>JASTWF010000029.1:4728840-5194211 GCA_030390025.1 Squalus acanthias | reverse complement strand
CACATTGTTCCCACTTCCTGATTCGCATTGATCCAATTCCCAGATTCACACTGTTCCCATTTCCTGAATCACACTTTTCCCATTCCCTGATTCACACTGTTCCCGTTCCCTGATTCACACTTTTTCCCATTCCCTGATTCACACTGTTCCCATTCACACTGTTCCCACTCCCTTATTCACACGGTTACCATTCTCTGATTGGCACTGTTCCCATTCCCTGATTCACACTTTGCCAATTCACACTGTTCCCAATACCTGATGCACGTTGTTTCCATTCCCCGATTCACATGGTTTCCATTCCCTGATTCACACTGTTCCCATTCCCTGATTCACAGTGTTCCATTCCCTGATTTACAATGTTCCCACTCCCTGATTCACACTGTTCCCATTCTCTGATTCACACTGTTCCCATTCCCTGATTCACAATGTTCCCACTCCCTGATTCACACTGTTCCCATTCCCTGATTCAAACTGTTCTCACTCCCTGATTCACACTGTTCCCATTCCCTGATTCACACTTTTCCCATTCCCTGATTCACACTGTTCCCATTCCCTGATTCACACTTTTCCCATTCCCTGATTCACACTGTTCCCATTCACTGATTCACACTGTTCCCATTCCCGAATTCACACTGTTGTCAATCCCTGTATCACACCCTCTCCTTCCCTGATTCACACTGATCCCACTCCCTGATTCGCACTGTTCCCATTCCCAGATTCACACTGTTCCAATTCCCAGATTTACACTGTTTTCATTCCCTGATTCACACTGTTCCCATTCCCAGATTTACACTGTTATCAATCCCTGAATCACTCTGTCTCAATTCACTGATTCACACTGATCCCACTCCTTGATTCGCACTGTTCCCATTCCCAGATTCACGCTGTTCCCAATCCCTGATTCACACTGTTTCCATTCCCTGATTCACATTGTTCCCATTCCCTGATTCACACTGTTTCCATTCGCTGATTCACACTTTCCCATTCCCTGATTCACACTGTTCCCATTCCCTGATTCGATCTATTCCCATCCATGATTCACTCTGTTCCCATCTCTGATTCACGCTGTTCCCTTTCCCTGATTCACATTGTTCCTACTTCCTGAATCGCATTGTTCCAATTCCCAGATTCACACAGTTTCCATTCCCTGATTCACACTGATCCCATTCCCAGATTCACACTGTTCTCAATCGCAGAATCACACTGTCTCCAGTCCAAGATCCACACTGTTCCCATTCCCTGATTCACACTGTTCGCATTCCCTGATTCACACTGTTCCAATTCCCTGATTCGCTCTGTTCCCATCCATGATTCACCCTGTTCCCATCTCTGATTCACACTGTTCGCATTCCCTGATTCCTAACGTTACCACTCCCTGATTCACACGGTTCCCATTCCCTGATTGGCACTGATCCCATTCCCTGATTCACACTTTTCCCATTCACACTGTTCCTACTACCTGATTCACACTGTTCCCATTATCTGATTCACGCTGTTCCCATTCCCTGATTCAAACTGTTCCCAATTCCTGAATCACACTTTTCCCATTCCCTGATTCACATGGTTCCAATTCCCTGATTCACACTGTTCCCATTCCCTGATTCAAACTGTTCTCACTCCCTGATTCACACTGTTCCCATTCCCTGATTCATACTTTTCACAATGGCTGATTCACACTTTTCCCATTCCCTGATTCACATTGTTCCCACTTCCTGATTCTCATTGTTCCAATTCCCAGATTCACACTGTTTCCATTCCCTGATTCACCCTGTTCCCATTCCCAGATTCACACTGTTCTCAATCCCTGAATCACACTGTCGCCATTCCCTGATTCACACGGTTCCCATTCCCTGATTCACACTGTTCTCATTCCCTGATTCACAACGTTCCCATTCCATGATTCACACTGTTACGATCTCTGATTCACACTGTTCCCATTCCCTGATTCACACTTTGCCCATTCACACTGTTCCCACTACCTGATGCACATTGTTTCCATTCCCTGATTCACGTTGTTTCCATTCCCTGATTCACACTGTTCCCATTCCCTGATTCACACTGTTCCCATTCCCTGATTCACAATGTTCCCACTCCCTGATTCACACTGTTCCCATTCTCTGATTCACACTGTTCCCATTCCCTGATTCACAATGTTCCCACTCCCTGATTCACACTGTTCCCATTCCCTGATTCAAACTGTTCTCACTCCCTGATTCACACTGTTCCCATTCCCTGATTCACACTTTTCTCATTCCCTGATTCTCACTGTTCCCATTCCCTGATTCACACTGTTCCCCTTCCCTGATGCACACTTTTCCCATTCACTGATTCACACTGTTCCCAATCCCGAATTCACACTGTTGTCAATCCCTGAATCACACCGTCTCCTTCCCTGATTCACACTGATCCCACTCCCTGTTTCGCACTGTTCTCATTCCCAGATTCACTCTGTTCTCATTCCCTGTTCCACACTGTTCCCATTCCCTGAATCACACTATCCTCATTCCCTGATTCACACTGTTCCCATTCCCAGATTCACACTGTTCTCAATCCCTGAATCACACTGTCTCCATTCCCTGATTCACACTGTTCCCATTCCCTGATTCACACTGTTGCCATTCCCTGATTCACAACGTTCCCATTCTCTGATTCACACTGTTCCCATTCCCTGATTTACACTTTTCCCATTCACTGATTCACACCGTTCTCATTCACTGATTCACTATGTTCCCATTCACACTGTTCCCACTCCCTGATTCACATTGTTTCCATTTCCTGATTCACACTCTTCCCATTCCCTGCCTCACACTGTTCGCATGCCCCGATTCACAATGTTCCCATTTCCTGGTTCACACTTAAGCCAGAACCTGATTCACACAGTTCCCATTCCCTGATTCACACTTTTCCCAATGCCTGATTCAAACTGTTCCCATTCCCTGATTCACATTGTTCCCACTTCCTGATTCGCATTGTTCCAATTCCCAGATTCACACAGTTTCCATTCCCTGATTCACACTGTTCACATTCCCAGATTCACACTGTTCCCATTCCCTGATTCACACTGTTCCCATTCCCTGATTCACACTGTTCCCATTCCCTGAATCACACTTTTCCCAATGCCTGATTCACACTTTTCCCATTCCCTGATTCGCATTGTTCCCACTTCCTGATTCGCATTTTTCCAATTCCCAGATTCACACTGTTCCCATTCCAAGCTTCACACTGTTCTCAATCCCTGAATCACACTGTCTCCATTCCCTTATTCACACTGTTCCCATTCCCTGATTCACACTGTTCCCATTCCCTGATTCACAACCTTCCCATTCCCTGATTCACTCTGTTACGATCTCTGATTCACACTGTTCCCATTCCCTGATTCACACTTTTAGCATTGTCTGAATCACCCTATTCCCATTCCGTGATTCACACTGTTCCCATTCCCTGATTCACAATTGTCCCATTCACTGATTCACACCGTTCTCATTCACTGCTTCACTCTGTTCCCATACACACTGTTCCCACTCCCTGATTCACATTGTTTCCTATCCTTGATTCACACTCTTCCCATTCCCTGGCTCACACTGTTCGCACGCCCCGATTCACAATGTTGCCATTTCCTGATTCACACTTTTCCCAGAACCTGATTCACACAGTTCCCATTCCCTGATTCACTTTGTTCCCACTCCCAGATTCACACTGTTCCCATTCCCTGTTTCACACTTTTCCCAATGCCTGATTCACACATTTCCCATTCCCTGATTCACATTGTTCCCACTTCCTGATTCGCATTGATCCAATTCCCAGATTCACACTGTTCCCATTTCCTGAATCACACTTTTCCCATTCCCTGATTCACACTGTTCCCGTTCCCTGATTCAAACTTTTTCCCATTCCCTGATTCACACTGTTCCCATTCACACTGTTCCCACTCCCTTATTCACACGGTTACCATTCTCTGATTGGCACTGTTCCCATTCCCTGATTCACACTTTGCCAATTCACACTGTTCCCAATACCTGATGCACGTTGTTTCCATTCCCCGATTCACATGGTTTCCATTCCCTGATTCACACTGTTCCCATTCCCTGATTCACAGTGTTCCATTCCCTGATTTACAATGTTCCCACTCCCTGATTCACACTGTTCCCATTCTCTGATTCACACTGTTCCCATTCCCTGATTCACAATGTTCCCACTCCCTGATTCACACTGTTCCCATTCCCTGATTCAAACTGTTCTCACTCCCTGATTCACACTGTTCCCATTCCCTGATTCACACTTTTCCCATTCCCTGATTCACACTGTTCCCATTCCCTGATTCACACTTTTCCCATTCCCTGATTCACACTGTTCCCATTCACTGATTCACACTGTTCCCATTCCCGAATTCACACTGTTGTCAATCCCTGTATCACACCCTCTCCTTCCCTGATTCACACTGATCCCACTCCCTGATTCGCACTGTTCCCATTCCCAGATTCACACTGTTCCAATTCCCAGATTTACACTGTTTTCATTCCCTGATTCACACTGTTCCCATTCCCAGATTTACACTGTTATCAATCCCTGAATCACTCTGTCTCAATTCACTGATTCACACTGATCCCACTCCTTGATTCGCACTGTTCCCATTCCCAGATTCACGCTGTTCCCAATCCCTGATTCACACTGTTTCCATTCCCTGATTCACATTGTTCCCATTCCCTGATTCACACTGTTTCCATTCGCTGATTCACACTTTCCCATTCCCTGATTCACACTGTTCCCATTCCCTGATTCGATCTATTCCCATCCATGATTCACTCTGTTCCCATCTCTGATTCACGCTGTTCCCTTTCCCTGATTCACATTGTTCCTACTTCCTGAATCGCATTGTTCCAATTCCCAGATTCACACAGTTGCCATTCCCTGATTCACACTGTTCCCATTCCCAGATTCACACTGTTCTCAATCGCTGAATCACACTGTCTCCAGTCCAAGATTCACACTGTTCCCATTCCCTGATTCACACTGTTCGCATTCCCTGATTCACACTGTTCCAATTCCCTGATTCGCTCTGTTGCCATCCATGATTCACTCTGTTCCCATCTTTGATTCACACTGTTCCCATTCCTGATTCATAATGTTACCACTCCCTGATTCACACGGTTCCCATTCCGTGATTGGCACTGATCCCATTCCCTGATTCACACTTTTCCCATTCACACTGTTCCCACTACCTGATGCACATTGTTTCCATTCCCTGATTCACACTGTTTCCATTCCCTGATTCACACTGTACCCATTCCCTGATTCACCATGTTCCCACTCCATGATTCACACTGTTTTCATTCTCTGATTCACGCTGTTCCCATTACCTGATTCACAATGTTCCCACTCCCTGATTCACACTGTTCCCATTCTCTGATTCACGCTGTTCCCATCCACTGATTCACACTGTTCCCATTTCCTGAATCAGACTTTTCGCATTCCCTGATTCACACGGTTCCCATTCCCTGATTCACACTGTTCCCATTCCCTGATTCAAAATGTTCTCACTCCCTGATTCACACTGTTCCCATTCCCTGATTCACACTTTTCCCAATGCCTGATTCACACTTTTCCCATTCCCTGATTCACATTGTTCCCACTTCCTGATTCGCATTGTTCCAATTCCCAGATTCACACTGTTTCCATTCCCTGATTCACACTGTTCCCATTCCAAGATTCACACTGTTCTCAATCCCTGAATCACACTGTCTCCATTCCCTGATTCACACTGTTCCCATTCCCTGATTCACATTGTTCCCATTCCCTGATTCACAACGTTCCCATTCCATGATTCACTCTGCTACGATCTCTGATTCACACTGTTCCCATTTCCTGATTCACACTGTTCCCATTCCCTGATTCACACTGTTCCCATTCCATGATTCACTCTGTTACCATATCTGATTCACACTGTTGCCATTCCCTGATTCACACTGTTCACATTCCCTGACTCACACTGTTCCCATTCCCTGAATCATACTGTTCTCACTCCCTGATTCACAATGTTCCAATTCCCAGATTCACACTGTTCCCATTCCCCGATTCACACTGTTCCCATTCCCTGATTCACACTGTTTCCATTCGTTGATTCACTCTGTTCCCATTCCAAGATTCACACTGTTCTCAATCCCTGAATCACACTGTCTCCATTCCCTGATTCACACTGTTCCCATTCCCTGATTCACACTGTTCCCATTCCCTGATTCACAACGTTCCCATTCCATGATTCACTCTGTCACGATCTCTGATTCACACTGTTCCCATTCCCTGATTCACTCTGTTTCCATTCCCTGATTCACACTTTTCCCATTCCCTGATTCACAATGTTCCCATTCCATGATTCACTCTGTTACCATCTCTGATTCACACTGTTCCCATTCCCTGATTCACACTGTTACCATTCTCTGATACACACTGTTCTCACTCCCTGATTCACACTGTTCCAATTCCCTGATTCACACTGTTCCCATTCCCCGATTCACACTGTTCCCATTCCCTGATTCACACTGTTTCCATTCCTTGATTCACACTGTTCTCAGTCCCTGATTCACACTATTACCATTCCCAGATTCACTCTGTTCTCATTCCCTGTTCCACACTGTTCCCATTCCCTGAATCACACTGTCCTCATTCCCTGATTCACACTGTTCCCATTCCCAGATTCACACTGTTCCCATTCCCTGATTCACACTGTTCCCATTCCACGATTCACTCTGTTACCATCTCTGATTCACACTGTTCCCATTCCCTGATTCACACTGTTCCAATTCCCTGATTCACACTGTTCCCATTCCCCGATTCACACTGTTCCCATTCCCTGATTCACACTGTTCCCATTCCTTGATTCACACTGTTCTCATTCCCTGATTCACACAGTTTCCATTCCCAGATTCACTCTGTTCTCATTCCCTGTTCCACACTGTTCCCATTCCCTGAATCACACTGTCCTCATTCCCTGATTCACACTGTTCCCATTCCCAGATTCACACTGTTGTCAATCCCTGAATCACACTGTCTCCATTCCCTGATTCACACTGTTCCCATTCCCTGATTCACACTGTTGCCATTCCCTGATTCACAACGTTCCCATTCTCTGATTCACACTTTTCCCATTCCCTGATTCACACTCTTCCCATTCACTGATTCACACCGTTCTCATTCACTGATTCACTCTGTTCCCATTCACACTGTTCCCCCTCCCTGATTCACAATGTTTCCATTCCCTGATTCACACTCTTCCCATTCCCTGCCTCACACTTTTCGCATGCCCCGATTCACAATGTTCCCATTTCCTGATTCACACTTTTCCCAATGCCTGATTCACACTGTTCCCATTCCCTGATTCACATTGTTCCCACTTCCTGATTCGCATTGTTCCAATTCCCAGATTCACACAGTTTCCATTCCCTGAATCAAACTGTCTCCATTCCCTGATTCACACTGTTCCCATTCCCTGATTCACACTGTTTCCATTCCCTGATTGACACTGTTCCAATTCCCTGATTCGCTCTGTTCCCATCCATGATACACACTTTTATCAATTCCTGATTCACACTGTTCCCATTCCCTGTCTCACATTGTTCCCACTTCCTGATTCGCATTGTTCCAATTCCCAGATTCACACAGTTTCCATTCCCTGATTCACACTGTTCCCATTCCCAGATTCACACTGTTCACAATCCCTGAATCACACTGTCTGCATTCCCTGATTCACACTGTTCACATTCCCTGATTCACACTGTTCCCATTCCCTGATTCACAGTGTTCCCATTCCCTGATTCACACTTTTCCCAATTCCTGATTCACACATTTCCCATTCCCTGATTCACATTGTTCCCAATTCCTGATTCGCATTGTTCCAATTCCCAGATTCACACTGTTCCCATTCCAAGATTCACACTGTTCTCAATCCCTGAATCACACTGTCTCCATTCCCTGATTCACACTGTTCCCATTCCCTGATTCACACTGTTCCCATTCCCTGATTCACAACGTTCCCATTCCATGATTCACTCTGTTACGATCTCTGATTCACACTGTCCCCATTCCCTGATTCACACTGTTCCCATTCCCTGATTCACACTGTTCCCATTCCATGATTCACTCTGTTACCATATCTGATTCACACTGTTGCCATTCCCTGATTCACACTGTTCCCATTCCCTGATTCACACTTTTGTCATTCCCTGATTCACACTGTTCCCATTCCATGATTCACTCTGTTACCGTTCCCTGATTCACACTGTTCTCACTCCCTGATTCACACTGTTGCAATTCCCTGATACACACTGTTCCCATTCCCCGATTCACACTGTTCCCATTACCTGATTCACACTGTTTCCATTCCTTGATTCACACTGTTCCCATTCCAAGATTCACACTGTTCTCAATCTTTGAATCACACTGTCTCCATTCCCTGATTCACACTGTTCCCATTCCCTGATTCACACTGTTCCCATTCCCTGATTCACAACGTTCCCATTCCATGATTCACTCTGTTACGATCTCTGATTAACACTGTTCCCATTCCCTGATTCACACTGTTCCCATTCCCTGATTCACACTGTTCCCATTCCATGATTCACTCTGTTACCATATCTGATTCATACTGTTGCCATTCCCTGATTCACACTGTTCCCATTCCCTGATGCACACTTTTCCCATTCCCTGAATCACACTGTTCCCATTCCATGATTCACTCTGTTACCATCTCTGATTCACACTGTTCCCATTCCCTGAATCACACTGTTCCCATTCCCTGATTCACACTGTTCTCACGCCCTGATTCACACTGTTCCAATTCCCTGATTCACACTGTTCCCATTCCCCGATTCACACTGTTCCCATTCCCTGATTCACGCTGTTTCCATTCCTTGATTCACAATGTTCTCATTCCCTGATTCACACTATTCCCATTCCCAGATTCACTCTGTTCTCATTCCCTGTTCCACACTGTTCCCATTCCCTGAATCACACTGTCCTCATTCCCTGATTCACACTGTTCCCATTCCCAGATTCACACTGTTCTCAATCCCTGAATCACACTGTCTCCATTCCCTGATTCACACTGTTCCCATTCCCTGATTCACACTGTTGCCATTCCCTGATTCACAACGTTCCCATTCTCTGATTCACACTGTTCACATTCCCTGATTCACTATTTTCCCATTCACTGATTATGACCGTTCTCATTCACTGATTCACTCTGATCCCATTTACACTGTTCCCACTCCCTGATTCACATTGTTTCCATTCCCTGATTCACACTCTTCCCATTCCCTGCCTCACACTGTTCGCATGCCCCGATTCACAACGCTCCCATTTCCTGATTCACACTTAAGCCAGAACCTGATTCACACAGTTCCCATTCCCTGGTTCACTTTGTTCCCACTCCCAGATTCACACTGTTCCCATTCCCTGATTCACACTTTTCCCAATGCCTGATTCACACTGTTCCCATTCCCTGATTCACATTGTTCCCACTTCCTGATTCGCATTGTTCTAATTCCCAGATTCACACAGTTTCCATTCCCTGATTCACACTGTTCCCATTCCATGATTCACTCTGTTACCATCTCTGATTCACACTGTTCCCATTCCCTGATTCACACTGTTCCCGTTCCCTGATTCACACTGTTCTCACTCCCTGATTCACACTGTTGCAATTCCCTGATACACACTGTTCCCATTCCCCGATTCACACTGTTCCCATTCCCTGATTCCCACTGTTTCCATTGCTTGATTCACACTGTTCCCATTCCAAGATTCACACTGTTCTCAATCTTTGAATCACACTGTCTCCATACCCTGATTCACACTGTTCCCATTCCCTGATTCACACTGTTCCCATTCCCTGATTCACAACGTTCCCATTCCATGATTCACTCTGTTACGATCTCTGATTCACACTGTACCCATTCCCTGATTCACACTGTTCCCATTCCCTGATTCACACTGTTCCCATTCCATGATTCACTCTGTTACCATATCTGATTCACACTGTTGCCATTCCCTGATTCACACTGTTCTCACTCCCTGATTCACAATGTTCCAATTCCCAGATTCACACTGCTCCCATTCCCCGATTCACACTGTTCCCATTCCCTGATTAACACTGTTACCATTCCCTGATACACACTGTCCTCACTCCCTGATGCACACTGTTCCAATTCCCTGATTCACACTGTTCCCATTCCCCGATTCACACTGTTCCCATTCCCTGATTCACACTCTTTCCAGTCCTTGATTCACACTGTTCTCATTCCCTGATTCACAATATTCCCATTCCCAGATTCACTCTGTTCCCATTCCATGATTCACTCTGTTACCATCTCTGATTTACACTGTTCCCATTTCCTGAATCACACTGTTCCCATTCCCTGATTCACACTGTTCTCACGCCCTGATTCACCCTGTTCCAATTCCCGGATTCACACTGTTCCCATTCCCCGATTCACACTGTTCCCATTCCCTGATTCACGCTGTTTCCATTCCTTGATTCACACTGTTCTCATTCCCTGATTCACACTGTTCCCATTCCCAGATTCACTCTGTTCTCATTCCCTGTTCCACACTGTTCCCATTCCCTGAATCACACTGTCCTCATTCCCTGATTCACACTGTTCCCATTCCCAGATTCACACTGTTCTCAATCCCTGAATCACACTGTCTCCATTCCCTGATTCACACTGTTCCCATTCCCTGATTCACACTGTTGCCATTCCCTGATTCACAACGTTCCCGTTCTCTGATTCACACTCTTCCCATTCCCTGATTCACTATTTTCCCATTCACTGATTATGACCGTTCTCATTCACTGATTCACTCTGATCCCATTTACACTGTTCCCCCTCCCTGATTCACATTGTTTCCATTCCCTGATTCACACTCTTCCCATTCCCTGCCTCACACTGTTCGCATGCCCCGATTCACAATGCTCCCATTTCCTGATTCACACTTAAGCCAGAACCTGATTCACACAGTTCCCATTCCCTGAATCACTTTGTTCCCACTCCCAGATTCACACTGTCCTCATTCCCTGATTCACACTGTTCCCATTCCCTGATTCACACTGTTCCCATTCCCTGATTCACACTGTTCCCATTCCATGATTCACTCTGTTACCATATCTGATTCATACTGTTGCCATTCCCTGATTCACACTGTTCCCCTTCCCTGATTCACACTTTTCCCATTCCCTGAATCACACTGTTCCCATTCCATGATTCACTCTGTTTCCATTCCTTGATTCACACTGTTCCCATTCCAAGATTCACACTGTTCTCAATCTTTGAATCACACTGTCTCCATTCCCTGATTCACACTGTTCCCATTCCCTGATTCACACTGTTCCCTTTCCCTGATTCACAACGTTCCCATTCTATGATTCACTCTGTTACGATCTCTGATTCACACTGTTCCCATTCCCTGATTCACACTGTTCCCATTCCCTGATTCACACTGTTCCCATTCCATGATTCAATCTGTTACCATATCTGATTCACACTGTTGCCATTCCCTGATTCACACTGTTCCCATTCCCTGACTCACACTGTTCCCATTCCCTGAATCACACTGTTCTCACTCCCTGATTCACAATGTTCTAATTCCCAGATTCACACTGTTCCCATTCCCCGATTCACACTGTTCCCATTCCCTGATTCACACTGTTACCATTCCCTGATACACACTGTTCTCACTCCCCAATTCACACTGTTCCAATTCCCTGATTCACACTGTTCCCATTCCCCGATTCACACTGTTCCCATTCCCTGATTCACACTGTTTCCATTCCTTGATTCACACTGTTCTCATTCCCTGATTCACACTATTCCCATTCCCAGATTCACTCTGTTCTCATTCCCTGTTCCACACTGTTCCCATTCCCTGAATCACAACGTTCCCATTCCATGATTCACTCTGTTACGATCTCTGATTCACACTGTTCCCATTCCCTGATTCACACTGTTCCCATTCCCTGATTCACACAGTTCCCATTCCATGATTCACTCTGTTACCATATCTGATTCACACTGTTGCCATTCCCTGATTCACACTGTTCCCATTCCCTGACTCACACTGTTCCCATTCCCTGAATCACACTGTTCTCACTCCCTGATTCACAATGTTCCAATTCCCAGATTCACACTGTTCCCATTCCCCGATTCACACTGTTCCCATTCCCTGATTCACACTGTTACCATTCCCTGATACACACTGTTCTCACTCCCTGATTCACACTGTTCCAATTCCCTGATTCACACTGTTCCCATTCCCCGGTTCACACTGTTCCCATTCCCTGATTCGCACTGTTTCCATTCCTTGATTCACACTGTTCTCATTCCCTGATTCACACTGTTTCCATTCCTTGATTCACACTGTTCCCATTCCAAGATTCACACTGTTCTCAATCTTTGAATCACACTGTCTCCATTCCCTGATTCACACTGTTCCCATTCCCAGATTCACACTGTTCCCATTCCCTGATTCACACTGTTCCCATTCCACGATTCACTCCGTTACCATCTCTGATTCACACTGTTCCCATTCCCTGATTCACACTGTTCCCATTCCCTGATTCACACTGTTCCCATTCCCTGATTCACACTGTTCCCATACCATGATTCACTCTGTTACCATCTCTGATTCACACTGTTCCCATTCCCTGATTCACATTGTTTCCATTCCCTGATTCACACTCATCCCATTCCCTGCCTCACACTGTTCGCATGCCCCGATTCACAATGCTCCCATTTGCTGATTCACACTTAAGCCAGAACCTGATTCACACAGTTCCCATTCCCTTATTCACTTTGTTCCCACTCCCAGATTCACACTGTTCCCATTCCCTAATTCACACTTTTCCCAATGCCTGATTCACACTGTTCCCATTCCCTGATTCACACTGTTCCCATTCCCAGATTCACACTGTTCTCAATCCCTGAATCACACTGTCTCCATTTCCTGATTCACACTGTTCCCATTCCTTGATTCACACTGTTCCCATTCCCTGATTCACACTGTTCCAATTCCCTGATTCGCTCTGTTCCCATCCATGATTCACTCTGTTCCCATCTCTGATTCACACTGTTCCCATTCCCTGATTCATAACGTTACCACTCCGTGATTCACACGGTTCCCATTCCCTGATTGGCACTGTTCCCATTCCCTGATTCACAATGTTCCCACTCTCTGATACACACTGTTCCTATTCTCTGATTCACACTTTTCCCATTCACACTGTTCCCACTACCTGATGCACATTGTTTCCATTCCCTGATTCACATTGTTTCAATTCCCTGATTCACACTGTTCTCATTCCCTGATTCACACCGTTCCCATTCCCTGATTCACAATGTTCCCACTCCCTGACTCACACAGTTCCCATTCTCTGCATAACACTGTTCCCATTCCCTGATTCACAATGTTCCCACTCCCTGATTCACACTGTTCCTATTCTCTGATTCAGACTGTTCTAATTCCCTGATTCACACTGTTGCAATTCCCTGATACACACTGTTCCCATTCCCCGATTCACACTGTTCCCATTCCCTGATTCCCACTGTTTCCATTGCTTGATTCACACTGTTCCCATTCCAAGATTCACACTGTTCTCAATCTTTGAATCACACTGTCTCCATTCCCTGATTCACACTGTTCCCATTCCCTGATTCACACTGTTCCCATTCCCTGATTCACAACGTTCCCATTCCATGATTCACTCTGTTACGAACTCTGATTCACACTGTTCCCATTCCCTGATTCACACTGTTCCCATTCCCTGATTCACGCTGTTCCCATTCCATGATTCACTCTGTTACCATATCTGATTCACACTGTTGCCATTCCCTGATTCACACTGTTCCCATTCCCTGACTCACACTGTTCCCATTCCCTGAATCACACTGTTCTCACTCCCTGATTCACAATGTTCCAATTCCCAGATTCACACTGCTCCCATTCCCCGATTCACACTGTTCCCATTCCCTGATTAACACTGTTACCATTCCCTGATACACACTGTCCTCACTCCCTGATGCACACTGTTCCAATTCCCTGATTCACACTGTTCCCATTCCCCGATTCACACTGTTCCCATTCCCTGATTCACACTCTTTCCATTCCTTGATTCACACTGTTCTCATTCCCTGATTCACAATATTCCCATTCCCAGATTCACTCTGTTCCCATTCCATGATTCACTCTGTTACCATCTCTGATTTACACTGTTCCCATTCCCTGAATCACACTGTTCCCATTCCCTGATTCACACTGTTCTCACGCCCTGATTCACCCTGTTCCAATTCCCGGATTCACACTGTTCCCATTCCCCGATTCACACTGTTCCCATTCCCTGATTCACGCTGTTTCCATTCCTTGATTCACACTGTTCTCATTCCCTGATTCACACTGTTCCCATTCCCAGATTCACTCTGTTCTCATTCCCTGTTCCACACTGTTACCATTCCCTGAATCACACTGTCCTCATTCCCTGATTCACACTGTTCCCATTCCCAGATTCACACTGTTCTCAATCCCTGAATCACACTGTCTCCATTCCCTGATTCACACTGTTCCCATTCCCTGATTCACACTGTTGCCATTCCCTGATTCACAACGTTCCCATTCTATGATTCACACTGTTCCCATTCCCTGATTCACTATTTTCCCATTCACTGATTATGACCGTTCTCATTCACTGATTCACTCTGATCCCATTTACACTGTTCCCCCTCCCTGATTCACATTGTTTCCATTCCCTGATTCACACTCTTCCCATTCCCTGCCTCACACTGTTCGCATGCCCCGATTCACAATGCTCCCATTTCCTGATTCACACTTAAGCCAGAACCTGATTCACACAGTTCCCATTCCCTGAATCACTTTGTTCCCACTCCCAGATTCACACTGTCCTCATTCCCTGATTCACACTGTTCCCATTCCCTGATTCACACTGTTCCCATTCCCTGATTCACACTGTTCCCATTCCCAGATTCACACTGTTCTCAATCCCTGAATCACACTGTCTCCATTCCCTGATTCACACTGTTCCCATTCCATGATTCACTCTGTTTCCATTCCTTGATTCACACTGTTTCCATTCCAAGATTCACACTGTTCTCAATCTTTGAATCACACTGTCTCCATTCCCTGATTCACACTGTTCCCATTCCCTGATTCACACTGTTCCCTTTCCCTGATTCACAACGTTCCCATTCTATGATTCACTCTGTTACGATCTCTGATTCACACTGTTCCCATTCCCTGATTCACACTGTTCCCATTCCCTGATTCACACTGTTCCCATTCCATGATTCACTCTGTTACCATATCTGATTCATACTGTTGCCATTCCCTGATTCACACTGTTCCCATTCCCTGATTCACACTTTTCCCATTCCCTGAATCACACTGTTCCCATTCCATGATTCACTCTGTTTCCATTCCTTGATTCACACTGTTTCCATTCCAAGATTCACACTGTTCTCAATCTTTGAATCACACTGTCTCCATTCCCTGATTCACACTGTTCCCTTTCCCTGATTCACAACGTTCCCATTCTATGATTCACTCTGTTACGATCTCTGATTCACACTGTTCCCATTCCCTGATTCACACTGTTCCCATTCCCTGATTCACACTGTTCCCATTCCATGATTCAATCTGTTACCATATCTGATTCACACTGTTGCCATTCCCTGATTCACACTGTTCCCATTCCCTGACTCACACTGTTCCCATTCCCTGAATCACACTGTTCTCACTCCCTGATTCACAATGTTCTAATTCCCAGATTCACACTGTTCCCATTCCCCGATTCACACTGTTCCCATTCCCTGATTCACACTGTTACCATTCCCTGATACACACTGTTCTCACTCCCCATTTCACACTGTTCCAATTCCCTGATTCACACTGTTCCCATTCCCCGATTCACACTGTTCCCATTCCCTGATTCACATTGTTTCCATTCCTTGATTCACACTGTTCTCATTCCCTGATTCACACTATTCCCATTCCCAGATTCACTCTGTTCTCATTCCCTGTTCCACACTGTTCCCATTCCCTGAATCACAACGTTCCCATTCCATGATTCACTCTGTTACGATCTCTGATTCACACTGTTCCCATTCCCTGATTCACACTGTTCCCATTCCCTGATTCACACAGTTCCCATTCCATGATTCACTCTGTTACCATATCTGATTCACACTGTTGCCATTCCCTGATTCACACTGTTCCCATTCCCTGACTCACACTGTTCCCATTCCCTGAATCACACTGTTCTCACTCCCTGATTCACAATGTTCCAATTCCCAGATTCACACTGTTCCCATTCCCCGATTCACACTGTTCCCATTCCCTGATTCACACTGTTACCATTCCCTGATACACACTGTTCTCACTCCCTGATTCACACTGTTCCAATTCCCTGATTCACACTGTTCCCATTCCCCGGTTCACACTGTTCCCATTCCCTGATTCACACTGTTTCCATTCCTTGATTCACACTGTTCTCATTCCCTGATTCACACTGTTTCCATTCCTTGATTCACACTGTTCCCATTCCAAGATTCACTCTGTTTCCATTCCTTGATTCACACTGTTTCCATTCCAAGATTCACACTGTTCTCAATCTTTGAATCACACTGTCTCCATTCCCTGATTCACACTGTTCCCATTCCCTGATTCACACTGTTCCCTTTCCCTGATTCACAACGTTCCCATTCTATGATTCACTCTGTTACGATCTCTGATTCACACTGTTCCCATTCCCTGATTCACACTGTTCCCATTCCCTGATTCACACTGTTCCCATTCCATGATTCAATCTGTTACCATATCTGATTCACACTGTTGCCATTCCCTGATTCACACTGTTCCCATTCCCTGACTCACACTGTTCCCATTCCCTGAATCACACTGTTCTCACTCCCTGATTCACAATGTTCTAATTCCCAGATTCACACTGTTCCCATTCCCCGATTCACACTGTTCCCATTCCCTGATTCACACTGTTACCATTCCCTGATACACACTGTTCTCACTCCCCATTTCACACTGTTCCAATTCCCTGATTCACACTGTTCCCATTCCCCGATTCACACTGTTCCCATTCCCTGATTCACACTGTTTCCATTCCTTGATTCACACTGTTCTCATTCCCTGATTCACACTATTCCCATTCCCAGATTCACTCTGTTCTCATTCCCTGTTCCACACTGTTCCCATTCCCTGAATCACAACGTTCCCATTCCATGATTCACTCTGTTACGATCTCTGATTCACACTGTTCCCATTCCCTGATTCACACTGTTCCCATTCCCTGATTCACACAGTTCCCATTCCATGATTCACTCTGTTACCATATCTGATTCACACTGTTGCCATTCCCTGATTCACACTGTTCCCATTCCCTGACTCACACTGTTCCCATTCCCTGAATCACACTGTTCTCACTCCCTGATTCACAATGTTCCAATTCCCAGATTCACACTGTTCCCATTCCCCGATTCACACTGTTCCCATTCCCTGATTCACACTGTTACCATTCCCTAATACACACTGTTCTCACTCCCTGATTCACACTGTTCCAATTCCCTGATTCACACTGTTCCCATTCCCCGGTTCACACTGTTCCCATTCCCTGATTCACACTGTTACCATTCCCTAATACACACTGTTCTCACTCCCTGATTCACACTGTTCCAATTCCCTGATTCACACTGTTCCCATTCCCCGGTTCACACTGTTCCCATTCCCTGATTCACACTGTTTCCATTCCTTGATTCACACTGTTCTCATTCCCTGATTCACACTGTTTCCATTCCTTGATTCACACTGTTCCCATTCCAAGATTCACACTGTTCTCAATCTTTGAATCACACTGTCTCCATTCCCTGATTCACACTGTTCCCATTCCCAGATTCACACTGTTCCCATTCCCTGATTCACACTGTTCCCATTCCACGATTCACTCCGTTACCATCTCTGATTCACACTGTTCCCATTCTCTGATTCACACTGTTCCCATTCCCTGATTCACACTGTTCCCATTCCCTGATTCACACTGTTCCCATTCCATGATTCACTCTGTTACGATCTCTGATTCACACTGTTCCCATTCCCTGATTCACATTGTTTCCATTCCCTGATTCACACTCATCCCATTCCCTGCCTCACACTGTTCGCATGCCCCGATTCACAATGCTCCCATTTGCTGATTCACACTTAAGCCAGAACCTGATTCACACAGTTCCCATTCCCTTATTCACTTTGTTCCCACTCCCAGATTCACACTGTTCCCATTCCCTAATTCACACTTTTCCCAATGCCTGATTCACACTGTTCCCATTCCCTGATTCACACTGTTCCCATTCCCAGATTCACACTGTTCTCAATCCCTGAATCACACTGTCTCCATTTCCTGATTCACACTGTTCCCATTCCTTGATTCACACTGTTCCCATTCCCTGATTCACACTGTTCCAATTCCCTGATTCGCTCTGTTCCCATCCATGATTCACTCTGTTCCCATCTCTGATTCACACTGTTCCCATTCCCTGATTCATAACGTTACCACTCCGTGATTCACACGGTTCCCATTCCCTGATTGGCACTGTTCCCATTCCCTGATTCACAATGTTCCCACTCTCTGATTCACACTGTTCCTATTCTCTGATTCACATTTTTCCCATTCACACTGTTCCCACTACCTGATGCACATTGTTTCCATTCCCTGATTCACATTGTTTCAATTCCCTGATTCACACTGTTCTCATTCCCTGATTCACACCGTTCGCATTCCCTGATTCACAATGTTCCCACTCCCTGACTCACACAGTTCCCATTCTCTGCATAACACTGTTCCCATTCCCTGATTCACAATGTTCCCACTCCCTGATTCACACTGTTCCTATTCTCTGATTCAGACTGTTCTAATTCCCTGATTCACACTGTTCCTATTCTCTGATTCACACTGTTCCCACTCCCTGATTCACACGGTTCCCATTCCCTGATTGGCACTGTTCCCATTCCCTGATTCACACTTTTCCCATTCACACTGTTCCCACTACCTGATGCACGTTGTTTCCATTCCCTGATTCACATTGTTTCCATTCGCTGATTCACACTGTTCCCATTCCCTGATTCACACTGTTCCCATTCCCTGATTCACAAAGTTCCCACTCCCTGATTCACACTGTTCCCATTTTCTGATTCACACTGTTCCCATTCCCTGATTCACAATGTTCCCACTCTCTGATTCACACTGTTCCCATTCCCTGATTCAAACAGTTCTCACTCCCTGATTCACACATTTCCCATTCCCTGATTCACACTTTTCCCAATGCCTGACTCACACTTTTTCCCATTCCCTGATTCACATTGTTCCCACTTCCTGATTCGCATTGTTCCAATTCCCAGATTCACACTGTTTCCATTCCCTGATTCACACTGTTCCCATTCCCAGATTCACACTGTTCTCAATCCCTGAATCACACTGTCTCCATTCCCTGATTCACACTGTTCCCAATCCCTGACTCACACTGTTCCCATTCCCTGATTCACAACGTTCCCATTCCATGATTCACTCTGTTACGATCTCTGATTCACACTGTTCCCATTCCCTGATTCACTCTGATCCCATTCCCTGATTCACACTGTTCCCATTCCATGATTCACTCTGTTACCATATCTGATTCACACTGTTGCCATTCCCTGATTCACAGTGTTCCCATTCCCCGATTCACACTGTTCCCATTCCCTGATTCACACTGTTCCCATTCCTTGATTCACACTGTTCTCATTCCCTGATTCACACAGTTCCCATTCCCAGATTCACTCTGTTCTCATTCCCTGTTCCACCCTGTTCCCATTCCCTGAATCACACTGTCCTCATTCCCTGATTCACACTGTTCCCATTCCCAGATTCACACTGTTGTCAATCCCTGAATCACACTGTCTCCATTCCCTGATTCACACTGTTCCCATTCCCTGATTCACACTGTTGCCATTCCCTGATTCACAACGTTCCCATTCTCTGATTCACACTGTTCCCATTCCCTGATTCAAACTCTTCCCATTCACTGATTCACACCGTTCTCATTCACTGATTCACTCTGTTCCCATTCACACTGTTCCCCCTCCCTGATTCACATTGTTTCCATTCCCTGATTCACACTCTTCCCATTCCCTGCCTCACACTTTTCGAATGCCCCGATTCACAATGTTCCCATTTCCTGATTCACACTTAAGCCAGAACCTGATTCACACAGTTCCCATTTCCTGATTCACTTTGTTCCCACTCCCCGATTCGCACTGTTCCCGTTCCCTGATTCACACTTTTCCCAATGCCTGATTCACACTGTTCCCATTCCCTGATTCACATTGTTCCCACTTCCTGATTCGCATTGTTCCAATTCCCAGATCCACACAGTTTCCATTCCCTGAATCACACTGTCTCCATTCCCTGATTCACACTGTTCCCATTCCCTGATTCACACTGTTCCCATTCCCTGATTGACACTGTTTCAATTCCCTGATTCGCTCTGTTCCCATCCATGATTCACACTTTTATCAATGCCTGATTCACACTTTTCCCATTCCCTGTCTCACATTGTTCCCACTTCCTGATTCGCATTGTTCCAATTCCCAGATTCACACAGCTTCCATTCCCTGATTCACACTGTTCCCATTCCCAGATTCACACTGTTCACAATCCCTGAATCACACTTTATCCATTCCCTGATTCACACTGTTCACATTCCCTGATTCACACTGTTCCCATTCCCTGATTCACACTGTTCCCATTCCCTGTATCACACTTTTCCCAATTCCTGATTCACACATTTCCCATTCCCTGATTCACATTGTTCCCACTTCCTGATTCGCATTGTTCCAATTCCCAGATTCACACTGTTTCCATTCCAAGATTCACACTGTTCTCAATCCCTGAATCACACTGTCTCCATTCCCTGATTCACACTGTTCCCATTCCCTGATTCACACGTTCCCATTCCCTGATTCACAACGTTCCCATTCCATGATTCACTCTGTTACGATCTCTGATTCACACTGTTCCCATTCCCTGATTCACACTGTTCCCAATACCTGATTCACACTGTTCCCATTCCATGATTCACTCTGTTATCATATCTGATTCACACTGTTGCCATTCCCTGATTCACACTGTTCCCATTCCCTGACTCACACTGTTCCCATTCCCTGAATCACACTGTTCTCACTCCCTGATTCACAATGTTCCAATTCCCAGATTCTCACTCTTCCCATTCCCCGATTCACACTGTTCCCATTCCCTGATTCACACTGTTCCCATTCCCTGATTCACACTGTTCCCATTCCATGATTCACTCTGTTACCATATCTGATTCACACTGTTGCCATTCCCTGATTCACACTGTTCCCATTCCCTGATTCACACTTTTGCCATTCCCTGATTCACACTGTTCCCATTCCATGATTCACTCTGTTACCATCTCTGATTCACACTGTTCCCATTCCCTGATTCACACTGTTCCCGTTCCCTGATTCACACTGTTCTCACTCCCTGATTCACACTGTTGCAATTCCCTGATACACACTGTTCCCATTCCCCGATTCACACTGTTCCCATTCCCTGATTCACACTGTTTCCATTCCTTGATTCACACTGTTCCCAATCTTTGAATCACACTGTCTCCATTCCCTGATTCACACTGTTCCCATTCCCTGATTCACACTGTTCCCATTCCCTGATTCACAACGATCCCATTCCATGATTCACTCTGTTACGATCTCTGATTCACACTGTTCCTATTCCCTGATTCACACTGTTCCCATTCCCTGATTCACACTGTTCCCATTCCCAGATTCACTCTGTTCTCATTCCCTGTTCCACCCTGTTCCCATTCCCTGAATCACACTGTCCTCATTCCCTGATTCACACTGTTCCCATTCCCAGATTCACACTGTTGTCAATCCCTGAATCACACTGTCTCCATTCCCTGATTCACACTGTTCCCATTCCCTGATTCACACTGTTGCCATTCCCTGATTCACAACGTTCCCATTCTCTGATTCACACTGTTCCCATTCCCTGATTCAAACTCTTCCCATTCACTGATTCACACCGTTCTCATTCACTGATTCACTCTGTTCCCATTCACACTGTTCCCCCTCCCTGATTCACATTGTTTCCATTCCCTGATTCACACTCTTCCCATTCCCTGCCTCACACTTTTCGCATGCCCCGATTCACAATGTTCCCATTTCCTGATTCACACTTAAGCCAGAACCTGATTCACACAGTTCCCATTTCCTGATTCACTTTGTTCCCACTCCCCGATTCGCACTGTTCCCGTTCCCTGATTCACACTTTTCCCAATGCCTGATTCACACTGTTCCCATTCCCTGATTCACATTGTTCCCACTTCCTGATTCGCATTGTTCCAATTCCCAGATTCACACAGTTTCCATTCCCTGAATCACACTGTCTCCATTCCCTGATTCACACTGTTCCCATTCCCTGATTCACACTGTTCCCATTCCCTGATTGACACTGTTTCAATTCCCTGATTCGCTCTGTTCCCATCCATGATTCACACTTTTATCAATGCCTGATTCACACTTTTCCCATTCCCTGTCTCACATTGTTCCCACTTCCTGATTCGCATTGTTCCAATTCCCAGATTCACACAGTTTCCATTCCCTGATTCACACTGTTCCCATTCCCAGATTCACACTGTTCACAATCCCTGAATCACACTTTCTCCATTCCCTGATTCACACTGTTCACATTCCCTGATTCACACTGTTCCCATTCCCTGATTCACACTGTTCCCATTCCCTGTATCACACTTTTCCCAATTCCTGATTCACACATTTCCCATTCCCTGATTCACATTGTTCCCACTTCCTGATTCGCATTGTTCCAATTCCCAGATTCACACTGTTTCCATTCCAAGATTCACACTGTTCTCAATCCCTGAATCACACTGTCTCCATTCCCTGATTCACACTGTTCCCATTCCCTGATTCACACGTTCCCATTCCCTGATTCACAACGTTCCCATTCCATGATTCACTCTGTTACGATCTCTGATTCACACTGTTCCCATTCCCTGATTCACACTGTTCCCATTCCCTGATTCACACTGTTCCCATTCCATGATTCACTCTGTTACCATATCTGATTCACACTGTTGCCATTCCCTGATTCACACTGTTCCCATTCCCTGACTCACACTGTTCCCATTCCCTGAATCACACTGTTCTCACTCCCTGATTCACAATGTTCCAATTCCCAGATTCTCACTGTTCCCATTCCCCGATTCACACTGTTCCCATTCCCTGATTCACACTGTTCCCATTCCCTGATTCACACTGTTCCCATTCCATGATTCACTCTGTTACCATATCTGATTCACACTGTTGCCATTCCCTGATTCACACTGTTCCCATTCCCTGATTCACACTTTTGCCATTCCCTGATTCACACTGTTCCCATTCCATGATTCACTCTGTTACCATCTCTGATTCACACTGTTCCCATTCCCTGATTCACACTGTTCCCGTTCCCTGATTCACACCGTTCTCACTCCCTGATTCACACTGTTGCAATTCCCTGATACACACTGTTCCCATTCCCCGATTCACACTGTTACCATTCCCTGATTCACACTGTTTCCATTCCTTGATTCACACTGTTCCCATTCCAAGATTCACACTGTTCTCAATCTTTGAATCACACTGTCTCCATTCCCTGATTCACACTGTTCCCATTCCCTGATTCATACTGTTCCCATTCCCTGATTCACAACGATCCCATTCCATGATTCACTCTGTTACGATCTCTGATTGACACTGTTCCCATTCCCTGATTCACACTGTTCCCATTCCCTGATTCACACTGTTCCCATTCCCAGATTCACTCTGTTCTCATTCCCTGTTCCACACTGTTCCCATTCCCTGAATCACACTGTCCTCATGCCCTGATTCACACTGTTCCCATTCCCAGATTCACACTGTTCTCAATCCCTGAATCACACTGTCTCCATTCCCTGATTCACACTGTTCCCATTCCCTGATTCACACTGTTGCCATTCCCTGATTCACAACGTTCCCATTCTCTGATTCAGACTGTTCCCATTCCCTGATTCACTATTTTCCCATTCACTGATTATGACCGTTCTCATTCACTGATTCACTCTGATCCCATTTACACTGTTCCCACTCCCTGATTCACATTGTTTCCATTCCCTGATTCACACTCTTCCCATTCCCTGCCTCACAATGTTCGCATGCCCCGATTCACAATGCTCCCATTTCCTGATTAACACTTAAGCCAGAACCTGATTCACACAGTTCCCATTCCCTGATTCACTTTGTTCCCACTCCCAGATACACACTGTTCCCATTCCCTGATTCACACTTTTCCCAATGCCTGATTCACACTGTTCCCATTCCCTGATTCACATTGTTCCCACTTCCTGATTCGCATTGCTCTAATTCCCAGATTCACACAGTTTCCATTCCCTGATTCACACTGTTCCCATTCCATGATTCACTCTGCTACCATCTCTGATTCACACTGTTCCCATTCCCTGATTCACACTGTTCCCGTTCCCTGATTCACACTGTTTTCACTCCCTGATTCACACTGTTGCAATTCCCTGATACACACTGTTCCCATTCCCCGATTCACACTGTTCCCATTCCCTGATTCACACTGTTTCCATTCCTTGATTCACACTGTTCCCATTCCAAGATTCACACTGTTCTCAATCTTTGAATCACACTGTCTCCATTCCCTGATTCACACTGTTCCCATTCCCTGATTCACACTGTTCCCATTCCCTGATTCACAACGTTCCCATTCCATGATTCACTCTGTTACGATCTCTGATTCACACTGTTCCCATTCCCTGATTCACACTGTTCCCATTCCCTGATTCACACTGTTCCCATTCCATGATTCACTCTGTTAACATATCTGATTCACACTGTTGCCATTCCCTGATTCACACTGTTCCCATTCCCTGACTCACACTGTTCCCATTCCCTGAATCACACTGTTCTCACTCCCTGATTCACAATGTTCCAATTCCCAGATTCACACTGTTCCCATTCCCCTATTCACACTGTTCCCATTCCCTGATTCACACTGTTTCCATTCGTTTTTTCACTCTGTTCCCATTCCAAGATTCACACTGTTCTCAATCCCTGAATCACACTGTCTCCATTCCCTGATTCACACTGTTCCCATTCCCTGATTCACACTGTTCCCATTCCCTGATTCACACTTTTCACATTCCCTGAATCACACTGTTCCCATTCCATGATTCACTCTGTTACCATCTCTGATTCACACTGTTCCCATTCCCTGATTCACACTGCTCCCATTCCCTGATTCACACTGTTCTCACTCCCTGATTAACACTGTTCCAATTCCCTGATTCACACTGTTCCCATTCCCCGATTCACACTGTTCCCATTCCCTGATTCACGCTGTTTCCATTCCTTGATTCACACTGTTCTCATTCCCTGATTCACACTGTTCCCATTCCCAGATTCACTCTGTTCTCATTCCCTGTTCCACACTGTTCCCATTCCCTGAATCACACTGTCCTCATTCCCTGATTCACACTGTTCCCAT
Organism: Squalus acanthias; assembly: GCA_030390025.1. Classification (NCBI taxonomy): domain Eukaryota; kingdom Metazoa; phylum Chordata; class Chondrichthyes; order Squaliformes; family Squalidae; genus Squalus; species Squalus acanthias. The sequence goes on along the minus strand of JASTWF010000029.1, from coordinate 5,168,527 downwards.
TCCCAGATTCACACTGTTCCCATTCCCTGATTCACACTGTTCCCATTCCCAGATTCACTCTGTTCTCATTCCCTGTTCCACACTGTTCCCATTCCCTGAATCACACTGTCCTCATGCCCTGATTCACACTGTTCCCATTCCCAGATTCACACTGTTCTCAATCCCTGAATCACACTGTCTCCATTCCCTGATTCACACTGTTCCCATTCCCTGATTCACACTGTTGCCATTCCCTGATTCACAACGTTCCCATTCTCTGATTCACACTGTTGCCATTCCCTGATTCACTATTTTCCCATTCACTGATTATGACCGTTCTCATTCACTGATTCACTCTGATCCCATTTACACTGTTCCCACTCCCTGATTCACATTGTTTCCATTCCCTGATTCACACTCTTCCCATTCCCTGCCTCACAATGTTCGCATGCCCCGATTCACAATGCTCCCATTTCCTGATTCACACTTAAGCCAGAACCTGATTCACACAGTTCCCATTCCCTGATTCACTTTGTTCCCACTCCCAGATACACACTGTTCCCATTCCCTGATTCACACTTTTCCCAATGCCTGATTCACACTGTTCCCATTCCCTGATTCACATTGTTCCCACTTCCTGATTCGCATTGCTCTAATTCCCAGATTCACACAGTTTCCATTCCCTGATTCACACTGTTCCCATTCCATGATTCACTCTGCTACCATCTCTGATTCACACTGTTCCCATTCCCTGATTCACACTGTTCCCGTTCCCTGATTCACACTGTTTTCACTCCCTGATTCACACTGTTGCAATTCCCTGATACACACTGTTCCCATTCCCCGATTCACACTGTTCCCATTCCCTGATTCACACTGTTTCCATTCCTTGATTCACACTGTTCCCATTCCCTGATTCACACTGTTCCCATTCCCTGATTCACAACGTTCCCATTCCATGATTCACTCTGTTACGATCTCTGATTCACACTGTTCCCATTCCCTGATTCACACTGTTCCCATTCCCTGATTCACACTGTTCCCATTCCATGATTCACTCTGTTAACATATCTGATTCACACTGTTGCCATTCCCTGATTCACACTGTTCCCATTCCCTGACTCACACTGTTCCCATTCCCTGAATCACACTGTTCTCACTCCCTGATTCACAATGTTCCAATTCCCAGATTCACACTGTTCCCATTCCCCTATTCACACTGTTCCCATTCCCTGATTCACACTGTTTCCATTCGTTTTTTCACTCTGTTCCCATTCCAAGATTCACACTGTTCTCAATCCCTGAATCACACTGTCTCCATTCCCTGATTCACACTGTTCCCATTCCCTGATTCACACTGTTCCCATTCCCTGATTCACACTTTTCACATTCCCTGAATCACACTGTTCCCATTCCATGATTCACTCTGTTACCATCTCTGATTCACTCTGTTCCCATTCCCTGATTCACACTGCTCCCATTCCCTGATTCACACTGTTCTCACTCCCTGATTAACACTGTTCCAATTCCCTGATTCACACTGTTCCCATTCCCCGATTCACACTGTTCCCATTCCCTGATTCACGCTGTTTCCATTCCTTGATTCACACTGTTCTCATTCCCTGATTCACACTGTTCCCATTCCCAGATTCACTCTGTTCTCATTCCCTGTTCCACACTGTTCCCATTCCCTGAATCACACTGTCCTCATTCCCTGATTCACACTGTTCCCATTCCCAGATTCACACTGTTCTCAATCCCTGAATCACACTGTCTCCATTCCCTGATTCACACTGTTCCCATTCCCTGATTCACACTGTTGCCATTCCCTGATTCACAACGTTCCCATTCTCTGATTCACACTGTTCCCATTCCCTGATTCACAATTTACCCATTCACTGATTATGACCGTTCTCATTCAGTGATTCACTCTGATCCCATTTACACTGTTCCCACTCCCTGATTCACATTGTTTCTATTCCCTGATTCACACTCTTCCCATTCCCTGCCTCACACTGTTCGCATGCCCCGATTCACAATGCTCCCATTTCCTGATTCACACTTAAGCCAGAACCTGATTAACACAGTTCCCATTCCCTGATTCACTTTGTTCCCACTCCCAGATTCACACTGTTCCCATTCCCTAATTCACACTTTTCCCAATGCCTGATTCACACTGTTCCCATTCCCTGATTCACATTGTTCCCACTTCCTGATTCGCATTGTTCTAATTCCCAGATTCACACAGTTTCCATTCCCTGATTCACACTGTTCCCATTCCCAGATTCACACTGTTCTCAATCCCTGAATCACACTGTCTCCATTCCCTGATTCACACTGTTCCCATTCCTTGATTCACACTGTTCCCATTCCCTGATTCACACTGTTCCAATTCCCTGATTCACACTGTTCCCATTCCATGATTCACTCTGCTACCATCTCTGATTCACACTGTTCCCATTCCCTGATTCACACTGTTCCCGTTCCCTGATTCACACTGTTCCCATTCCCTGATTCACACTGTTGCAATTCCCTGATACACACTGTTCCCATTCCCCGATTCACACTGTTCCCATTCCCTGATTCACACTGTTTCCATTCCTTGATTCACACTGTTCCCATTCCAAGATTCACACTGTTCTCAATCTTTGAATCACACTGTCTCCATTCCCTGATTCACACTGTTCCCATTCCCTGATTCACACTGTTCCCATTCCCTGATTCACAACGTTCCCATTCCATGATTCACTCTGTTACGATCTCTGATTCACACTGTTCCCATTCCCTGATTCACACTGTTCCCATTCCCTGATTCACACTGTTCCCATTCCATGATTCACTCTGTTAACATATCTGATTCACACTGTTGCCATTCCCTGATTCACACTGTTCCCATTCCCTGACTCACACTGTTCCCATTCCCTGAATCACACTGTTCTCACTCCCTGATTCACAATGTTCCAATTCCCAGATTCACACTGTTCCCATTCCCCTATTCACACTGTTCCCATTCCCTGATTCACACTGTTTCCATTCGTTCTTTCACTCTGTTCCCATTCCAAGATTCACACTGTTCTCAATCCCTGAATCACACTGTCTCCATTCCCTGATTCACACTGTTCCCATTCCCTGATTCACACTGTTCCCATTCCCTGATTCACACTTTTCCCATTCCCTGAATCACACTGTTCCCATTCCATGATTCACTCTGTTACCATCTCTGATTCACACTGTTCCCATTCCCTGATTCACACTGTTCCCATTCCCTGATTCACACTGTTCTCACTCCCTGATTAACACTGTTCCAATTCCCTGATTCACACTGTTCCCATTCCCCGATTCACACTGTTCCCATTCCCTGATTCACGCTGTTTCCATTCCTTGATTTACACTGTTCTCATTCCCTGATTCACACTGTTCCCATTCCCAGATTCACTCTGTTCTCATTCCCTGTTCCACACTGTTCCCATTCCCTGAATCACACTGTCCTCATTCCCTGATTCACACTGTTCCCATTCCCAGATTCACACTGTTCTCAATCCCTGAATCACACTGTCTCCATTCCCTGATTCACACTGTTCCCATTCCCTGATTCACACTGTTGCCATTCCCTGATTCACAACGTTCCCATTCTCTGATTCACACTGTTCCCATTCCCTGATTCACAATTTACCCATTCACTGATTATGACCGTTCTCATTCAGTGATTCACTCTGATCCCATTTACACTGTTCCCACTCCCTGATTCACATTGTTTCTATTCCCTGATTCACACTCTTCCCATTCCCTGCCTCACACTGTTCGCATGCCCCGATTCACAATGCTCCCATTTCCTGATTTACACTTAAGCCAGAACCTGATTAACACAGTTCCCATTCCCTGATTCACTTTGTTCCCACTCCCAGATTCACACTGTTCCCATTCCCTAATTCACACTTTTCCCAATGCCTGATTCACACTATTCCCATTCCCTGATTCACATTATTCCCACTTCCTGATTCGCATTGTTCTAATTCCCAGATTCACACAGTTTCCATTCCCTGATTCACACTGTTCCCATTCCCAGATTCACACTGTTCTCAATCCCTGAATCACACTGTCTCCATTCCCTGATTCACACTGTTCCCATTCCTTGATTCACACTGTTCCCATTCCCTGATTCACACTGTTCCAATTCCCTGATTCGCTCTGTTCCCATCCATGATTCACTCTGTTCCCATCTCTGATTCACACTGTTCCCATTCCCTGATTCATAACGTTACCACTCCGTGATTCACACGGTTCCCATTCCCTGATTGGCACTGTTCCCATTCCCTGATTCACAATGTTCCCACTCCCTGATTCACACTGTTCCTATTCTCTGATTCACACTTTTCCCATTCACACTGTTCCCACTACCTGATGCACATTGTTTCCATTCCCTGATTCACATTGTTTCAATTCCCTGATTCACACTGTTCTCATTCCCTGATTCACACTGTTCCCATTCCCTGATTCACAATGTTCCCACTCCCTGACTCACACAGTTCCCATTCTCTGCATAACACTGTTCCCATTCCCTGATTCACAATGTTCCCACTCCCTGATTCACACTGTTCCTATTCTCTGATTCAGACTGTTCTAATTCCCTGATTCACACTGTTCCTATTCTCTGATTCACACTGTTCCCATTCCCTGATTCACACGGTTCCCATTCCCTGATTGGCACTGTTCCCATTCCCTGATTCACACTTTTCCCATTCACACTGTTCCCACTACCTGATGCACGTTGTTTCCATTCCCTGATTCACATTGTTTCCATTCGCTGATTCACACTGTTCCAATTCCCTGATTCACACTGTTCCCATTCCCTGATTCACAAAGTTCCCACTCCATGATTCACACTGTTCCTATTTTCTGATTCACACTGTTCCCATTCCCTGATTCACAATGTTCCCACTCTCTGATTGACACTGTTCCCATTCCCTGATTCAAACTGTTCTCACTCCCTGATTCACACATTTCCCATTCCCTGATTCACACTTTTCCCAATGCCTGATTCACACTTTTTCATTCCCTGATTCACATTGTTCCCACTTCCTGATTCGCATTGTTCCAATTCCCAGATTCATACTGTTTCCATTCCCTGATTCACACTGTTCCCATTCCCAGAATCACACTGTTCTCAATCCCTGAATCACACTGTCTCCATTCCCTGATTCACACTGTTCCCATTCCCTGACTCACACTGTTCCCATTCCCTGATTCACAACGTTCCCATTCCATGATTCACTCTGTTACGATCTCTGATTCACACTGTTCCCATTCCCTGAATCACTCTGTTCCCATTCCCTGATTCACACTGTTCCCATTCCATGATTCACTCTGTTACCATATCTGATTCACACTGTTGCCATTCCCTGAATCACACTGGTCCCATTCCCTGATTCACACTTTTCCCATTCCCTGATTCACACTGTTCCCTTTCCATAATTCACTCTGTTACCATCTCTGATTCACACTGTTCCCATTCCCTGATTCACACTGTCCCATTCCCTGATTCACACTGTTGTCATTCCTTGATTCACACTTTTCTCATTCCCTGATTCACACTGTTCCCATTCCCCGATTCACACTGTTCCCATTCCCTGATTCACACTGTTCCCATTCCTTGATTAACACTGTTCTCATTCCCTGATTCACACTGTTCCCATTCCCAGATTCACTCTGTTCTCATTCCCTGTTCCACACTGTTCCCATTCCCTGAATCACACTGTTCTCATTCCCTGATTCACACTGTTCCCATTCCCAGATTCACACTGTTATCAATCCCTGAATCACACTGTCTCCATTCCCGGATTCACACTGTTCCCATTCCCTGATTCACACTGTTGCCATTCCCTGATTCACACTATTCCCATTCTCTGATTTACACTGTTCCCATTCCCTGATTCACACTTTCCCATTCACTGATTCACAAAGTTCTCATTCACTGATTCACTCTGTTCCCATTCAGAATGTACCCACTCCCTGATTCACATTGTTTCCATTACCTGACTCACACTCTTCCCATTCCCTGCCGCACACTGTTCGCATGCCCCGATTCACAATGTTCCCATTTCCTGATTCACACTTAAGCCAGTACCTGATTCACACAGTTCCCATTCCCTGATTCACTTTGTTCCCACTCCCAGATTCACACTGTTCCCATTCCCTGAATCACACTTTTCCCAATGCCTGATTCACACTGTTCTCATTTCCTGATTCACATTGTTCCCACTTCCTGATTCGCATTGTTCCAATTCACAGATTCACACAGTTTCCATTCCCTGAATCACGCTGTCTCCATTCACTGATTCACACTGTTCCCATTCCCTGATTCACACTGTTCCCATTCCCTGATTCACACTGTTCCAATTCCCTGATTCGCTCTGTTCCCATCCATGATTCACACTTTTCCCATTGCCTGATTCACACTGTTCCCATTCCCTGATTCACATTGTTCCCACTTCCTGATTCGCATTGTTCCCATTCCCAGATTCACACAGTTTCCATTCCCTGATTCACACTGTTCCCATTCCCAGATTCACACTGTTCTCAATCCCTGAATCACACTGTCTTCATTCCCTGATTCACACTGTTCCCATTCCCTGATTCACACTGATCCCATACCCTGATTCACACTGTTCCAATTCCGTGATTCGCTCTGTTCCCATCCATGATTCACTCAGTTCCCATCTCTGATTCACACTGTTCCCATTCCCTGATTCATAACGTTACCACTCCGTGATTCACACGGTTCCCATTCCCTGATTGGCACTGTTCCCATTCCCTGATTCACAATGTTCCCATTCTCTGATTCACACTGTTCCCATTCCCTGATTCACAATGTTCTCACTCCCTGATTCACACTGTTCCTATTCTCTGATTCACACTGTTCTCATTCCCTGATTCACACTGTTCCCATTCCCAGATTCACTCTGTTCTCATTCCCTGTTCCACACTGTTCCCATTCCCTGAATCACACTGTCCTCATTCCCGGATTCACACTGTTCCCATTCCCTGATTCACACTGTTGCCATTCCCTGATTCACAACGTTCCCATTCTCTGATTGACACTGTTCCCATTCCCTGATTCACACTTTCCCATTCACTGATTCACACCGTTCTCATTCACTGATTCACTCTGTTCCCATTCAGAATGTACCCACTCCCTGATTCACATTGTTTCCATTCCCTGACTCACACTCTTCCCATTCCCTGCCTCACACTGTTCGCATGCCCCGATTCACAATGTTCCCATTTCCTGATTCACACTTAAGCCAGTACCTGATTCACACAGTTCCCATTCCCTGATTCACTTTGTTCCCACTCCCAGATTCACACTGTTCCCATTCCCTGAATCACACTTTTCCCAATGCCTGATTCACACTGTTCCCTTTCCCTGATTCACATTGTTCCCACTTCCTGATTCGCATTGTTCCAATTCACAGATTCACACAGTTTCCATTCCCTGAATCACACTGTCTCCATTCACTGATTCACACTGTTCCCATTCCCTGATTCACACTGTTCCCATTCGCTGATTCACACTGTTCCAATTCCCTGATTCGCTCTGTTCCCATCCACTAATTCACACTTTTCCCATTGCCTGATTCACACTGTTCCCATTCCCTGATTCACATTGTTCCCACTTCCTGATTCGCATTGTTCCAATTCCCAGATTCACACAGTTTCCATTCCCTGATTCACACTGTTCCCATTCCCAGATTCACACTGTTCTCAATCCCTGAATCACACTGTCTTCATTCCCTGATTCACACTGTTCCCATTCCCTGATTCACACTGATCCCATACCCTGATTCACACTGTTCCAATTCCCTGATTCGCTCTGTTCCCATTCATGATTCACTCTGTTCCCATCTCTGATTCACACTGTTCCCATTCCCTGATTTTAACGTTACCACTCCGTGATTCACACGGTTCCCATTCCCTGATTGGCACTGTTCCCATTCCCTGATTCACAATGTTCCCACTCCCTGATTCACACTGTTCCCATTCCCTGAGTCACAATGTTCCCACTCCCTGACTCACACAGTTCCCATTCTCTGATTCACACTGTTCCCATTCCCTGATTCATAACGTTACCACTCCGTGATTCACACGGTTCCCATTCCCTGATTGGCACTGTTCCCATTCCCTGATTCACAATGTTCCCACTCCCTGATTCACACTGTTCCCAATCGCAGATTCACAATGTTCCCACTCCCTGACTCACACAGTTCCCATTCTCTGATTCACACTGTTCCCATTCCCTGATTCACAATGTTCTCACTCCCTGATTCACACTGTTCCTATTCTCTGATTCACACTGTTCTCATTCCCTGATTCACACTGTTCCCATTCCCAGATTCACTCTGTTCTCATTCCCTGTTCCACACTGTTCCCATTCCCTGAATCACACTGTCCTAATTCCCTGATTCACACTGTTCCCATTCCCAGATTCACTCTGTTATCAATCCCTGAATCACACTGTCTCCATTCCCGGATTCACACTGTTCCCATTCCCTGATTCACACTGTTGCCATTCCCTGATTCACAACGTTCCCATTCTCTGATTGACACTGTTCCCATTCCCTGATTCACACTTTCCCATTCACTGATTCACACCGTTCTCATTCACTGATTCACTCTGTTCCCATTCAGAATGTACCCACTCCCTGATTCACATTGTTTACATTCCCTGACTCACACTCTTCCCATTCCCTGCCTCACACTGTTCGCATGCCCCGATTCACAATGTTCCCATTTCCTGATTCACACTTAAGCCAGTACCTGATTCACACAGTTCCCATTCCCTGATTCACTTTGTTCCCACTCCCAGATTCACACTGTTCCCATTCCCTGAATCACACTTTTCCCAATGCCTGATTCACACTGTTCCCTTTCCCTGATTCACATTGTTCCCACTTCCTGATTCGCATTGTTCCAATTCACAGATTCACACAGTTTCCATTCCCTGAATCACACTGTCTCCATTCACTGATTCACACTGTTCCCATTCCCTGATTCACACTGTTCCCATTCGCTGATTCACACTGTTCCAATTCCCTGATTCGCTCTGTTCCCATCCATGATTCACACTTTTCCCATTGCCTGATTCACACTGTTCCCATTCCCTGATTCACATTGTTCCCACTTCCTGATTCGCATTGTTCCAATTCCCAGATTCACACTGTTCTCAATCCCTGAATCACACTGTCTTCATTCCCTGATTCACACTGTTCCCATTCCCTGATTCACACTGATCCCATACCCTGATTCACACTGTTCCAATTCCCTGATTCGCTCTGTTCCCATCCATGATTCACTCTGTTCCCATCTCTGATTCACACTGTTCCCATTCCCTGATTCATAACGTTACCACTCCGTGATTCACACGGTTCCCATTCCCTGATTGGCACTGTTCCCATTCCCTGATTCACAATGTTCCCACTCCCTGATTCACACTGTTCCCATTCCCTGATTCACAATGTTCCCACTCCCTGACTCACACAGTTCCCATTCTCTGATTCACACTGTTCCCATTCCGTGATTCACAATGTTCCCACTCCCTGATTCACACTGTTCCTATTCTGTGATTCAGACTGTTCCAATTCCCTGATTCACAGTGTTCCTATTCTCTGATTCACACTGTTCCCACTCCCTGATTCACACGGTTCCCATTCCCTGATTGGCACTGTTCCCATTCCCTGATTCACACTTTTTTCCATTCACACTGTTCCCACTACCTGATGCACGTTGTTTCCATTCCCTGATTCACATTGTTTCCATTCCCTGATTCACACTATTCCCATTCCCTGATTCACACTGTTCCCATTCCCTGATTCACAATGTGTCCACTCCCTGATTGACACTGTTCCCATTCTCTGATTCACAATGTTCCCACTCCCTGATTCACACTGATCCCAATCCCTGATTCAAACTGTTCTCACTCCCTGATTCACGCTGGTCCCATTCCCTGATTCACACTTTTCCCAATGCCTGATTCACACTTTTCCCATTCCCTGATTCACATTGTTCCCACTTCCTGATTCGCATTGTTCCAATTCCCAGATTCACACTGTTTCCATTCCCTGATTCACACTGTTCCCATTCCCAGATTCACACTGTTCTCAATCCCTGAATCACACTGTCTCCATTCCCTGATTCACACTGTTCCCATTCCCTGATTCACACTGTTCCCATTCCTTGATTCACAACGTTCCCATTCCATGATTCACTCTGTTACGATCTCTGATTCACACTGTTCCCATTCCCTGATTCACACTGTTCCCATTCCCTGATTCACACTGTTCCCATTCCATGATTCACTCTGTTACCTTATCTGATTCACACTGTTGCCATTCCCTGATTCACACTGTTCCCATTCCCTGATTCCCACTTTTCCCATTCCCTGATTCACACTGTTCCCATTCCCTGATTCACACTGTTCCCATTCCCTGATTCAATCTGTTATCACTCCCTGATTCACACTGTTCCAATTCCCTGATTCACACTGTTCCCATTCCCCGATTCACATTGTTCCCATTCCCTGATTAACACTGTTCTCATTCCCAGATTCACTCTGTTCTCATTCCCTGTTCCACACTGTTCCCATTCCCTGAATCACACTGTCCTCATTCCCTGATTCCCAATGTTCCCATTCCCAGATTCACACTGCTCTCAATCCCTGAATCACACTGTCTCCTTTCCCTGATTTACACTGTTCCCATTCCCTGATTCACACTGTTGCCATTCCCTGATTCACAACGTTCCCATTCTCTGATTCACACTGTTCCCATTCCCTGATTCACACTTTTCCCATTCACTGATTCACACCGTTCTCGTTCACTGATTCACTATGTTCCCATTCACACTGTTCCCACTCCCTGATTCACATTGTTTCCATTCCCTGATTCACACTCTTCCCATTCCCTGCCTCACACTTATCGCATACCCCGATTCACAATGTACCCATTTCCTGATTCACACTTAAGCCAGAACCTGATTCACACAGTTCCCATTCCGTGATTCACTTTGTTCCCACTCCCAGATTCACACTGTTCCCATTCCCTGATTCACACTTTTCCCAATGCCTGATTCAAAATGTTCCCATTCCCTGATTCAAACTGTTCCCATTCCCTGATTCACATTGTTCCCACTTCCTGATTCGCATTGTTCCAATTCCCAGATTCACACAGTTTCCATTCCCTGAATCACACTGTCTCCATTCCCTGATTCACACTGTTCCCATTCCCTGATTCACACTGTTCCCATTCCCTGATTCACACTGTTCCAATTCCCTGATTCGCACTGTTCCCATCCATGATTCACTCTGTTCCCATCTCTGATTCACACTGTTCCCATTCCCTGAATAATAACGTTACCACTCCGTGATTCACACGGTTCCCATTCCCTGATTGGCACTGTTCCCATTCCCTGATTCACAATGTCCCCACTCCCTGATTCACACTGTTTTCTGTTCTCTGAGTCACACTTTTCCCATTCACACTGTTCCCACTACCTGATGCACATTGTTTCCATTCCCTGATTCACATTGTTTCCATTCCCTGATTCACAGTGTTCTCATTCCCTGATTCACACTGTTCCCATTCCCTGATTCACAATGTTCCCACTCCCTGACTCACACAGTTCCCATTTTCTGATTCACACTGTTCCCATTCCCTGATTCACAGTGTTCCCACTCCCTGATTCACACTGTTCCTATTCTCTGATTCACACTGTTCCCATTCCGTGATTCACACTGTTCCTTTTCTCTGATTCACACTGTTCCCATTCCCTGATTCACAATTCTTCCATTCAATGATTCACATCGTTCTCATTCACTGATTCACTCTGTTCCCATTCACACTGTTTTCACTTCCTGATTCACACTCTTCCCATTCCCTGATTCACACTCTTCACATTCCCTGCCTCACTCTGTTCGCACGCCCCGATTCACAATGTTCCCATTTCCTGATTCACAGTTAACCCAGAAACTGATCCACAAAGTTTCCATTCCCTGATTGACTTTGTTCCCACTCCCAGATTCACACTGTTCCCATTCCCTGATTCACACTTTTCCCAATGCCTGATTCACACTGTTCCCACTCCCTGATTCACATTGTTCTCACTTCCAGAATCGCATTGTTCCAATTCCCAGATTCACACAGTTTCCATTCCCTTATTCACACTGTTCCCATTCCCACATTCACACTGATCTCAATCCCTGAATCACACTGTCTCCATTCCCTGATTCACACTGTTCCCATTCCCTGATTCATACTGTTCCCATTCCCTGATTCACACTGTTCCAATTCCCTGATTCGCTCTGTTCCCATCCATGTTTCACCCTGTTCCCATCTCTGATTCACACTGTTCCCATTCCCTGATTTATAACGTTACCACTCCTAGATTCACACGGTTCCCATTCCCTGATTGGCACTGTTCCCATTCCCGGATTCACACTTTTTTCCCATTCTAAATGTTCCCACTACCTGAGGCACATTTGTATCCATTCCCTGATTCACACTGTTCCCATTCCATGATTCACACTGTTCCCATTCTCTGATTCACACTGTTCCCATTCCGTGATTCACAATGTTCCCACTCCCTGATTCGCACAGTTCCCTTTTGCTGATTCACAGTGTTCCCATTCCCTGATTCACACGGTTCCCATTCCCTGAATCACACTTTTCCCATTCCCGGATTCACACGGTTTCCATTCCCAGATTTACACTGTTCCCATTCCTTGATTCACACTTTTCCCAATGCCTGATTCACACTTTTCCCATTCCCTGATTCACATTGTTCCCACTTCCTGATTCGCATTGTTCCAATTCCCAGATTCACACTGTTTCCATTCCCTGATTCACACTGTTCCCATTCCCAGATTCGCACTGTTCTCAATCCCTGAATCACACTGTCTCCATTCCCTGATTCACACTGTTCCCATTCCCTGATTCACACTGTTCCCATTCCCTGATTCACAACGTTCCCATTCCATGATTCACTCTGTTACGATCTCTGATTCACACTGTTCCCATTCCCTGATTCACACTGTTCCGATTCCCTGATTCACACTGTTCCCATTCCATGATTCACTCTGTTACCATATCTGATTCACACTGTTGCCATTCCATGATTCACACTGTTCCCTTTCCCTGATTCACACTTTTCCCATTCCCTGATTCACACTGATCCCATTCCCTGATTCACACTGTTATCACTCCCTGATTCACACTGCTCCAATTCCCTGATTCACACTGTTCCCATTCCCCGATTCACACTGTTCCCATTTCTTGATTCACACTGTTCTCATTCCCAGATTCACTCTTTTCTCATTCCCTGTTCCACACTGTTCCCATTCCCTGAATCACACTGTCCTCATTCCCTGATTCACAATGTTCCCATTCCCAGATTCACACTGTTCTCAATCCCTTAATCACACTGTCTGCATTCCCTGATTTACACTGTTCCCATTCCCTGATTCACACTGTTGCCATTCCCTGATTCACACTTTTCCCATTCACTGATTCACACCGTTCTCATTCACTGATTCACTCTGTTCCCATTCACACTGTTCCCACTCCCTGATTCACATTGTTTCCATTCCCTGATTCACACTCTTCCCATTCCCTGCCTCACACTGTTCGCACGGCCCGATTCACAATGTTGCCATTTCCTGATTCACACTTTTCCCAGAACCTGATTCACACAGTTCCCATTCCCTGATTCACTTTGTTCCCACTCCCAGAATCACACTGTTCCCATTCCCTGATTCACACTTTTCCCAATGCCTGATTCACACATTTCCCATTCCCTGATTCACATTGTTCCCATTTCCTGATTCGCATTGATCCAATTCCCAGATTCACATTGTTTCCATTCCCTGATTCACACTGTTCCCATTCCCAGATTCACACTGTTCTCAGTCCCTGAATCACACTGTCTCCATTCCCTGATTCACACTGTTCCCATTCCCTGATTCACAATATTGCCATTCCCTGATTCACAACGTTCCCATTCTCTGATTCACACTGTTCCCATTCCCTGATTCACACTTTTCTCATTCACTGATTCACAGCGTTCTCATTCACTGATTCACTCTGTTCCCATTCACACTGTTCCCACTCGCTGATTCACACGGTTCCCATTGCCTGATTGGCACTGTTCCCATTCCCTGATTCACACATTTCCCATTCACACTGTTCCCACTACCTGATGCACATTGTTTCAATTCCCTCATTCACGTTGTTTCCATTCCCTGATTCACACTGTTCCCATTCCCTGATTCACACTGTTCCCATTCCCTGATTCACAATGTTCCCACTGCCTGATTCACATTGTTCCCATTCTCTGATTCACACTCTTCCCCTTCCCTGTTTCGCAATGTTCCCACTCACTGATTCACACTGTTCCTATTCTCTGATTCACACTGTTCCCATTCCCTGATTCACACTTTTCCCATTCACTGATTCACACAGTTCTCCTTCACTGATTCACTCTGTTCCCATTCACACTGTTCCCACTCCCTGATTCACATTGTTTCCATTCCCTGATTCACACTCTCCCCATTCCCTGCCTCACACTGTTTGCACGCCCCGATTCACAATGTTCCCATTTCCTGATTCACACTTTTCCCAGAACCTGATTCACACAGTTCCCATTCCCTGATTCACTTTGTTCCCACACCCAGATTCACACTGTTCCCATTCCCTGATTCACACTTTTCCCAATGGCTGATTCACACTGTTCCCATTCCCTGATTCACATTTTTCCTACTTCCAGATTCGCATTGTTCCAATTCCCAGATTCACACAGTTTCCATTCCATTATTCACACTGTTCCCATTCCCAGATTCACACTGTTCTCAATCCCTGAATCACACTGTCTCCATTCCCTGATTCACACTGTTCCCATTCCCTGATTCACACTGTTCCCATTCCCTGATTCACACTGTTCCAATTCCCTGATTCGCCCTGTTCCCATCCATGTTTCACCCTGTTCCCATCTCTGATTCACACTGCTCCCATTCCCTGTTTCATAACGTTACCACTCCTAGATTCACACGGTTCCCATTCCCTGATTGGCACTGTTCCCATTCCCGGATTCACACTTTTTTCCCATTCTCACTGTTCCCACTACCTGATGCACATTTGTTTCCATTCCCTGATTCACACTGTTTCCATTCCCTGATTCACACTGTTCCCATTCCATGATTCACACTGTTCCCATTCTCTGATTCACACTGTTCCCATTCCGTGATTCACAATGTTCCCACTCCCTGATGCGCACAGTTCCCTTTTGCTGATTCACAGTGTTCCCATTCCCTGATTCACACGGTTCCCATTTCCTGAATCACACTTTTCCCATTCCCGGATTCACGCGGTTCCCATTCCCAGATTCACACTGTTCCCATTCCTTGATTCACACTGTTCTCCTTCCCTGATTCACACTATTCCCATTCCCAGATTCTCTCTGTTCTCATTCCCTGTTCACCACTGTTTCCATTCCCTGAATCACAGTGTCCTCATTCCCTGATTCACGTTGTTCCCATTCCCTGAATCACACTGACCTCATTCGCTGATTCACACTGTTCCAGGTCCCTGATCCACACTGTTCCCATACCCTGATTCACACTGTCCCATTTCCTGATTCCCACTTTTACAATTCCCTGATTCACACTGTTCCCATTCCCTGATTCACACTGTTGCCATTCCCTGATTCACACTGTTATCAATCCCTGATTCACACCCTTCCCATTCCCTGATACACACTTTTCGCATTGTCTGAATCACCCTATTCCCCTTCCCTGATTCACTCTGTTCCAATTCTCTGACTCACACTGTTCCCATTCCCTGATTCACACTTTTCCCATTCACTGATTCACACCGTTCTCGTTCACTGATTCACTCTGTTCCCATTCACACTTTCCCACTCCCTGATTCACATTGTTTCCATTCCCTGATTCACACTCTTACCATTCCCTGCCTCACACTGTTCGCACGCCCCGATTCACAATGTTGCCATTTCCTGATTCACACTTTTCCCAGAACCTGATTCACTCAGTTCCCATTCCCTGATTTTATTTGTTCCCACTCCCAGATTCACACTGTTCCCATTCCCTGATTCACACTGTTCCAATTCCCTGATTCGCTCTGTTCCCATCCATGTTTCACCCTGTTCCCATCTCTGATTCACACTGTTCCCATTCCCTGATTCAGAACGTTACCAATCACTGATTCACATGGTTCCCATTCCCTGATTGGCACTGTTCCCATTCCCGGATTCACACTTTTTTCCCATTCACACTGTTCCCACTATCTGATGCACATTTGTTTCCATTCCCTGATTCACACTGTTTCCATTCCCTGATTCACACTGTTCCCATTCCATGATTCACACTGTTCCCATTCTCTGATTCACACTGTTCCCACTCTCTGATTCGCACAGTTCCCAATCGCTGATTCACAGTCTTCCCATTCCCTGATTCACACTGTTCCCATTTCCTGAATCACACTTTTCCGATTCCCGGATTCACACGGTTCCCATTCCCAGATTCACACTGTTCCCATTCCCTGATTCACATTGTTCCCATTCCCAGATTATCTCTGTTCTCATTCCCTGTTCACCACTGTTCCCATTCCCTGAATCACACTGTCCTCATTCCCTGATTCACATTGTTCCCATTCCCTGAAACACATTGACCTCTTTCCCTGATTCACACTGTTCCATTTCCCTGATCCACACTGTTACCATACCCTGATTCACACTGTCCCATTTCCTGATTCCCACTGTTACAATTCCCTGATTCACACTGTTCCCATTCCCTGATTCACACTGTTGCTATTCCCAGATTCACACTGTTCCCTTTCCCTGATTCACAACCTTCCCATTCCCTGATACACACTTTTCGCATGGTCTGAATCACCCTATTCCCCTTCCCTGATTCACACTGTTCCAATTCTCTGACTCACATAGTTCCCATTCCCTGATTCACACTTTTCCCATTCACTGATTCACACCGTTCTCATTCACTGATTCACTCTGTTCCCATTCACACTGTTCCCACTCCCTGATTCACATTGTTTCCATTCCCTGATTCACACTCTTCCCATTCCCTGCCTCACACTGTTCGCACGCCCCGATTCACAATGTTGCTGTCATAAATCGCAAGTAACAACTCAGGAAGTACTACTGGGTGGCCAGCTGGGGCGCCGTCCAGGGAGTATAAATACTCAGGCATGGGCCCACCTTGGGCAGAGACAATCTGGAAACAGGAAGCTAGTGACTGCTAACTAGACCTCCATGTTTTGTTACAAGTTGATTAAAGCCTTGCTTTATGTTCAAGTGCGTAGTGAGTCTTTATTACGTCAATTTAATCAACTTGATATCGTCTCCACGCTTTGGGTGATTCGGAACAACCAGCTGCAACTCGAATCACAGAAGGGAACTTGGGCAAGAAACTGATCCATCATGGAAAAACTCCTTGGACCCACTCGTCTCGACATGGACCCGAATGCACCTGCGGCAGCAAAGGTATGGAAGCATTGGTTTCGTACCTTTAGCAACTTTCTTGAAGAATGTGGGGCGGATGTCCCTAATAAGTTACGAATGCTTATCAACTACGTGTCTCCTCATGTGTATGATTATATTGAGGACTGTATAGACTATGACACTGCTATCGAAATCTTACAGCAGCTATATGTCAAGTCCCCAAATGAAATCTTTGCTCGACACCTACTGGCCACAACTCGGCAGCAGCCTGGGGAATCACTCGATGAATTTCTCCAGAAACTTCGCAGGCTCAGCAAGGATTGTAACCTTAAAGCAGTTTCAGCTGAACAGTATCAAGAGGAACTAATCCGCGATTCCTTTATCAATGGAATCGCGTCCCCTTTTATACGTCAGCGCCTGCTGGAAAATAAAACCCTCAATTTACGGGCTGCTTATGACCAGGCGTGTTCCTTGGACTTGGCCAAGAAAAATGCAGACACTTATCTCCCACCACGTGCACGGGCGGCGGCTATCTCCTTTAATGAGTCTTTCGGTAGGTCTCGGGCGGATGCCCCCACTGATGTTGACTCTACTCTAACAGACGACGACCCTACCCTAGAGGCCTTCGCTGATGACGACCCCGCCCTAGCAGCATCCTGGCAATCAGGAAGAAAGTGTTTCTTTTGTGGAGGGGCGTGCCATCACAGAAAATTTTGCCCGGCTCGTAATGTGACCTGCAATCATTGCAGCAAGAAAGGACACTTTCCCAAGGTATGCCAGTCACGGGCCTTTGCTAACAAGAAAGGCCGCTCCTCTAAAGTATACCGGTCGAGAGCTCCTGTTAGCTTCACAGCTGCTATCTATGGAGCTGCTCCTCCCCCAAGAACTACTGTTAAGGCTACAGTTGCCGAAGGGAAAATTGCCCCTCCTCCCATCACGGCTGTTTTTCCCCAAAGTTTGTCCCATGCAGCCACGAAGGTTTCAGTAAATGGGCACACTCTAAGCGCGCTAATCGACTCCTGCAGCTCTGACAGCTTCATTAGTAAGCGGGCTGTCAACAGGTTAAAACTGCACATTTATCCCTCGGACAGGGAGATTGCAATGGCTCTGACGACTCTGACCACCAATTCTTCTGGCTTCTGTCTGGTCAACCTCATCCTCAACGGCCGCACGTATCTCTCCACCCGGCTCGGAGTACTCGCAAACTTATGCAGCGATGTGCTTCTGGGACAGGACTTCCAGAAGCAGCACAAGAAGATCACTTTTGAGTTTGGAGGGTCAAGGCCGGAGCTTACCATTTCTAAGGTGCCGTTTTGTGCACTCTCGGCGGCCTTACTCGGTGAACCCTCCCTGTTTGCCAATCTTCCCCCCCGCTGTAAACCCATAGCCACCAAATCGCGGCGCTTTAGCCAAGATGATCGAGCGTTTATTGAGGCGGAAATCTCTCGCCTTTTAGTCAACGTTATTATCGAGCCATGTTCATCTCCCTGGCGGGCTCAGGTCGTCATCGTGAGGAATCCCTTAAAACAACATAAAAAACGTCTTTGTATCGATTATTCGCAGACTATTAATCTATATACCGATCTGGATGCCTACCCGCTGACACGCATAGATGACATGGTCAACAACCTTGCCAAATACAAGGTATTTTCGACCTTCGATTTAAAAAGTGCGTACCATCAGGTGCCACTGCAAGACTCCGACAAGAAGTATACGGCCTTTGAGGCCAATGGTCGGCTTTTCCAGTTTCGCCGCCTTCCATTCGGGGTCACCAATGGGGTGGCCGTCTTCCAACGGGCCATGGATGGCCTAGTCCGGCAAGAGAACTTGACGGATACCTTTCCGTATTTAGACAATATCACTATTGCCGGCCATGATCAAAAGGAGCATGACGCCAATCTTCAGAGATATTTTGACGTACTCCGCCGTCGCCACTTAACGTTAAATGAATCCAAATCAGTGAAGTCGGTGCCATCGGTGAACATTCTTGGCTAGTGGGTGGGCAACGGTGTTATTAAACCGGACCCAGAGCGACTTCGTCCACTTCAGGAGCTCCCTCCCCCGACGAACCTCGGCTCTCTTCGTCGGGCACTTGGCATGTCTGCTTATTACGCAAAATGGATACCGCACTTCTCCGATAAAATACAGCCCCTGCTCCATGCGAAGTCTTTTCCATTGGAAGCTACGGCTATTTCTGCCTTCAACATCCTCAAACGACAGCTGGAGAAAGCCACGCTTCGCTCCATTGACGAAAATCTTCCTTTTGTGGTCGAATGCGATGCATCGGAGGTGGCGATCTCCGCTACCTTGAATCAAGGTGGCCGACCCGTGGCATTCCTATCCAGAACCTTGCAGGGTAGCGAGCTCCATTACCCCCCCCCGTCGAGAAGGAGGCTACAGCCATCATCGAGGCTGTACGCCAATGGGGTCATTTTCTTGGTCGGCGTCATTTTACGCTTATAACTGACCAGCGCTCTGTGGCCTTCACGTTGGATAATCGGAGGCGCACGAAAATCAAAAATAATAAAATTCAACTCTGGAGGATGGAGCTGGCTGCCTTTGGATATACTATCTGTTACCGACCCGGCAAACGGAACGTGGCCCCAGATACCTTCACACGGGCATTTTGCTCCTCAATGTCAACGTCGACTCTGGCGGATTTGCATATGGACTTATGCCATCCTGGTGTGACCCGCATGTTGCACTTTGTGCGCTCCAAAAATCTACCATTTTCAACCGAGGACGTAAAGAAAACATGCTCCTCCTGTAGGATTTGTGCAGAATTGAAACCACAATTCTTTCGCCCATCAGATGGCTTACTCACACATGCAATGCAGCCTATGCAGAGGCTCAGCATAGACTTTAAAGGGCCATTGCCTTCGTCGACAAGGAACACCTACCTACTTACGATGGTGGACGAGTATTCACGCTTTCCCTTCGCCTTCCCCTGCCCTAATATGCTTACCTCTACGCTAATTAAATGCCTCAATCAGGTCTTTTCCCTTTGCGGGACGGCCAATTTTATCCACACTGATCGGGGTCCCTCCTTTATGTCGAGTGAACTTAAAAGTTATCTCTCCCAACGGGGAATCGCCTCAAGTAGGACGACACCATATCACCCAATCGGTAATGGACAGGTTGAATGATACAATGCCATCATCTGGAACGCTGTCCGTCTGGCACAAAGGTCACGCAACCTGCCGGACCAGCAGTGGGAAACGGTGCTCCCCGACGCGTTACACTCTATCAGGTCTCTTCTCTCCACATCTACTAATGTCACGCCTCATGAGCGATTCTTCAAATTCCGGCGTCGCTCTACACATGGGACGTCTCTACCGTCATGGTTGGTGGCTCCAGGCCCGGTACTACTCCGGAGGTTCGTCCGGTCTGCCAAAAACGACCCTCTCGTTGACGAGGTGGAGTTAACGGAGGTAAACCCCACGTATGCGCACGTACGGTACCCTGATGGCCGGGAGACCACCGTCTCGCTCCGAGATCTGGCTCCCTGCCCAACCGGTCACACGGGCCCGAATGATGAAGGATCCCCCGACAATGATATCAACACTCCGCACCCCTATGAAAATGACGCCCCGCCTGGGACATCGGGGGATCTGCCGGCAACGCTACCGGATCAACTCAGGGAGCTGGATGCTCCCCGTAGGATGGCCACCCGAAACCAGGACGCCGGACAATCTCCAGCCACGACCCGGGATGAGGCCAGCTCAGCACCTGTGGGGACCCGCACCCGGAGTCATGATATTCCCAGTCCTCCACAGGATGATCAAGATGACGCGGACTCTACTGACTTACCGGTACAGGCCAAGCGACCCAGGGACCAGGACACGGTCCGGGGAGATGTGCCTTCCAGTCACAAGCAGAGAGCTAAATGTCTGCGGCTATTTCTGGTCCGGCTAATCCGTTAAAGGAAGACTGGACTTCCAAAACTTTTAGGGAGGAAGAATGTCATAAATCGCAAGTAACAACTCAGGAAGTACTACTGGGTGGCCAGCTGGGGCGCCGTCCAGGGAGTATAAATACTCAGGCATGGGCCCACCTTGGGCAGAGACAATCTGGAAACAGGAAGCTAGTGACTGCAAACTAGACCTCCATGTTTTGTTACAAGTTGATTAAAGCCTTGCTTTATGTTCAAGTGCGTAGTGAGTCTTTATTACGTCAGTTGCCATTTCCTGATTCACACTTTTCCCAGAACCTGATTCACACAGTTCCCATTCCCTGATTCACTTTGTTCCCACTCCCAGAATCACACTGTTCCCATTCCCTGATTCACACTTTTCCCAATGCCTGATTCACACATTTCCCATTCCCTGATTCACATTGTTCCCACTTCCTGATTCGCATTGATCCAATTCCCAGATTCACATTGTTTCCATTCCCTGATTCACACTGTTCCCATTCCCAGATTCACACTGTTCTCAGTCCCTGAATTACACTGTCTCCATTCCCTGATTCACACTGTTCCCATTCCCTGGTTCACAATATTGCCATTCCCTGATTCACAACGTTCCCATTCTCTGATTCACACTGTTCCCATTCCTTGATTCACACTTTTCTCATTCACTGATTCACAGCGTTCTCATTCACTGATTCACTCTGTTCCCATTCACACTGTTCCCACTCCCTGATTCACACGGTTCCCATTGCCTGATTGGCACTGTTCCCATTCCCTGATTCACACATTTCCCATTCACACTGTTCCCACTACCTGATGCACATTGTTTCAATTCCCTGATTCACATTGTTTCCATTCCCTGATTCACACTGTTCCCATTCCCTGATTCACACTGTTCCCATTCCCTGATTCACAATGTTCCCACTGCCTGATTCACATTGTTCCCATTCTCTGATTCACACTCTTCCCCTTCCCTGATTCGCAATGTTCCCACTCACTGATTCACACTGTTCCTATTCTCTGATTCACACTGTTCCCATTCCCTGATTCACACTTTTCCCATTCACTGATTCACACAGTTCTCATTCACTGATTCACTCTGTTCCCATTCACACTGTTCCCACTCCCTGATTCACATTGTTTCCATTCCCTGATTCACACTCTCCCCATTCCCTGCCTCACACTTTTCCAATTCCCTGATTCACACTTTTCCCATTCACTGATTCACACAGTTCTCATTCACTGATTCACACTGTTCCCATTCACACTGTTCCCACTCCCTGATTCACATTGTTTCCATTCCCTGATTCACACTCTCCCCATTCCCTGCCTCACATTGTTTGCACGCCCCGATTCACAATGTCCCCATTTCCTGATTCACACTTTTCCCAGAACCTGATTCACACAGTTCCCATTCCCTGATTCACTTTGTTCCCACACCCAGATTCAAACTGTTCCCATTCCCTGATTCACACTTTTCCCAATGGCTGATTCACACTGTTCCCATTCCCTGATTCACATTTTTCCTACTTCGTGATTCGTATTGTTCCAATTCCCAGATTCACACAGTTTCCATTCCCTGATTCACGCTGTTCCCATTCCCTGATTCACACTGTTCCCATTCCCTGATTCACACTGTTCCCATTCCCTGATTCACACTGTTCCAATTCCGTGATTCGCTCTGTTCCCATCCATGATTCACTCTGTTCCCATCTCTGATTCACACTGTTCCCATTCCCTGATTCACACTTTTCCCATTCACTGATTCACACCGTTCTCATTCAATGATTCACTCTGTTCCCATTCACACTGTTCCCACTCCCTGATTCACATTGTTTCCATTCCCTGATTCACACTCTTCCCATTCCCTGCCTCACAATGTTCGCACGCCCCGATTCACAATGTTAACATTTCCTGATTCACACTTTTCCCAGAGCCTGATTCACACAGTTCCCATTCCCTGATTCACTTTGTTCCCACTCCCAGATTCACACTGTTCCCATTCCCTGATTCACAGTTTTCCCAGTGCCTGATTCACACTTTTCCCATTCCCTGATTCACATTGTTCCCACTTCCTGATTCGCCTTGTTCCAATTCCCAGATTCACACTGTTTACATACCCTGATTCACACTGTTCCCATTCCCAGATTCACACTGTTCTCAATCCCTGAATCACACTGTCTCCATTCCCTGTTTCACACTGTTCCCATTCCCTGATTCACAATATTCCCACTCCCTGATTCATACTGTTCCAATTCCCTGATTCGCTCTGTTCCCATCCATGATTCACTCTGTTCCCATCTCTGATTCACACTGTTCCCATTCCCTGATTCACACTTTACCCATTCACTGATTCACACCGTTCTCATTCACTGATTCACTCTGTTCTCATTCACACTGTTCCCACTCCCTGATTCACATTGCTCCATTCCCTGATTCACACTCTTCCCATTCCCTGCCTCACACTGTTCGCACGCCCCAATTCACAATGTTCCCATTTCCTGATTCACATTTTCCCCAGAACCTGATTCACACAGTTCCCATTCCCTGATTCACTTTGTTCCCACTCCCAGATTCACACTGTTCCCATTCACTGATTCACACTTTTCCCAATGCCTGATTCACACTTCTCCCATTCCCTGATTCACATTGTTCCCACTTCCTGATTCGCATTGCTCCAATTCCCAGATTGACACTGTTTCCACTCCCTGATTCACACTGTTCCCATTCCCAGATTCACACTGTTCTCAATCCCTGAATCCCACTGTCTCCATTCCCTGATTCACATTGTTACCATTCCCTGATCCACACTGTTGCCATTCCCTGATTCACAACGTTCCCATTCTCTGATTCACACTGTTCCCATTCCCTGATTCACACTTTTCCAATTCACTGATTCACTCCGTTCTCATTCACTGATTCACTCTGTTCCCATTCACACTGTACCCACTTCCTGATTCACATTGTTTCCATTCCCTGATTCACACAGTTCCCATTCCCTGCCTCACACTGTTCACATGCCCCGATTCACAATGTTCCCATTTCCTGATTCACACTTATCCCAGAACCTGATTCACAAATTCCCATTCCCTGATTCACTTTGTTACCACTCCCAGATTCACACTGGTCCCATTCCCTGATTCACACTTTTCCCAATGCCTGATTGACACTGTTCCCATTCCCTGATTCACATTGTTCCCACTTCCTGATTCTGAATTTTCCAATTCCCAGATTCACACAGTTTCCATTCCCCGATTCACATTGTTCCCATACCCACATTCACACTGTTCTCAATCCCTGAATCACACTGTCTGCATTCCCTGATTCACACTGTTCCCATTCCCTGATTCACACTGTTCCCATTGCCTGATTCACACTGTTCCAATTCCCTGATTCGATCTGTTCCCATCCATGATTCACTCTGTTCCCATCTCTGATTCACACTTTTCCCATTCCCTGATTGGCACTGTTCCCATTCCCTGATTCACACTGTTCCCATTACCTGGTTCACAATGTTCCCATTCCCTGATTCACAATTTTCCCACTTCCTGATTCGGAATTTTCCAATTCCCAGATTCACACAGTTTCCATTCCCCGATTCACATTGTTCCCATACCCACATTCACACTGTTCTCAATCCCTGAATCACACTGTCTGCATTCCCTGATTCACACTGTTCCCATTCCCTGATTCACACTGTTCCCATTGCCTGATTCACACTGTTCCAATTCCCTGATTCGATCTGTTCCCATCCATGATTCACTCTGTTCCCATCTCTGATTCACACTTTTCCCATTCCCTGATTGGCACTGTTCCCATTCCCTGATTCACACTGTTCCCATTACCTGGTTCACAATGTTCCCACTCCCTGATTCACACAGTTCCCATTCTCTGATTCTCACTGTTCCCATTCCCTGATTCACAATGTTCCCACGCCCTGATTCACACTGTTCCTATTCTCTGATTCACACTTTTCCCATTCCCTGATGCACACTTATCCCATTAACTGATTCACACCGTTCTCATTCACTGATTCACTCTGTTCCCATTCACACTGTTCCCACTCCCTGATTCACATTGTTTCCATTCCCTGATACACACTCTTCCCATTCCCTGCCTCACACTGTTCGCACGCCCCGATTCACAATGTTCTCATTTCCTGATTCACACTGTTCCCAGTCCTTGATTCACACTGTTCCCATTCCCTGATTCACACTGTTCCCATTCCTTGATTCAAACTGTTCTCATTCCCTGATTCACACAGTTCCCATTCCCAGATTCACTCTGTTCTCATTCCCTGTTCCGCACTGTACCCATTCCCTGAATCACACTGTCCTCATTCCCTGATTCACGTTGTTCCCATTCCCTGAATCACACTGTCCTCATTCCCTGATTCACACTGTCCCATTTCCTGATTCCTACTGTTACCATTCCCTGATTCACGCCCTTCTCATTCACTGATACACACTTTTCGCATTGTCCGAATCACCCTATTCCCATTCCCTGATTCACATTGTTCCCACTTCCTGATTCGCATTGTTCCAATTCCCAGATTCAGACAGTTTCCATTCCCTGATTCACACTGTTCCCATTCCCTGATTCACCCTGTTGCCATTCCCTGATTCACAACGTTCCCATTCTCTGATTCACACTGTTCCAATTCCCTGATTCACACTTTTCCCAATGCCTGATTCAATTGTTCCCATTCCCTGATTCACATTGTTCCCACTTCCTGATTCGCATTGTTCCAATTCCCAGATTCACAAAGTTTCCATTCCCTGATTCACACTGTTCCCATTCCTAGATTCAAACTGATGTCAATCCCTGAATCACACTGTCTCCATTCCAAGATTCACACTGTTCCCATTTCCTGATTCACACTGTTCCCATTCCCTGATTCACACTGTTCCAATTCCCTGATGAGCTCTGTTCCCATCCATGATTCACTCTGTTCCCATCTCTGATTCACTCAGTTCCCATTCCCTGATTGGCACTGTTCCCATTCCCTGATTCACACTGTTCCCATTACCTGGTTCACAATGTTCCCACTCCCTGATTCACACAGTTCCCATTCTCTGATTCTCACTGTTCCCATTCCCTGATTCACAATGTTCCCACGCCCTGATTCACACTGTTCCTATTCTCTGATTCACACTTTTCCCATTCCCTGATGCACACTTATCCCATTAACTGATTCACACCGTTCTCATTCACTGATTCACTCTGTTCCCATTCACACTGTTCCCACTCCCTGATTCACATTGTTTCCATTCCCTGATACACACTCTTCCCATTCCCTGCCTCACGCTGTTCGCACGCCCCGATTCACAATGTTCTCATTTCCTGATTCACACTGTTCCCAGTCCCTGATTCAGACTGTTCCCATTCCCTGATTCACACTGTTCCCATTCCTTGATTCAAACTGTTCTCATTCCCTGATTCACACAGTTCCCATTCCCAGATTCACTCTGTTCTCATTCCCTGTTCCGCACTGTACCCATTCCCTGAATCACACTGTCCTCATTCCCTGATTCACGTTGTTCCCATTCCCTGAATCACACTGTCCTCATTCCCTGATTCACACTGTCCCATTTCCTGATTCCTACTGTTACCATTCCCTGATTCACGCCCTTCTCATTCACTGATACACACTTTTCGCATTGTCCGAATCACCCTATTCCCATTCCCTGATTCACATCGTTCCCACTTCCTGATTCGCATTGTTCCAATTCCCAGATTCAGACAGTTTCCATTCCCTGATTCACACTGTTCCCATTCCCTGATTCACACTGTTGCCATTCCCTGATTCACAACGTTCCCGTTCTCTGATTCACACTGTTCCAATTCCCTGATTCACACTTTTCCCAATGCCTGATTCAATTGTTCCCATTCCCTGATTCACATTGTTCCCACTTCCTGATTCGCATTGTTCCAATTCCCAGATTCACAAAGTTTCCATTCCCTGATTCACACTGTTCCCATTCCCAGATTCAAACTGTTGTCAATCCCTGAATCACACTGTCTCCATTCCAAGATTCACACTGTTCCCATTTCCTGATTCACACTGTTCCCATTCCCTGATTCACACTGTTCCAATTCCCTGATTAGCTCTGTTCCCATCCATGATTCACTCTGTTCCCATCTCTGATTCACTCAGTTCCCATTCCCTGATTCACACTGTTCCCCTTCCCAGATTCACACTGTTCTCAATCCCTGAATCACACTGTCTCCAGTCCAAGATTCACACTGTTCCCATTCCCTGATTCACACTGTTCCCATTCCCTGATTCACACTTTTCCAATTCCATGATTCGCTCTGTTCCCATCCATGATTCACTCTGTTCCCATCTCTGATTCACACTGTTCCCATTCCCTGATTCATAACGTTACCACTCCCTGATTCACACGGTTCCCATTCCCTGATTGGCACTGTTTCCATTCCCTGATTAACACTTTTCCCATTCACAGTGTTCCCACTACCTGATGCACGTTGTTTCCATTCCCTGATTCACACTGTTCCCAGTCCCTGATTCACACTGTTCCCATTCCCTGATTCACACTGTTCCCATTCCTTGATTCAAACTGTTCTCATTCCCTGATTCACACTGTTCCCATTCCCAGATTCACTCTGTTCTCATTCCCTGTTCCACACTGTACCCATTCCCTGAATCACACTGTCCTCATTCCCTGATTCACATTGATCCCATTCCCTGAATCACACTGTCCTCATTCCCTGATTCAAACTGTTCCATTTCCCTGATCCACACTGTTCCCATACCCTGATTCACACTGTCCCATTTCCTGATTCCTACTGTTACCATTCCCTGATTCACGCCCTTCCCATTCCCTGATACACACTTTTCGCATTGTCTGAATCACCCTATTCCCATTCCCTGATTCACATTGTTCCCACTTCCTGATTCGCATTGATCGAATTCCCAGATTCACACTGTTTCCATTCCCTAATTCAAACTGTTCCCATTCCCAGATTGACTCTGTTCTCAGTCCCTGAATCACACTGTCTCCATTCCCTGATTCACACTGTTCCCATTCCCTGATACACACTGTTCCCGTTGCCTGATTCACAATGTTCCCACTCCCTGATTCACACAGTTCCCATTCTCTGATTCACACACTTCCCATTCCCTGATTCACATTGTACCCATTTCCTGAATCACACTTTTCCCATTCCCTGATTCACATGGTTCCCAATCCCTGATTCACACTGTTCCCATTCCCTGATTCACACTGTTCTCACTCCCTGATTCACACTGTTCCCATTCCCTGATTCACACTGTTCCCATTGCCTGATTCACACTGTTCCCATTTCCTGATTCACTCTGTTCCCATTCCTTGATTCACACTGTTCCCATTCCCTGAATCACACTGTCCTCATTCCCTGATTCACATTGTTCCCATTCCCTGTATCACACTGTCCTCATTCCCTGATTCACACTTTTCCATTTCCCTGATCCACACGGTTCCCATACCCTGATTCACACTGTCCCATTTCCTGATTCTCACTGTTACAATTCCCTGATTCACACTGTTCCCATTCCCTGATTCACACTGTTGCCATTCCCTGATTCACACTGTTCCAATTCCCAGATTCACACCCTTCCCATTCCCTGATACCCACTTTTCGCATTGTCTGAATCACCCTATTCCCATTCCCTGATTCAAACTGTTCCTATTCTCTGATTCACATTGTTCCCATTCCCTGATTCACACTTTTCCCATTCACTGATTCACACCGTTCTCATTCACTGATTCACTCTGTTCCCATTCACACTATTCCCACTCCCTGGTTCACATTGTTTGCATTCCCTGATTCACACTCTTCCCATTCCCTGCCGCACACTGTTCGCATGCCCCGATTCACAATGTTCCCATTTCCTGATTCACACTTAAGCCAGAACCTGATTCACACAGTTCCCATTCCCTGATTCATTTTGTTCCCATTCCAGATTCACACTGTTCCCATTCCCTGATTCACACTTTTCCCAATGCCTGATTCACACATTTTCTATCCCCTGATTCACACTGTCCTCATTCCCTGATTCACGTTGATCCCATTCCCTGAATCACACTGTCCTCATTCCCTGATTCAAACTGTTCCATTTCCCTGATCCACACTGTTCCCATACCCTGATTCACACTGTCCCATTTCCTGATTCCTACTGTTACCATTCCCTGGTTCACGCCCTTCCCATTCCCTGATACACACTTTTCGCATTGTCTGAATCACCCTATTCCCATTCCCTGATTCACATTGTTCCCACTTCCTGATTCGCATTGATCGAATTCCCAGATTCACACTGTTTCCATTCCCTGATTCAAACTGTTCCCATTCCCAGATTGACACTGTTCTCAGTCCCTGAATCACACTGTCTCCATTCCCTGATTCACACTGTTCCCATTCCCTGATACACACTGTTGCCATTCCCTGATTCACAACGTTCTCATTCTCTGATTCACACTGTTCCAATTCCCTGATTCACACTTTTCCCAATGCCTGATTCACACTGTTCCCATTCTCTGATTCACATTGTTCCCACTTCCTGATTCGCATTGTTCCAATTCCCAGATTCACACAGTTTCCATTCCCTGATTCACACTGTTCCCATTCCCTGATTCACACTGTTCCCATTCCCTGATTCACACTGTTCCAATTCCCTGATTCGCTCTGTTCCCATCCATGATTCACTCTGTTCCCATCTCTGATTCACACTGTTCCCATTCCCTGCTTCAGAACGTTAACACTCCCTGATTCACATTGTTCCCATTCCCCGATTGGCACTGTTCCCATTCCCTGATTCACACTTTACCCATTCACACTGTTCCCACTTCCTGATGCACATTGTTTCCATTCTCTGATTCACACTGTTCCCATTCCCTGATTCACAATGTTCCCACTCCCTGATTCACACTGTTCCCATTTTCTGATTCACACTGTTCCCATTCCTTGATTCACAATGTTCCCACTCCCTGATTCACACTGTTGCCATTCCCTGATTCACACTGTTCCCATTCCCTGATTAACACCCTTCCCATTCCCCAATACACACTTTTCGCATTGTCTGAATCACCCTATTCCCATTCCCTGATTCACACTGTTCCTATTCTCTGATTCACACTGTTCCCATTCCCTAATTCACACCTTTCCCATTCACTGATTCACACTGTTCCCATTCACTGATTCACACTGTTCTCATTCACTGATTCACTCTGTTCCCATTCACACTGTTCCCACTCCCTGATCCACATTGTTTCCATTCCCTGATTCACACTGTTCCCATTCTCTGATTCGCACTGTTCCCGTTCCCTGGTTCACAATGTTCCCACTCCCTGATTCACACAGTTCCCATTCTCTGATTCACACACTTCCCATTCCCTGATTCACATTGTACCCATTTCCTGAATCACACTTTTCCCATTCCCTGATTCACACGGTTCCCAATCCCTGATTCACACTGTTCCCATTCCCTGATTCACACTGTTCTCACTCCCTGATTCACACTGTTCCCATTCCTTGATTCACACTGTTCCCATTCCCTGATTCACACTGTTCCCATTTCCTGATTCACACTGTTCACATTCCTTGATTCACACTGTTCCCATTCCCTGAATCACACTGTCCTCATTCCCTGATTCACATTGTTCCCATTCCCTGAAGCAAACTGTCCTCATTCCCTGATTCACACTGTTCCATTTCCCTGATCCACACGGTTCCCACACCCTGATTCACACTGTCCCATTTCCTGATTCCCACTGTTACAATTCCCTGATTCACTCTGTTCCCATTCCCTGATTCACACTGTTGCCATTCCCTGATTCACACTGTTCCAATTCCCTGATTCACACCCTTCCCATTCCCTGATACACACTTTTCGCATTGTCTGAATCACCCTATTCCCATTCCCTGATTCACACTGTTCCTATTCTCTGATTCACACTGTTCCCATTCCCTGATTCACACTTTTCCCATTCACTGATTCACACCGTTCTCATTCACTGATTCACTCTGTTCCCATTCACACTATTCCCACTCCCTGATTCACATTGTTTCCATTCCCTGATTCACACTCTTCCCATTCCCTGCCGCACACTGTTCGCATGCCCCGATTCACAATGTTCCCATTTCCTGATTCACACATAAGCCAGAACCTGATTCACACAGTTCCCGTTCCCTGATTCATTTTGTTCCCACTCCCAGATTCACACTGTTCCCATTCCCTGATTCACACTTTTCCAATGCCTGATTCACACATTTTCTATTCCCTGATTCACATTGTTCCCACTTCCTGATTCGCATTGATCCAATTCCCAGATTCACACTGTTTCCATTCCCTGAATCACACTGTTCCCATTCCCAGATTCACACTGTTCTCAGTCCCTGAATCACACTGTCTCCATTCCCTGATTCACAATGTTCCCATTCCCTGATTCACACTGTTGCCATTCCCTGATTGACAACGTTCCCATTCTCTGATTCAAGCTGTTCCCATTCCCTGATTCACACTTTTCCCATTCACTGATTCACACCGTTCTCATTCACTGATTCACTCTGTTCCCATTCACTCTGTTCCCACTCCCTGATTCACATTGTTCCCATTCCCTGATTCACTCTGTTCTCACTCCCTGATTCACACTGTTCCCATTCCCTGATTCACACTGTTCCCATTCCCTGATTCACACTGTTCCCATTTCCTGATTCACACTGTTCCCATTCCTTGATTCACACTGTTCCCATTCCCTGAATCGCACTGTCCTCATTCCCTGATTCACATTGTTCCCATTCCCTGAATCACACTTTCCTCATTCCCTGATTCACACTGTTCCATTTCCCTGATCCACAGGGTTCCCATACCCTGATTCACACTGTCCCATTTCCTGATTCCCACTGTTACAATTCCCTGATTCACACTGTTCCCATTCCCTGATTCACACTGTTGCCATTCCCTGATTCACACTGTTCCCATTCCCTGATTCACACCCTTCCCATTCCCTGATACACACTTTTCGTATTGTCTGAATCACCTTATTCCCATTCCCTGATTCACAGTGTTCCTCTTCTCTGATTCACACTGTTCCTATTCTCTGATTCACACAGTTCCCATTCCCTGATTCACTTTGTTCCCACTCCCAGATTCACACTGTTCCCATTCCCTGATTCACACTTTTCCCAATGCCTGATTCACACATTTCCCATTCCCTGATTCACATTGTTCCCACTTCCTGATTCGCATTGATCCAATTCCCAGATTCACACTGTTTCCATTCCCTGATTCACACTGTTCCCATTCCCAGATTCACACTGTTCTCAGTCCCTGAATCACACTGTCTCCATTCCCTGATTCACACTGTTCCCATTCCCTGATTCACACTGTTGCCATTCCCTGATTCACAACGTTCCCATTCTCTAATTCACACTGTTCCCATTCCCTGATTCACACTTTTCCCATTCACTGATTCACACCGTTCTCAGTCACTGATTCACTCTGTTCCCATTCACTCTGTTCCCACTCCCTGATTCACATTGTTTCCATTCCCTGATTCACACTCTTCCCATTCCCTGCCTCACACGGTTCGCACGCCCCGATTCACAATGTTCCTTTTCCTGATTCACACTTTTCCCAGAACCTGATTCACAAAGTTCCCATTCCCTGATTCACTTTGTTCCCACTCCTAGATTCACACTGTTCCCATTCCCTGATTCACCCTTTTCCCAATGACTGATTCACACTGTTCCCATCCCTGATTCACATTGATCCCACTTCCTGATTCGCATTGTTCCAATTCCCAGATTCACACAGTTTCCATTCCCTGATTGGCACTGTTCCCATTCCCTGATTCACACTTTTCCCATTCACACTGTTCCCACTACCTGATGCACATTGTTTCCATTCCCTGATTCACATTGTTTCCATTCCCTGATTCACACTGTTCCCATTCCCTAATTCACAATGTTCCCACTCCCTGATTCACACTGTTCCCATTCTCTGATTCACACTGTTCCCATTCCCTGATTCACAATGTTCCCACTCCCTGATTCACACTGTTCCCATTCCCTGATTCACACTGTTCGCACGCCCCGATTCACAATGTTCCCATTTCCTGATACACACTTTTCCCATTCCCTGATTCACTTTGTTCCCACTGCCAGATTCACACTGTTCCCATTCCATGATTCACACTTTTCCCAATGCCTGATTCACACTGTTCCCATTCCTTGATTCACATTGTTCCCACTTCCTGATTCCCATTGTTCCAATTCCCAGATTCACACAGTTTCTGTTCCCTGATTCACACTGTTCACATTTCCAGATTCACACTGTTCTCAATCCCTGAATCACACTGTCTCCAGTCCAAGATTCACACTGTTCCCATTCCCAGATTCACATTGTTCCCATTCCCTGATTCACACTGTTCCAATTCCCTGATTCGCTCTGTTCCCATCCATGATTAACTCTGTTCCCATCTCTGATTCACACTGTTCCCATTCCCTGATTCATAACGTTACCACTCCCTGATTCACACGGTTCCCATTCCCTGATTGGCACTGTTCCCATTCCCTGATTCACACTTTTCCCATTCACACTGTTCCCACTACCTGATGCACATTGTTTCCATTCCCTTATTCACACTGTTTCCATTCCCTGATTCACACTGTTCCCATTCCCTGATTCACAATGTTCCCACTCCCTGATTCACAATGTTCCCATTCACTGATTCACACTGTTCCCATTCCCTGATTCACACTGTTCCCATTTCCTGAATCACACTTTTCCCATTCACTGATTCACACGGTACCCATTCCCTGATTCACACTGTTCCCATTCCCTGATTCACACTGCTCTCATTCCCTGATTCACACTGTTCCATTCCCTGATTCACACTTATCCCATTCCCTGATTCACACTGTTCCCATTCCCTGCCTCATACAGTTCGCACGCCCCGATTCACAATGTTCCCATTTCCTGATTCTTACTTTTCCCACAACCTGATTCACACAGTTCCCATTCCCTGATTCACTTTGTTCCCACTCCCAGATTCACACTGTTCCCATTCCCTGATTCACACTTTTCCCAATGCCTGATTCACACTGTTCCCATTCCCTGATTCACATTGATCCCACTTCCTGATTCGCATTGTTCCAATTCCCAGATTCACACAGTTTCCATTCCCTGATTTACATTGTTCCCACTTCCTGATTCGCATTGTTCCAATTCCCAGATTCACACAGTTTACATTCCCTGATTCACACTGTTCCCATTCCCTGATTCACACTGTTCCCATTCCCTGATTCACACTGTTCCAATTCCCTGATTCGCTCTGTTCCCATCCATGATTCACTCTGTTCCCATCTCTGATTCACACTGTTCCCATTCCCTGATTCATAACGTTTTCCACTCCCTGATTCACACGGTTCCCATTCCCTGATTGGCACTGTTCCCATTCCCTGATTCACACATTTCCCATTCACACTGTTCCCACTACCTGATGCACATTGTTTCCATTCCCTGATTCACACTGTTTCCATTCCCTGATTCACACTGTTCCCATTCCCTGATTAACAATAGGGGTCGGTGCTGGGTCCTCTGCTGTTTGTGATTTTTATCAATGACTTGGAGGAGTGGACTGAAGGGTGGATCAGTAAAATTGCTGATGACACCAAGATTGGTGGAGTAGTGGATGAGGTGGAGGGCTGTTGTAGGCTGCAAAGAGACATTGACAGGATGCAGAGCTGGGCCGAAAAATGGCAGATGGAATTTAACCCTGATAAGTGCGAGGTGATTCATTTTGGTAGCGCAAATTTGAATAAGGATTACAGGGTCAACGGCAGGGTTCTCAGGAACGTGGAGGAACAGAGGGATCTGGGGGTTCATATCCACAGATATCTTAAGGTTGCCACTCAAGTGGATAGAGCAGTAAAGAAGGCCTATGGTGTGTTGGCGTTTATTAACAGAGGGTTTGAGTTTAAGAACCGTGAGGTTATGCTGCAACTGTACAGGACCTTGGTGAGACCACATTTGGAATATTGTGTGCAGTTCTGGTCACCTCACTATAGGAAGGACGTGGAAGCATTGGAAAGAGTGCAGAGGAGATTTACCAGGATGCTGCCTGGTTTGGGGGGGAGGTCTTATGAGGAAAGATTGAGGGAGTTAGGGCTTTTCTCTTTAGAGCGGAGGAGGATGAGAGGCGACTTAATAGAGGTTTATAAGATGATGAGGGGGATAGATAGAGTGGATGTTCAGAGACTATTTCCTCGGGTAGAGGCAGCTGTTACAAGGGGGCATAAATATAAGGTGCATGGGGGGAGATATAGAAGGGATGTCCGAGGTAGATTCTTTACTCAGAGAGTGGTTGGGGTGTGGAATGGACTGCCTGCTGTGATAGTGGAGTCGGACACTTTAGGAACTTTCAAGCGGTTATTGGATAAGCACTTGGAGCACACCAGAGTGATAGGGAGTGGGATAGCTTGATCTTGGTTTCGGACAATGCTCGGCACAACATCGAGGACCGAAGGGCCTGTACTGTTCTATGTTCCCACTCCCTGATTCACAATGTTCCCATTCTCTGATTCACACTGTTCCCATTCCCTGATTCACACAGTTCCCATTTCCTGAATCACACTTTTCCCATTCCCTGATTCACTTTGTTCCCACTCCTAGATTCACACTGTTCCCATTCCCTGATTCACACTTTTCCCAATGCCTGATTCACACTGTTCCCATTCCCTGATTCACATTGTTCCTACTTCCTGATTCGCATTGTTCCAATTCCCAGATTCACACAGTTTCCATTCCCTGATTCACACTGTTCCCATTCCCAGATTCACACTGTTCTCAATCCCTGAATCACACTGTCTCCATTCCAAGATTCACACTGTTCCCATTCCCTGATGCACACTGTTCCCATTCCCTGATTCACACTGTTCCAATTCCCTGATTCGCTCTGTTCCCATCCATGATTCACTCTGTTCCCATCTCTGATTCACACTGTTCCCAATCCCTGATTCAGAATGTTACCACTCCCTGATTCACATGGTTGTCATTCCCTGATTGGCACTGTTCCCATTCCCTGATTCACACTTTTCCCATTCACACTGTTCCCACTTCCTGTTGCACATTGTTTCCATTCCCTGATTCACATTTTTTTCATTCCCTGATTCACACTGTTCCCATTCCCTGATTCACACTGTTCCCATTCCCTGATTCACAATGTTCCCACTCACTGATTCACACTGTTCCCATTCTCTGATTCACACTGTTCCCATTCCCTGATTCAAATTGTTCCCACTCCCTGATTCACACTGTTCCTATTCTCTGATTCACACTGTTCCCATTCCCTGATTCACACTTTTCCCATTCACTGATTCACACCGTTCTCATTCACTGATTCACTCTGTTCCAATTCAGTGTTCCCACTCCCTGATTCACATTGTTCCCATTCCCTGATTCACACTCTTCCCATTCCCTGCCTCACACTGTTCGCACGCCCCGATTCACAATGTTCCCATTTCCTGATTCACACTTTTTCCAGAACCTGATTAACACAGATCCCATTCCCCGATTCACTTTGTTCCCACTCCCAGATTCACACTGTTCCCATTCCCTGATTCACATTGTTCCCACTTCCTGATTCGCATTGATCCAATTCCCAGATTCACACTGTTTCCATTCCCTGATTCACACTGTTCCCATTCCCAGATTCACACTGTTCTCAGTCCTTGAATCACACTGTCTCCATTCCCTGATTCACACTGTTCCCATTCCATGATTCACACTGTTGCCATTCCCTGATTCATAACGTTCCCATTCTCTGATTCACACTGTTCCCATTCCCTGATTCACATTGTTCCCATTCCCTGATTCACACTGTTCTCAATCCCTGAATCACACTGTCTCCATTCCCTGATTCACACTGTTACCATTCCCTGATTCACACTGTTCTCATTCCCTGATTCAGAACGTTACCACTCCCTGATTCACACGGTTCCCATTACCTGATTGGCACTGTTCCCATTCCCTGATTCTCACTTTTCCCATTCACACTGTTCCCAAGAACTGATGCACATTGTTTCCATTCCCTGATTCACATTGTTTCCATTCCCTGATTCACACTGTTCCCATTCCCTGATTCACACTGTTCCCATTCCCTGATTCACAATGTTCCCACTTCCTGATTCACACTGTTCCCATTCTCTGATTCACACTGTTCCCATTCCCTGATTCACGATGTTCCCACTCCCTGATTCACACTGTTCCTATTCTCTGATTCACATTGTTCCCATTCCCTGATTCACACTTTTCCCATTCACTGATTCACACCATTCTCATTCACTGATTCACTCTGTTCCCATTCACACTGTTCCCACTCCCGGATTCACATTGTTTCCATTCCCTGATTCACACTCTTCCCATTCCCTGCCTCACACTGTTCGCATACCCCGATTCACAATGTACCCATTTCCTGATTCACACTTAAGCCAAAACCTGATTCACACAGTTCCCATTCCCTGATTCACTTTGTTCCCATTCCCTGATTCACACTTTTCCCATTCACTGATTCACACCGTTCGCACGCCGCGATTCACAATGTTCCCATTTCCTGATTTACACTTTTCCCAGAACCTGATTCACAAAGTTCCCATTCCCTGATTCACTTTGTTCCCACTCCCAGATTTACACTGTTCCCATTCCCTGATTCACACTTTTCCCAATGGCTGATTCACACTGTTCCCATTCCCTGATTCACATTGTTCCCACTTCCTGATTAGCATTGCTCCAATTCCCAGATTCACACAGTTTCCATTCCCTGATTCACACTGTTCCCATTCCCAGATTCACACTGTTCTCAATCCCTGAATCACAGTGTCTCCATTCCCTGATTCACAATGTTCCTATTCCCTGATTCACACTGTTCCCGTTCCCTGATTCACACTGTTCCAATTCACTGATTCGCTCTGTTCCCATACATGATTCACTCTGTTTCCATCTCTGATTCACACTGTTCCCATTCCCTGATTCAGAACGTTACCACTCCCTGATTCACACGGTTCCCATTCCCTGATTGGCACTGTTCCCATTCCCTGATTCACACTTTTCCCATTCACACTGTTCCCACTACCTGATGCACGTTGTTTCCATTCCCTGATTCACACTGTTTCCATTCCCTGATTCACACTGTTCCCATTCCCAGATTCACAATGTTCCCATTCCCTGATTCACACTGTTCCCATTCCCTGATTCACACTGTTCCCATTTCCTGATTCACACTGTTCCCATTCCTTGATTCACACTGTTCCCATTCCCTGAATCACACTGTCCTCATTCCCTGATTCACATTGTTCCCATTCCCTGAATCACACTGTCCTCATTCCCTGATTCACACTGTTCCATTTCCCTGATTCACACGGTTCCCATACCCTGATTCAGACTGTCCCATTTCCTAATTCCCACTGTTACAATTCCCTGATTCACACTGTTCCCATTCCCTGATTCACACTGTTGCCATTCCCTGATTCACACTGTTCCCATTCCCTGATTCACACCCTTTCCCATTCCCTGATACACACTTTTACCATTCACTGTTTCACACCGTTCTCATTCACTGATTCACTCTGTTCGCATTGTCTAAATCACCCTATTCCCATTCCCTGATTCACACTGTTCCTATTCTCTGATTCACACTGTTCCCATTCCCTGATTCACACTGTTGCCATTCCCTGATTCACACTGTTCCCATTCCCTGATTCACAGCCTTCCCATTCCCTGATACACACTTTTACCATTCACTGTTTCACACCGTTCTCATTCACTGTTTCACACCGTTCTCATTCACCGATTCACTCTGTTCCCATTCACTCTGTTCCCACTCCCTGATTCACATTGTGTCCATTCCCTGATTCACACTCTTCCCATTCCCTGCCTCACACTGTTCGCACGCCCCGATTCACAATGTTGCCATTTCCTGATTCACACTTAAGCCAGAACCTGATTCACACAGTTCCCATTCCCTGATTCACTTTGTTCCCACTCCCAGATTCACACTGTTCCCATTTTCTGATTCACACTTTTCCCAATGCCTGTTTCACACATTTCCCATTCCCTGATTCACGTTGTTCCCACTTTCTGATTCGCATTGATCCAATTCTCAGATTCACACTGTTTCCATTCCCTGATTCACACTGTTCCCATTCCCAGATTCATACTGTTCTCATTCCCTGAATCACACTGTTTCCATTCCCTGATTCACACTGTTCCCATTCCCTGATTCACACTGTTGCCATTCCCTGATTCACAACGTTCCCATTCTCTGATTCACACTGTTCCCAGTCCCTGATACACACTTTTCCAATTCACTGATTCACACCGTTCTCATTCACTGATTCACTCTGTTCCCATTCACTCTGTTCCCACTCCCTGATTCACATTGTGTCCATTCCCTGATTCACACTCTTCCCATTCCCTGCCTCACACTGTTTGCACGCCCCGATTCACAATGTTCCCATTTCCTGATTCACACTTTTCCCAGAACCTGATTCACAAAGTTCCCATTCCCTGATTCACTCTTTTCCCAATGCCTGATTCACACTGTTCCCATTCCCTGATTCACATTGATCCCACTTCCTGATTCGCATTGTTCCAATTCCCAGATTCACACTGTTCCCATTCCCTGATTCACACTGTTCCCATTCCCTGATTCACACTGTTCCAATTCCCTGATTAGCTCTGTTCCCATCCATGATTCACTCTGTTCCCATCTCTGATTCACACTTTTCCCATTCCCTGATTCAGAACGTTACCACTCCCTGATTCACACGGTTCCCATTCCCTGATTCACACTGTTCCCATTCCCAGATTCACAATGTTCCCATTCTCTGATTCACACTGTTCCCATTCCCTGATTCACAATGTTCCCACTCCCTGATTCACAATGTTCCCATTCCCTGATTCACACTGTTCCCATTCCCTGATTCACACTGTTCCCATTTCCTGATTCACACTGTTCCCATTCCATGATTCACACTGTTCCCATTCCCTGAATCACACTGTCCTCATTCCCTGATTCACATTGTTCCCATTCCTTGAATCACACTGTCCTCATTCCCTGATTCACGCTATTCCATTTCCCTGATTCACACGGTTCCCATACCCTGTTTCACACTGACCCATTTCCTGATTCCCAATGTTACAATTCCCTGATTCACACTGTTCCCATTCCCTGATTCAGACTTTTGCCATTCCGTGATTCACACTGTTCCCATTCCCTGATTCACACCCTTCCCATTCCCTGATACACACTTTTCGCATTGTCTGAATCACCCTATTCCCATTCCCTGATTCACACTGTTCCTATTCTCTGATTCACACTGTTCGCATTCCCTGATTCACCCTTTTACCATTCACTGTTTCACACCGTTCTCATTCACTGATTCACTCTGTTCCCATTCACACTGTTCCCACTCCCTGATTCACATTGTTTCCATTCCCTGATTCACACTCTTCCCATTCCCTGCCTCACACTGTTCGCACGCCCCGATTCACAATGTTGCCATTTCCTGATTCACACTTAAGCCAGAACCGGATTCACACAGTTCCCATTCCCTGATTCACTTTGTTCCCACTCCCAGATTCACACTGTTCCCATTCCCTGATTCACACTTTTCCCAATGCCTGTTTCACACATTTCCCATTCCCTGATTCACATTGTTCCCACTTCCTGATTCACACTGTTCCCATTCCTTGATTCACACTGTTCCCATTCCCTGAATCACACTGTCCTCATTCCCTGATTCACATTGTTCCCATTCCCTGAATCACACTGTCCTCATTCCCTGATTCACACTGTTCCATTTCCCTGATTCACACGGTTCCCATACCCTGATTCACACTGTCCCATTTCCTAATTCCCACTGTTACAATTCCCTGATTCACACTGTTCCCATTCCCTGATTCACACTGTTGCCATTCCCTGATTCACACTGTTCCCATTCCCTGATTCACACCCTTCCCATTCCCTGATACACACTTTTACCATTCACTGTTTCACACCGTTCTCATTCACTGATTCACTCTGTTCGCATTGTCTAAATCACCCTATTCCCATTCCCTGATTCACACTGTTCCTATTCTCTGATTCACACTGTTCCCATTCCCTGATTCACACTGTTGCCATTCCCTGATTCACACTGTTCCCATTCCCTGATTCACAGCCTTCCCATTCCCTGATACACACTTTTACCATTCACTGTTTCACACCGTTCTCATTCACTGTTTCACACCGTTCTCATTCACCGATTCACTCTGTTCCCATTCACTCTGTTCCCACTCCCTGATTCACATTGTGTCCATTCCCTGATTCACACTCTTCCCATTCCCTGCCTCACACTGTTCGCACGCCCCGATTCACAATGTTGCCATTTCCTGATTCACACTTAAGCCAGAACCTGATTCACACAGTTCCCATTCCCTGATTCACTTTGTTCCCACTCCCAGATTCACACTGTTCCCATTTTCTGATTCACACTTTTCCCAATGCCTGTTTCACACATTTCCCATTCCCTGATTCACGTTGTTCCCACTTTCTGATTCGCATTGATCCAATTCTCAGATTCACACTGTTTCCATTCCCTGATTCACACTGTTCCCATTCCCAGATTCATACTGTTCTCATTCCCTGAATCACACTGTTTCCATTCCCTGATTCACACTGTTCCCATTCCCTGATTCACACTGTTGCCATTCCCTGATTCACAACGTTCCCATTCTCTGATTCACACTGTTCCCAGTCCCTGATACACACTTTTCCAATTCACTGATTCACACCGTTCTCATTCACTGATTCACTCTGTTCCCATTCACTCTGTTCCCACTCCCTGATTCACATTGTGTCCATTCCCTGATTCACACTCTTCCCATTCCCTGCCTCACACTGTTTGCACGCCCCGATTCACAATGTTCCCATTTCCTGATTCACACTTTTCCCAGAACCTGATTCACAAAGTTCCCATTCCCTGATTCACTCTTTTCCCAATGCCTGATTCACACTGTTCCCATTCCCTGATTCACATTGATCCCACTTCCTGATTCGCATTGTTCCAATTCCCAGATTCACACTGTTCCCATTCCCTGATTCACACTGTTCCCATTCCCTGATTCACACTGTTCCAATTCCCTGATTAGCTCTGTTCCCATCCATGATTCACTCTGTTCCCATCTCTGATTCACACTTTTCCCATTCCCTGATTCAGAACGTTACCACTCCCTGATTCACATGGTTCCCATTCCCTGATTCACACTGTTCCCATTCCCAGATTCACAATGTTCCCATTCTCTGATTCACACTGTTCCCATTCCCTGATTCACAATGTTCCCACTCCCTGATTCACAATGTTCGCATTCCCTGATTCACACTGTTCCCATTCCCTGATTCACACTGTTCCCATTTCCTGATTCACACTGTTCCCATTCCATGATTCACACTGTTCCCATTCCCTGAATCACACTGTCCTCATTCCCTGATTCACATTGTTCCCATTCCTTGAATCACACTGTCCTCATTCCCTGATTCACGCTATTCCATTTCCCTGATTCACACGGTTCCCATACCCTGTTTCACACTGACCCATTTCCTGATTCCCAATGTTACAATTCCCTGATTCACACTGTTCCCATTCCCTGATTCAGACTTTTGCCATTCCGTGATTCACACTGTTCCCATTCCCTGATTCACACCCTTCCCATTCCCTGATACACACTTTTCGCATTGTCTGAATCACCCTATTCCCATTCCCTGATTCACACTGTTCCTATTCTCTGATTCACACTGTTCGCATTCCCTGATTCACCCTTTTACCATTCACTGTTTCACACCGTTCTCATTCACTGATTCACTCTGTTCCCATTCACACTGTTCCCACTCCCTGATTCACATTGTTTCCATTCCCTGATTCACACTCTTCCCATTCCCTGCCTCACACTGTTCGCACGCCCCGATTCACAATGTTGCCATTTCCTGATTCACACTTAAGCCAGAACCGGATTCACACAGTTCCCATTCCCTGATTCACTTTGTTCCCACTCCCAGATTCACACTGTTCCCATTCCCTGATTCACACTTTTCCCAATGCCTG
Source organism: Squalus acanthias (assembly GCA_030390025.1). NCBI lineage: Eukaryota > Metazoa > Chordata > Chondrichthyes > Squaliformes > Squalidae > Squalus > Squalus acanthias. The sequence continues at coordinate 5,124,978 of JASTWF010000029.1, read as the reverse complement.
TTTCACACATTTCCCATTCCCTGATTCACATTGTTCCCACTTCCTGATTCACACTGTTCTCATTCCCTGAATCACACTGTCTCCATTCCCTGATTCACACTGTTCCCATTCCCTGATTCACACTGTTGCCATTCCCTGATTCACAACGTTCCCATTCTCTGATTCACACTGTTCCCATTCCGTGATTCAAACTTTTCCATTTCACTGATTCACACCGTTCTCATTCACTGATTCACTCTGTTCCCATTCACTCTGTTCCCACTCCCTGATTCACATTGTGTCCATTCCCTGATTCACTCTCTTCCCATTCCCTGCCTCACGCTGTTCGCACGCCCCGATTCACAATGTTCCCATTTACTGATTCAATCTTTTCCCAGAACCTGATTCACAAAGTTCCCATTCCCAGATTCACTTTGATCCCGCTCCCAGATTCACACTGTTCCCATTCCCTTATTCACTCTTTTCCCAATGCCTGATTCACACTGTTCCAATTCCCAGATTCACATTGATCCCACTTCCTGATTCGCATTGTTCCAATTCCAAGATTCACACAGTTTCCATTCCCTGATTCACACTGTTCCCATTCCCTGATTCACTCTTTTCCCAATGCCTGATTCACACTGTTCCCATTCCCTGATTCACATTAATACCACTTCCTGATTCGCATTGTTCCAATTCCCAGATTCACACTGTTCCCATTCCCTGATTCACACTGTTCCCCTGATTCACACTGTTGCAATTCCCTGATTAGCTCTGTTCCCATCCATGATTCACTCTGTTCCTATCTCTGATTCACACTGTTCCCATTCCCTGATTCAGAACGTTACCACTCCCTGATTCACACGGTTCCCATTACCTGATTGGCACTGTTCCCATTCCCTGATTCTCACTTTTCCCATTCACACTGTTGCCAATACCTGATGCACATTGTTTCCATTCCCTGATTCACGTTGTTTCCATTCCCTGATTCACACTGTTCCCATTCCCTGATTCACACTGTTCCCATTCCCTGATTCACAATGTTCCCACTCCCTGAGTCACACTGCTCCCATTCTCTGATTCACACTGTTCCCATTCCCTGATTCACAATGTTCCCACTCCCTGATTCACACTATTCCTATTCTCTGATTCACACTGTTCCCATTCCCTGATTCACACTTTTCCCATTCACTGATTCACACCGTTCTCATTCACTGATCCAATCTGTTCCCATTCACTCTGTTCCCACTCCCTGATTCACATTGTGTCCATTCCCTGATTCACACTCTTCCCATTCCCTGCCTCACACTGTTCGCACGCCCCGATTCACAATGTTCCCATTTCCTGATTCACACTTTTCCCAGAACCTGATTCACAAAGTTCCCATTCCCTGATTCACTTTGTTCCCACTCCCAGATTCACACTGTTCCCATTCCCTGATTCACTCTTTTCCCAATGCCTGATTCACACTGTTCCCATTCCCTGATTCACATTGATCCCACTTCCTGATTCGCATTGTTCCAATTCCCAGATTCACACTGTTCCCATTCCCTGATTCACACTGTTCCCATTCCCTGATTCACACTGTTCCAATTCCCTGATTAGCTCTGTTCCCATCCATGATTCACTCTGTTCCCATCTCTGATTCACACTGTTCCCATTCCCTGATTCAGAACGTTACCACTCCCTGATTCACGCGGTTCCCATTCCCTGATTCACACTGTTCCCATTCCCAGATTCACAATGTTCCCATTCTCTGATTCCGACTGTTCCCATTCCCTGATTCACAATGTTCCCACTCCCTGATTCACAATGTTCCCATTCCCTGATTCACACTGCTCCCATTCCCTGATTCACACTGTTCCCATTTCCTGATTCACACTGTTCCCATTCCATGATTCACACTGTTCCCATTCCCTGAATCACACTGTCCTCATTCCCTGATTCACATTGTTCCCATTCCCTGAATCACACTGTCCTCATTCCCTGATTCACACTGTTCCATTTACCTGATTCACACGGTTCCCAGACCCTGATTCACACTGTCCCATTTCCTGATTCCCACTGTTACAATTCCCTGATTCACACTGTTCCCATTCCCTGATTCACACTGTTGCCATTCCCTGATTCACACTGTTCCCATTCCCTGATTCACACCCTTCCCATTCCCTGATACACACTTTTCGCATTGTCTGAATCACCCTATTCCCATTCCCTGATTCACACTGTTCCTATTCTCTGATTCAGATTGTTTCCATTCCCTGATTCACACTTTTCCCATTCCCTGCCTCACATTGTTCACACGCACCGATTCACAATGTTGCCATTTCCTGATTCACACTTTTCCCACAACCTGATTCACACTGTTCCCATTCCCTGATTCACTTTGTTCCCACTCCCAGATTCACACTGTACCCATTCCCTGATTCACACTTTTCCCAATGCCTGATTCACACTGTTCCCATTCCCTGATTCACATTGTTCCCACTTCCTGATTCGCATTGTTTCAATTCCCAGATTCACACAGTTTCCATTCCCTGATTCACACTGTTCCCATTTCCAGATTCACACAGTTCTCAATCCCTGAATCACACTGTCTCCAGGCCAAGATTCACACTGTTCCCATTCCCTGATTCACACTGTTCCCATTCCCTGATTCACACTGTTCCATTTCCCTGATTCGCTCTGTTCCCATCCATGATTCACTCTGTTCCCATCTCTGATTCACACTGTTCCCATTCCCTGATTCATAACGTTACCACTCCCTGATTCACACGGGTCCCATTCCCTGATTGGGACTGTTCCCATTCCCTGATTCACACTTTTCCCATTCACACTGTTCCCACTACCTGATGCACATTGTTTCCATTCCCTGATTCACACTGTTTCCATTCCCTGATTCACACTGTTCCCATTCCCTGATTCACAATGTTCCCACTCCCTGATTCACAAAGTTCCCATTCCCTGCCTCACATTGTTCACACGCACCGATTCACAATGTTCCCATTTCCTGATTCACACTTTTCCCACAACCTGATTCACACAGTTCCCATTCCCTGATTCACTTTGTTCCCACTCCTAGATTCACACTGTTCCCATTCCCTGATTCACACTTTTCCCAATGCCTGATTCACATTGTTCCCATTCCCTGATTCTCATTGTTCCCACTTCCTGATTCGCATTGTTCCAATTCCTAGATTCACACAGTTTCCATTCCCTGATTCACACTGTTCCCATTTCCAGATGCACACTGTTCTCAATCCCTGATTCGCTCTGTTCCCATCCATGATTCACTCTGTTCCCATCTCTGATTCACACGGTTCCCATTCCCTGATTCATAACGTTACCACTCCCTGATTCACACGGTTCCTATTCCCTGATTGGCACTGTTCCCATTCCCTGATTCACACTTTACCCATTCACACTGTTCCCACTACCTGATGCACATTGTTTCCATTCCCTGATTCACACTGTTTCCATTCCCTGATTCACACTGTTCCCATTCCCTGATTCACAATGTTCCCACTCCCTGATTCACAATGTTCCCATTCTCTGATTCACACTGTTCCCATTCCCTGATTCACACTGTTCCCATTTCCTGAATCACACTTTTCCCATTCACTGATTCACACGGTTCCCATTCCCTGATTCACACTGTTCCCATTACCTGATTCACACTGTTCTCACTCCCTGATTCACACTGTTCCCATTCCCTGATTCACACTGTTCCCATTCCCTGATTCACTCTGTTCCCATTCCCTGCCTCACACTGTTCGCACGCCCCGATTCACAATGTTCCCATTTCCTGATTCACACTTTTCCCACAACCTGATTCACACAGTTCCCATTCCCTGATTCACTTTGTTCCCACTCCTAGATTCACACTGTTCCCATTCCCTGATTCACACTTTTCCCAATGCCTGATTCACACTGTTCCCATTCCCTGATTCTCATTGTTCCCACTTCCTGATTCGCATTGTTCCAATTCCCAGATTCACACAGTTTCCATTCCCTGATTCACACTGTTCCCATTTCCAGATTCACACTGTTCTCAATCCCTGAATCACAATGTCTCCATTCCAAGATTAACAATGTTCCCATTCCCTGATTGACACTGTTCCCATTCCCTGATTCACACTGTTCCAATTCCCTGATTCGCTCTGTTCCCATCCATGATTCACTCTGTTCCCATCTCTGATTCACACTGTTCCCATTCCCTGATTCATAACGTTACCACTCCCTGATTCACACGGTTCCCATTCCCTGATTGGCACTGTTCCCATTCCCTGATTCACACATTTGCCATTCACACTGTTCCCACTACCTGATGCACATTGTTTCCATTCCCTGATTCACACTGTTTCCATACCCTGATTCACACTGTTCCCATTCCCTGATTCACAATAGGGGTCGGTGCTGGGTCCTCTGCTGTTTGTGATTTTTATCAATGACTTGGAGGACGGGACTGAAGAGTGGATCAGTAAAATTGCTGATGACACCAAGATTGGTGGAGTAGTGGATGAGGTGGAGGGCTGTTGTAGGCTGCAAAGAGACATTGATAGGATGCAGAGCTGGGCCGAAAAATGGCAGATGGAATTTAACCCTGATAAGTGCGAGGTGATTCATTTTGGTAGGGCAAATTTGAATAAGGATTACTGGGTCAACGGCAGGGTTCTGAGGAACGTGGAGTAACAGAGGCATCTGGGGGTTCATATCCACAGATCTCTGAAGGTTGCCACTCAAGTGGATAGATCAGTAAAGAAGGCCTATGGTTTGTTGGCGTTTATTAACAGGGGGTTTGAGTTTAAGAACCGTGAGGTTATGCTGCAACTGTATAGGACCTTGGTGAGACCACATTTGGAATATTGTGTGCAGTTCTGGTCGCCTCACTATAGGAAGGACGTGGAAGCATTGGAAAGAGTGCAGAGGAGATTTACCAGGATGCTGCCTGGTTTTGGGGGGGGAGGTCTTATGAGGAAAGATTGAGGGAGTTAGAGCTTTTCTCTTTAGAGCGGAGGAGGATGAGAGGCGACTTAATAAAGGTTTATAAGATGATGAGGGGGGGATAGATAGAGTGGATGTTCAGAGACTATTTCCTCGGGTAGAAGCAGCTGTTAGAAGGGGGCATAACTATAAGGTGCATGGGGGGAGATATAGAAGGGATGTCCGAGGTAGATTCTTTACTCAGAGAGTGGTTGGGATGTGGAATGGACTGCCTGCTGTGATAGTGTAGTCGGACACATTAGGAACTTTCAAGCGGTTATTGGATAAGCACTTGGAGCACACCAGAGTGATAGGGAGTGGGATAGCTTGATCTTGGTTTCGGACAATGCTCGGCACAACATCGAGGGCCGAAGGGCCTGTACTGTGCTGTACTGTTCTATGTTCCCACTCCCTGATTCACAATGTTCCCATTCTCTGATTCACACTGTTCCCATTCCCTGATTCACACTGTTCCCATTTCCTGAATCACACTTTTCCCATTCCCTGATTCACTTTGTTCCCACTCCCAGATTCACACTGTTCCCATTCCCTGATTCACACTTTTCCCAATTCCTGATTCACACTGTTCCCATTCCCTGATTCACATTGTTCCCACTTCCTGATTCGCATTGTTCCAATTCCCAGATTCACACAGTTTCCATTCCCTGATTCACACTGTTGACATTCCCAGATTCACACTGTTCTCAATCCCTGAATCACACTGTCTCCAGTCCAAGATTCACACTGTTCCCATTCCCTGATTCACGCTGTTCCAATTCCCTGATTGGCACTGTTCCAATTCACTGATTCACACTTTTCCCATTCACACTGTTCCCACTACCTGTTGCACTTTGTTTCCATTCCCTGATTCACATTGTTTCCATTCCCTGATTCACACTGTTCCCATTCCCTGATTCACACTCTTCCCATTCCCTACCTCACGTTGTTCGCACGCCCCGATTCACAATGTTACCATTTCCTGATTCACACTTTTCCCAGAACCTGATTCACACAGTTCCCATTCCCTGATTCACTTTGTTCCCACTACCAGATTCACATTGTTCCCACTTCCTGATTCGCATTGTTCTAATTCCCAGATTCACACAGTTTCCATTCCCTGATTCACACTGTTCTCAATCCCCGAATCACACTGTCTCCATTCCCTGATTCACAATGTTCCCATTCCCTGATTCAGAACGTTACCACTCCCTGAGTCACACGGTTCCCATTCCCTGATTGCCACTGTTCCCATTCCGTGATTCACACTTTTCCCATTCACACTGTTCCCACTACCTGTTGCACATTGTTTCCATTCCCTGATTCACATTGTTTCCATTCCCTGATTCACACTGTTCCCATTCCCTGATTCACACTGTTCCCATTCCCTGATTCACAATGTTCCCACTCCCTGATTCACACAGTTCCCATTCTCTGATTCACACTGTTCCCATTCCCTGATTCACAATGTTCCCACTCCCTGATTCACACTGTTCCTCTTCTCTGATTCACACTGTTCCCATGGCCTGATTCACAAGGTTCCCACTCCCTGATTCACATTGTTCCTATTCTCTGATTCACACTGTTCCCATTCCCTGATTCACACTGTTTCCATTCCCTGATTCACACTGTTCCCATTCCCTGATTCACATAGTTCCCATTCTCTGATTCACACTGTTCCCATTCCCTGATTCACAATGTTCCCACTCCCTGATTCACACAGTTCCCATTCTTTGATTCACAATGTTCCCATTCCCTGATTCACACTGTTCCCATTTCCGGAATCACACTTCTCCCATTCCCTGATTCACACGGTTCCCAATCCATGATTCACACTGTTCCCATGCACTGATTCACACTGTTCTCACTCCCTGATTCACACTGTTCCCATTCCCTGATTCACAGTGTTCCCATTCCCTGATTCACACTGTTCCCATTTCCTGATTCACATTGTTCCCATTCCTTGATTCACACTGTTCCCATTCCCTGAATCACACTGTCCTCATTCCCTGATTCACACTGTTCAATTTCCCTGATCCACACGGTTCCCATACCCTGATTCACACTGTCCCATTTCCTGATTCCCACTGTTACAATTCCCTGATTCACTCCCTTCCCATTCGCTGATACACTCTTTTCGTATTGTCTGAATCACCCTATTCCCATTCCCTGATTCACACTGTTCCTATTCTCTGATTCACACTGTTCCCATTCCCTGATTCACGCTTTTCCCATTCACTGATTCACACCGTTCTCATTCACTGATTCACTCTGTTCCCATTCACTCTGTTCCCACTCCATGATTCACATTGTTCCCATTCACTGATTCACACTCTTCCCATTCCATGCCTCACACTGTTCGCACGCCCCGATTCACAATGTTCCCATTTCTTGATTCACACTTTTCCCAGAACCTGATTCACAAAGTTCCCATTCCCTGATTCACTTTGTTCCCACTCCCAGATGCACACTGTTCCCATTCCCTGATTCACTCTTTTCCCAATGCCTGATTCACTCTTTTCCCAATGCCTGATTCACACTCTTCCCATTCCCTGATTCACACTGTTACCACTTCCTGATTCGCACTATTCCCATTCCCAGATTCACACTGTCCCCATTCCCTGATTCCCACTGTTACCAGTTCATGATTCCCACTGTTCCCATTGCATGATTCACACTGTTCCATTTCCTTGATCCACGATGTTCCCATTCCTTGATTCACACTGTCCCATTTCCTGATTCCCTCTGTTCCAATTCCGTGATTCACTCTGTTCCCATTCCCTGATTCACAATGTTCCCATTCCCTGATTCACACTTTTCCCACAACCTGATTCACGCAGTTCCCAATCCTTGATTCACTTAGTTCCCACTCCCAGATTCAGACTGTTCCCCTTCCCTGATTCACACTTTTCTCAATGCCTGATTCACACTGTTCCCTTTCCCTGATTCACATTGTTACCACTTCCTGATTCGCACTATTCCCATTCCCTGATTCACACTGTCCCCATTCCCTGATTCCCACTGTTGCCAGTTCATGATTCCCACTGTTCCCATTGCATGATTCACACTGTTCCATTTCCGTGATCCACGAAGTTCCCATTCCTTGATTCACACTGTCCCATTCCCTGATTCACACTGTTCCCATTCCCTGATTCACACTGTTCCCATTCTCTGATTCACACTGTTCCCACTCCCTGATTCACACTGTTCCCATTCTCTGATTGACACTGTTCCCATTCCCTGTTTCACACTGTTCTCATTCCCTGATTCACACTGTTCCCATTCTCTGAATCGCCCTGTTCTCACTCCCTGATTCACACTGTTCCCACTCCCTGATTCACACTGTTCCCATTCTCTGATTGACACTGTTCCCATTCCCTGTTTCATACTGTTCCCATTCCCTGATTCACACTGTTCCCATTCTCTGAATCGCCCTGTTCTCACTCCCTGATTCACACTGTTCCCATTCTCTGATTCACACTTTTCCCATTCTCTGATTCACAATGTTCCCATTCCCTGATTGACACTGTTCACACTCCCTGATTCACACTGTTCCCATTCCCTGATTCACACTGTTCCCATTCTCTGATTGACAATGTTCCCATTCCCTGATTGACACTCTTCTCACTCCCTGATTCACACTGTTCCCATTCCCTGATTCACACTGTTCCCATTCTCTGATTGACAATGTTCCCATTCCCTGATTGACACTGTTCTCACTCCCTGATTCACACTGTTCCCATTCCCTGATTCACACTGTTCCCATTCCCTGATTCACCCTGTTCCCATTCCCTGATTCACACTGTTCCCATTCCCTGATTCACACTGTTCCCATTGCATGATTTACACTTTCCTCATTCCCTGTTTCACACTGTTCCATTTCCGTGATCCACGATGATCCCATTCCCTGATTCACACTGTCCCATTTCAGGTTTCCCACTGTTCCAATTCCCTCATTCACTCTATTCCCATTCTCTGATTCACACTGTTGCCATTCCCTGATTCACACTTTTCCCATTCACTGATTGACAGCGTTCTCATTCACTGATTCACACTGTTCCCTTTCCCAGATTCACACTGTTCCCATTCACAATGTTCCCACTCCCTGATTCACACTGTTTCCATTCCCTGATTCACACTCTTGCCATTCCCTAATTCACACTATTCGCACTCCCCGATTCACAATGTTCCCATTTCCTGATTCACACTTTTCCCACAACCTGATTCACACAGTTCCCAATCCTTGATTCACTTAGTTCCCACTCCCAGATTCAGACTGTTCCCCTTCCCTGATTAACACTTTTCTCAATGCCTGATTCACACTGTTCCCATTCCCTGATTCACATTGTTACCACTTCCTGATTCGCACTATTCCCATTCCCTGATTCACACTGTCCCCATTCCCTGATTCCCACTGTTGCCAGTTCATGATTCCCACTGTTCCCATTGCATGATTCACACTGTTCCATTTCCGTGATCCACGAAGTTCCCATTCCTTGATTCACACTGTCCCATTCCCTGATTCACACTGTTCCCATTCCCTGATTCACACTGTTCCCATTCTCTGATTCACACTGTTCCCACTCCCTGATTCACACTGTTCCCATTCTCTGATTGACACTGTTCCCATTCTCTGATTCACACTGTTCCCATTCCCTGATTCACTATGTTCTCACTCCCTGATTCACACTGTTCCCATTCCCTGATTCACACTGTTCCCATTCTCTGATTGACAATGTTCCCATTCCGTGATTGACACTGTTCTCACTCCCTGATTCACACTGTTCCCATTCCGTGATTCACGCTGTTCCCATTCCCTGATTCACTATGTTCCCATTTCCTGATTCACCCTGTTCCCATTCCCTGATTCACACTGTTCCCATTCCCTGATTCTTACTGCTCTCATTCCCTGATTCACCCTTTGCTCATTCCCTGATTCACACTGTTCCCATTGCATGATTTACACATTCCTCATTCCCTGTTTCACACTGTTCCATTTCCGTGATCCACGATGTTCCTATTCCCTGATTCCCACTGTCCCATTTCCTGATTCCCACTGTTCCAATTCCCTCATTCACTCTATTCCCATTCTCTGATTCACACTGTACCCATTCCCTGATTCACTCTTTTCCCATTCACTGATTGACAGCGTTCTCATTCACTGGTTCACACTGTTCCCTTTCCCAGATTCACACTGTTCCCATTCACACTGTTCCCACTCCCTGATTCACACTGTTTCCATTCCCTGATTCACACTCTTCCCATTCCCTAATTCACACTATTCGCACGCCCCGATTCACAATGTTCCCATTTCCTGATTCACACTTTTCCCACAACCTGATTCACACAGTTCCCAATCCTTGATTCACTTTGTTCCCACTCCCAGATTAAGACTGTTCCCCTTCCCTGATTCACACTTTTCTCAATGCCTGAATCACACTGTTACCATTCCCTGATTCACATTGTTACCACTTCCTGATTCGCACTATTCCCATTCCCTGATTCACAATGTCCCCATTCCCTGATTCCCACTGTTGCCCGTTCATGATTCCCACTGTTCCCATTCCTTGATTCACACTGTCCCATTTCCTGATTCCCTCTGTTCCAATTCCCTGATTCACTCTGTTCCCATTCCCTGATTCACACTGTTCCCATTCCCTGATTCACACTTTTCCCATTCTCTGATTCACACTGTTCCCACTCCCTGATTCACACTGTTCCCATTCTCTGATTGACACTGTTCCCATTCCCTCTTTCACACTGTTCCCATTTCCTGATTCACACTGTTCCCATTCTCTGAATCGCCCTGTTCTCACTCCCTGATTCACACTGTTCCCATTCCCTGATACACACTGTTCCCATTCTCTGATACACAAAGTTCCCATTCTCTGATTGACACTGTTCTCACTCCCTGATTCAAACTGTTCCCATTCCCTGATTCACACTGTTCCCATTCCCTGATTCACCTTGTTCCCATTCCCTGATTCACACTGTTCCCAATCCCTGATTGTCACTGTTCTCATTCCCCGATTCACCCTGTTCCCATTCCCTGATTCACACTGTTCCCAATGCATGATTTACACTTTCCTCATTCCCTGTTTCACACTGTTCCATTTCCGTGATCCACGATGATCCCATTCCCTGATTCACACTGTCCCTTTTCCTGATTCCCACTGTTCCAATTCCCTCATTCACTCTATTCCCATTCTCTGATTCACACTGTTCCCAAAGCCTGATTCACACTGTTCCCATTCCCTGATTAACATTGTTCCCACTTCCTGATTCGCATTGTTCCCATTCCCAGATTCACACTGTTCCCATTCCCTGATTCACATTGTTGCCATTCCCTGATTCGCACTGTTCCCATTCCGTGATTCGCTCTGTTCCTATGCATGATTCACTCTCTTCCCATCTCTGATTCACACTGTTCCCATTCCATGATTCACACTTTTCCCATTCACAGTGTTCCCTCTCCCTGATTCACACTGTTTCCATTCCCTGATTCACACTCTTCCCATTCCCTGATTCACAATGTTCGCACGCCCCGATTCACAATATTCCCATTTCCTGCTTCACACTTTTCCCACAACCTGATTCACACAGTTCCCAAACCTTGATTCACTTTGATCCCACCCCCAGATTCAGATTGTTCCCCTTCCCTGATTCACACTTTTCTCAATGCCTGATTCACAATGTTCCCATTCCCTGTTTCACACTGTTCCCTTTCCCTGATTCACACTGTTCCCATTCTCTGAATCGCCCTGTTCTCACTCCCTGATTCACACTGTTCCCATTCCCTGATTCACACTGTTCCAATTCTCTGATTCACAATGTTCCCATTCCCTGATTGACACTGTTCTCACTCCCTGATTCACACTGTTCCCATTCCCTGATTCACACTGTTCCCATTCTCTGATTGACAATGTTCCCATTCTCTGATTGACACTGTTCTCACTCCCTGATTCACACTGTTGCCATTCCCTGATTCACGCTGTTCCCATTCTCTGATTGAGAAAGATCCCATTCCCTGATTGACACTGTTCTCACTCCCTGATTCACACTGCTCCCATTCCCTGATTCACACTGTTCCCATTCCCTGATTCACCCTGTTCCCATTCCCTGATTCACCCTGTTCCCATTCCCTGATTCACACTGTTCCCATTCCCTGATTCTCACTGTTCTCATTCCCTGATTCACCCTGTTCCCATTCCCTGATTCACACTGTTCCCATTGCATGATTTACACTTTCCTCATTCCCTGTTTCACAACGTTCCATTTCCGTGATCCACGATGTTCCCATTCCCTGATTCACACTGTCCCATTTCCTGATTCCCACTGTTCCAATTCCCTCATTCACTCTATTCCCATTCTCTGGTTCACACTGTTCCCATTCCCTGATTCACACTTTTCCCGTTCACTGATTGACAGCGTTCTCATTCACTGATTCACACTGTTCCCTTTCCCAGATTCACACTGTTCCCATTCACACTGTTCCCACTCCCTGATTCACACTGCTTCCATTCCCTGATTCACACTCTTCCCATTCCCTAATTCACACTGTTCGCACGCCCCGATTGACAATGTTCCCATTTCCTGATTCACACTTTTCCCACAACCTGATTCACACAGTTCCCAATCCTTGATTCACTTTGTTCCCACTCCCAGAATCAGACTGTTCTCCTTCCCTGATTCACACTTTTCTCAATGCCTGAATCACACTGTTCCCATTCCATGATTCACATTGTTACCACTTCCTGATTCGCACTATTCCCATTCCCTGATTCACACGGTCCCCATTCCCTGATTAAAACTGTCCCCATTCCCTGATTCCCACTGTTGCCATTCTCTGATTGACACTGTTCCCATTCCCTGTTTCACACTGTTCCCATTCCCTGATTCACACTGTTCCCATTCTCTGAATCGCCCTGTTCTCACTCCCAGATTCACTCTGTTTCAATTCTCTAATTCACACTGTTCCCACTCCCTGATTCACACTGTTCCCATTCTCTGATTTACACTGTTCTCAATCCCTGATTCACACTGTTCCCATTCCCTGATTCACACTGTTCCCATTCCCTGATTCACCCTGTTCCCATTCCCTGATTCACACTGTTCCCATTCCTTGAAATCTCACTGTTCTCATTCCCTGATTCACCCTGTTCCCATTCCCTGATTCACACTTTTCCCAATGCATGATTTACACTTTCCTCATTCCCTGTTTCACACTGTTCCATTTCCGTGATCCACGATGTTCCCATTCCCCGATTCACACTGTCCCATTTCCTGATTCCCACTGTTCCAATTCCCTCATTCACTCTATTCCCATTCTCTGATTCACACTGTTCCCAAAGCCTGATTCACACTGTTCCCATTCCCTGATTAACATTGTTCCCACTTCCTGATTCGCATTGTTCCCATTCCCAGATTCACACTGTTCCCATTCCCTGATTCACATTGTTGCCTTTCCCTGATTCGCACTGTTCCCATTCCATGATTCGCTCTGTTCCTATGCATGATTCACTCTCTTCCCATCTCTGATTCACACTGTTCCCATTCCCTGATTCACATTGTTCCCACTTCCTGATTCGCATTGTTTCAATTCCCAGATTCACACAGTTTCCATTCCCTGATTCACACTGTTGACATTCCCAGATTCACACTGTTCTCAATCCCTGTATCACACTGTCTCCAGTCCAAGATTCACACTGTTCCCATTCCCTGATTCACACTGTTCCAATTCCCTGATTGGCACTGTTCCAATTCCCTGATTCACACTTTTCCCATTCACACTCTTCCCACTACCTGTTGCACATTGTTTCCATTCCCTGATTCACATTGTTTCCATTCCCTGATTGACACTGTTCCCATTCCCTGATTCACACTGTTCCCATTCCCTGATTCACAATGTTCCCACTCCCTGATTCACACTGTTCCTATTCTCTGCTTCACACTGTTCCCATTCCCTGATTCAAACTTTTCCCATTCACTGATTCACACCGTTCTCATTCACTGATTCACTCTGTTCCTATTTACACTGTTCCCACTCCCTGATTCACATTGTTTCCATTCCCTGATTCACACTCTTCCCATTCCCTACCTCACATTGTTCGCACGCCCCGATTCACAATGTTACCATTTCCTGATTCACACTTTTCCCAGAACCTGATTCACACAGTTCCCATTCCCTGATTCACTTTGTTCCCACTACCAGATTCACATTGTTCCCACTTCCTGATTCGCATTGTTCAAATTCCCAGATTCACACAGTTTCCATTCCCTGATTCACACTGTTCTCAATCCCCGAATCACACTGTCTCCATTCCCTGATTCAGAACGTTACCACTCCCTGAGTCACACGGTTCCCATTCCCTGATTGCCACTGTTCCCATTCCCTGATTCACACTTTTCCCATTCACACTGTTCCCACTACCTGTTGCACATTGTTTCCATTCCCTGATTCACATTGTTTCCATTCCCTGATTCACACTGTTCCCATTCCCTGATTCACACTGTTCCCATTCCCTGATTCACAATGTTCCCACTCCCTGATTCACACAGTTCCCATTCTCTGATTCACACTGTTCCCATTCCCTGATTCACAATGTTCCCACTCCCTGATTCACACTGTTCCTCTTCTCTGATTCACACTGTTCCCATTCCCTGATTCACAATGTTCCCACTCCCTGATTCACACTGCTCCTATTCTCTGATTCACACTGTTCCCATTCCCTGATTCACACTGTATCCATTCCCTGATTCACACTGTTCCCATTCCCTGATTCACATAGTTCCCATTCTCTGATTCACACTGTTCCCATTCCCTGATTCACAATGTTCCCACTCCCTGATTCACACAGTTCCCATTCTTTGATTCACACTGTTCCCATTCCCTGATTCACACTGTTCCCATTTCCGGAATCACACTTTTCCCATTCCCTGATTCACACGGTTCCCAATCCATGATTCACACTGTTCCCATTCACTGATTCACACTGTTCTCACTCCCTGATTCACACTGTTCCCATTCCCTGATTCACAGTGTTCCCATTCCCTGATTCACACTGTTCCCATTTCCTGATTCACATTGTTTCCATTCCTTGATTCACACTGTTCCCATTCCCTGAATCACACTGTCCTCATTCCCTGATTCACATTGTTCCCATTCCCTGAATCACACTGTCCTCATTCCCTGAATCACACTGTTCCATTTCCCTGATCCACACGGTTCCCATACCCTGATTCACACTGTCCCATTTCCTGATTCCCACTGTTACAATTCCCTGATTCACTCCCTTCCCATTCGCTGATACACACTTTTCGCATTGTCTGAATCACCCTATTCCCATTCCCTGATTCACACTGTTCCTATTCTCTGATTCACACTGTTCCCATTCCCTGATTCACGCTTTTCCCATTCACTGATTCACACCGTTCTCATTCACTGATTCACACTGTTCCCATTCGCACTGTTCCCACTCCCTGATTCACATTGTTTCCATTCCCTGATTCACACTCTTCCAATTCCCTGCCTCACACTGTTCGCACGACCCGATTCACAATGTTCCTATTCCCTGATTCACACTTTTCCCAGTACCTGATTCACACAGTTCCCATTCCCTGATATACTTTGTTCCCACTCCCAGATTCACACTGTTCCCATTCCCTGATTCACACTTTTCCCAATGCCTGATTCACACATTTCCCATTCCCTGATTCACATTGTTCCCACTTCCTGTTTTGCATTGATCCAATTCCCAGATTGACACTGTTCTCAGTCCCTGAATCACACTGTCTCCATTCACTGATTCACACTGTTCCCATTCCCTGATTCACACTGTTGCCATTCCCTGATTCACAACGTTCCCATTCTCTGATTCACACTGTTCCCATTCCCTGATTCACACTTTTCCCATTCACTGATTCACACCGTTCTCATTCACTGATTCACTCTGTTCCCATTCCCTCTGTTCCCACTCCATGATTCACATTGTTCCCATTCACTGATTCACACTCTTCCCATTCCATGCCTCACACTGTTCGCACGCCCCGATTCACAATGTTCCCATTTCCTGATTCACACTTTTCCCAGAACCTGATTCACAAAGTTCCCATTCCCTGATTCACTTTGTTCCCACTCCCAGATTCACACTGTTCCCATTCCCTGATTCACTCTTTTCCCAATGCCTGATTCACACTCTTCCCATTCCCTGATTCACACTGTTACCACTTCCTGATTCGCACTATTCCCATTCCCAGATTCACACTGTCCCCATTCCCTGATTCCCACTGTTACCAGTTCATGATTCCCACTGTTCACATTGCATGATTCACACTGTTCCATTTCCTTGATCCACGATGTTCCCATTCCTTGATTCACACTGTCCCATTTCCTGATTCCCTCTGTTCCAATTCCCTGATTCACTCTGTTCCCATTCCCTGATTCACAATGTTCCCATTCCCTGATTCACACTGTTCCCACTCCCTGATTCACACAGTTCCCATTCTCTGATTGACACTGTTCCCATTCCCTGTTTCACACTGTTCCAATTCCCTTATTCACACTGTTCCCATTCTCTGAATCGCCCTGTTCTCACTCCCTGATTCACACTGTTCCCATTCTCTGATTCACACTGTTCCCATTCTCTGATTCACAATGTTCCCATTCCCTGATTGACACTGTTCTCACTCCCTGATTCACACTGTTCCCATTCCCTGATTCACACTGTTCCCATTCTCTGATTGACAATGTTCCCATTCCCTGATTGACACTGTTCTCACTCCCTGATTCACACTGTTCCCATTCCCTGATTCACACTGTTCCCATTCTCTGATTGACAATGTTCCCATTCCCTGATTGACACTGTTCCCATTCACACTGTTCCCATTCCCTGATTCACACTGTTCCCATTCCCTGATTCACCCTGTTCCCATTCCCTGATTCACACTGTTCCCATTCCCTGATTCACACTGTCCCCATTGCATGATTTACACTTTCCTCATTCCCTGTTTCACACTGTTCCATTTCCGTGATCCACGATGATCCCATTCCCTGATTCACACTGTCCCATTTCCTGTTTTCCACTGTTCCAATTCCCTCATTCACTCTATTCCCATTCTGTGATTCAAACTGTTCCCATTCCCTGATTCACACTGTTCCCATTCACTGATTTACAGCGTTCTCATTCACTGATTCACACTGTTCCCTTTCCCAGATTCACACTGTTCCCATTCACAATGTTCCCACTCCCTGATTCACACTGTTTCCATTCCCTGATTCACACTCTTCCCATTCCCTAATTCACACTATTCGCATTCCCCGATTCACAATGTTCCCATTTCCTGATTCACACTTTTCCCACAACCTGATTCACACAGTTCCCAATCCTTGATTCACTTAGTTCCCACTCCCAGATTCAGACTGTTCCCCTTCCCTGATTCACACTTTTCTCAATGCCTGATTCACACTGTTCCCATTCCCTGATTCACATTGTTACCACTTCCTGATTCGCACTATTACCATTCCATGATTCACACTGTTCCCATTCCCTGATTCCCACTGTTGCCAGTTCATGATTCCCACTGATCCCATTGCATGATTCACACTGTTCCATTACCGTGATCCACGAAGTTCCCATTCCTTGATTCACACTGTCCCATTCCCTGATTCACACTGTTCCCATTCCCTGATTCACACTGTTCCCATTCTCTGATTCACACTGTTCCCACTCCCTGATTCACACTGTTCCCATTCTCTGATTGACACTGTTCCCATTCCCTGTTTCACACTGTTCCCATTCCCTGATTCACACTGTTCCCATTCTCTGAATCGCCCTGTTCTCTCTCCCTGATTCACACTGTTCCCATTCCCTGATTCACTCTGTTCCCATTCTCTGATTCACAATGTTCCCTTTCACTGATTGACAATGTTCTCACTCCCTGATTCACACTGTTCCCATTCCCTGATTCACACTGTTCCCATTCTCTGATTGACAATGTTCCCATTCCGTGATTGACACTGTTCTCACTCCCTGATTCACACTGTTCCCATTCCCTGATTCACGCTGTTCCCATTCCCTGATTCACTATGTTATCATTTCCTGATTCACCCTGTTCCCATTCCCTGATTCACACTGTTCCCATTCCCTGATTCTCACTGCTCTCATTCCCTGATTCACCCTTTGCCCATTTCCTGATTCACACTGTTTCCATTCCCTGATTCACACTCTTCCCATTCCCTAATTCACACTGTTCGCACGCCCCGATTCACAATGTTCCCATTTCCTGATTCACACTTTTCCCACAACCTGATTCACACAGTTCCCAATCCTTGATTCACTTTGTTCCCACTCCCGATTAAGACTGTTCCCCTTCCTTGATTCACACTTTTCTCAATGCCTGAATCACACTGTTACCATTCCCTGATTCACATTGTTACCACTTCCTGATTCGCACTATTCCCATTCCCTGATTCACAATGTCCCCATTCCCTGATTCCCACTGTTGCCCGTTCATGATTCCCACTGTTCCCATTCCTTGATTCACACTGTCCCATTTCCTGATTCCCTCTGTTCCAATTCCCTGATTCACTCTGTTCCCATTCCCTGATTCACACTGTTCCCATTCCCTGATTCACACTTTTCCCATTCTCTGATTCACACTGTTCACACTCCCTGATTCACACTGTTCCCATTCTCTGATTGACACTATTCCCATTCCCTGTTTCACACTGTTCCCATTCCCTGATTCACACTGTTCCCATTCTCTGAATCGCCCTGTTCTCACTCCCTGATTCACACTGTTCCCATTCCCTGATACACACTGTTCCCATTCTCTGATTCACAAAGTTCCTATTCTCTGATTGACACTGTTCTCACTCCCTGATTCAAACTGTTCCCATTCCCTGATTCACACTGTTCCCATTCCCTGATTCACCCTGTTCCCATTCCCTGATTCACACTGTTCCCAATCCCTGATTCTCACTGTTCTCATTCCCTGATTCACCCTGTTCCCATTCCCTGATTCACACTGTTCCCAATGCATGATTTACACTTTCCTCATTCCCTGTTTCACACTGTTCCATTTCCGTGATCCACGATGTTCCCATTCCCTGATTCACACTGTCCCTTTTCCTGATTCCCACTGTTCCAATTCCCTCATTCACTCTATTCCCATTCTGTGATTCACACTGTTCCCAATGCCTGATTCACACTGTTCCCATTCCCTGATTAACATTGTTCCCACTTCCTGATTCGCATTGTTCCCATTCCCAGATTCACACTGTTCCCATTCCCTGATTCACATTGTTGCCATTCCCTGATTCGCACTGTACCCATTCCGTGATTCGCTCTGTTCCTATGCATGATTCACTCTCTTCCCATCGCTGATTCACACTGTTCCCATTCCCTGATTCACACTTAAACCATTCACAGTGTTCCCACTCCCTGATTCACACTGTTTCCATTCCCTGATTCACACTCTTCCCATTACCTGATTCACAATGTTCGCACGCCCCGATTCACAATATTCCCATTTCCTGATTCACACTTTTCCCACAACCTGATTCACACAGTTCCCAAACCTTGATTCACTTTGATCCCACCCCCAGATTCAGACTGTTCCCCTTCCCTGATTCACACTTTTCTCAATGCCTGATTCACAATGTTCCCATTCCCTGTTTCACACTGTTCCCATTCCCTGATTCACACTGTTCCCATTCTCTGAATCGCCCTGTTCTCACTCCCTGATTCACACTGTTCCCATTCCCTGATTCACACTGTTCCAATTCTCTGATTCACAATGTTCCCATTCCCTGATTGACACTGTTCTCACTCCCTGATTCACACTGTTCCCATTCCCTGATTCACACTGTTCCCATTCTCTGATTGACAATGTTCCCATTCCCTGATTGACACTGTTCTCACTCCCTGATTCACACTGTTGCCATTCCCTGATTCACGCTGTTCCCATTCTCTGATTGACAAAGTTCCCATTCCTTGATTCACACTGTTCTCACTCCCTGATTCACACTGCTCCCATTCCCTGATTCACACTGTTCCCATTCCCTGATTCACCCTGTTCCCATTCCCTGATTCACACTGTTCCCATTCCCTGATTCTCACTGTTCTCATTCCCTGATTCACCCTTTTCCCATTCCCTGATTCACACTGTTCCAATTCCTGATTCCCACTGTTCCAATTCCCTCATTTACTCTATTACCATTCTCTGATTCACACTGTTCCCATTCCCTGATTCACACTTTTCCCGTTCACTGATTGACAGCGTTCTCATTCACTGATTCACACTGTTCCCTTTCCCAGATTCACACTGTTCCCATTCACACTGTTCCCACTCCCTGATTCACACTGTTTCCATTCCCTGATTCACACTCTTCCCATTCCCTAATTCACACTGTTCGCACGCCCCGATTGACAATGTTCCCATTTCCTGATTCCCACTTTTCCCACTACCTGATTCACACAGTTCCCAATCCTTGATTCTCTTTGTTCCCACTCCCAGAATCAGACTGTTCCCCTTCCCTGATTCACACTTTTCTCAATGCCTGAATCTCACTGTTCCCATTCCATGATTCACATTGTTACCACTTCCTGATTCGCACTATTCCCATTCCCTGATTCACACTGTCCCCATTCCCTGATTAACACTGTCCCCATTCCCTGATTCCCACTGTTGCCAGTTCATGATCCCCACTGTTCCCATTGCATGATTCACACTGCTCCATTTCCGTGATCCACGATGTTCCCATTCCTTGATTCACAGTGTCCCATTTCCTGATTTCCTCTGTTTCAATTCCCTGATTCACTCTGTTCCCATTCCCTGATTCACACTGTTCCCATTCCCTGATTCACACTGTTCCCATTCTCTGATTCACACTGTTCCTACTCCCTGATTCACACTGTTCCCATTCTCTGATTGACACTGTTCCCATTCCCTGTTTCTCACTGTTCCCATTCCCTGATTCACACTGTTCCCATTCTCTGAATCGCCCTGTTCTCACTCCCTGATTCACACTGTTCCCATTCCCTGATACACACTGTTCCCATTCTCTGATTCACAATGTTCCCATTCTCTGATTGACACTGTTCTCAATCCCTGATTCACACTGTTCCCATTCCCTGATTCACACTGTTCCCATTCCCTGATTCACCCTGTTCCCATTCCCTGATTCACACTGTTCCCATTCCCTGAAATCTCACTGTTCTCATTCCCTGATTCACACTTTCCCCAATGCATGATTTACACTTTCCTCATTCCCTGTTTCACACTGTTCCATTTCCGTGATCCACGATGTTCCCATTCCCCGATTCACACTGTCCCATTTCCTGATTCCCACTGTTCCAATTCCCTCATTCACTCTATTCCCATTCTCTGATTCACACTGTTCCCAATGCCTGATTCACACTGTTTCCATTCCCTGATTGACATTGTTCCCACTTCCTGATTCGCATTGTTCCCATTCCCAGATTCACACTGTTCCCATTCCCTGATTCACATTGTTGCCATTCCCTGATTCGCACTGTTCCCATTCCATGATTCGCTCTGTTCCTATGCATGATTCACTCTCTTCCCATCTCTGATTCACACTGTTCCCATTCCCTGATTCACATTGTTCCCACTTCCTGATTCGCATTGTTCCAATTCCCAGATTCACACAGTTACCATTCCCTGATTCACACTGTTGACATTCCCAGATTCGCACTTTTCTCAATCCCTGTATCACACTGTCTCCAGTCCAAGATTCACACTGTTCCCATTCCCTGATTCACACTGTTCCAATTCCCTGATTGGCACTGTTCCAATTCCCTGATTCACACTTTTCCCATTCACACTCTTCCCACTACCTGTTGCACATTGTTTCCATTCCCTGATTCACATTGTTTCCATTCCCTGATTCACACTGTTCCCATTCCCTGATTCACACTGTTCCCATTCCATGATTCACAATGTTCCCACTCCCTGATACACACAGTTCCCATTCTCTGATTCACACTGTTCCCATTCCCTGATTCACAATGTTCCCACTCCCTGATTCACACTGTTCCTATTCTCTGCTTCACACTGTTCCCATTCCCTGATTCACACTTTTCCCATTCACTGATTCACACCGTTCTGATTCACTGATTCACTCTGTTCCTATTTACACTGTTCCCACCCCCTGATTCACATTGTTTCCATTCCCTGATTCACACTCTTCCCATTCCCTACCTCACATTGTTCGCACGCCCCGATTCACAATGTTACCATTTCCTGATTCACACTTTTCCCAGAACCTGATTCACACAGTTCCCATTCCCTGATTCACTTTGTTCCCACTACCAGATTCACATTGTTCCCACTTCCTGATTCGCATTGTTCAAATTCCCAGATTCACACAGTTTCCATTCCCTGATTCACACTGTTCTCAATCCCCGAATCACACTGTCTCCATTCCCTGATTCACAATGTTCCCATTCCCTGATTCAGAACGTTACCACTCCCTGAGTCACACGGTTCCCATTCCCTGATTGCCACTGTTCCCATTCCCTGATTCACACTTTTCCCATTCACACTGTTCCCACTACCTGTTGCACATTGTTTCCATTCCCTGATTCACATTGTTTCCATTCCCTGATTCACACTGTTCCCATTCCCTGATTCACACTGTTCCCATTCCCAGATTCACAATGTTCCCACTCCCTGATTCACACAGTTCCCATACTCTGATTCACACTGTTCCCATTCCCTGATTCACAATGTTCCCACTCCCTGATTCACACTGTTCCTATTCTCTGATTCACACTGTTCCCATTCCCTGATTCACAATGTTCCCACTCCCTGATTCACACTGTTGCTATTCTCTGATTCACACTGTTCCCATTCCCTGAATCACACTGTTTCCATTCCCTGATTCACACTGTTCCCATTCCCTGATTCACATAGTTCCCATTCTCTGATTCACACTGTTCCCATTCCCTGATTCACAATGTTCCCACTCCCTGATTCACACAGTTCCCATTCTTTGATTCACACTGTTCCCATTCCCTGATTCACACTGTTCCCATTTCCGGAATCACACTTTTCCCATTCCCTGATTCACACGGTTCCCAATCCATGATTCACACTGTTCCCATTCACTGATTCACACTGTTCTCACTCCCTGATTCACACTGTTCCCATTCCCTGATTCACAGTGTTCCCATTCCCTGATTCACACTGTTCCCATTTCCTGATTCACATTGACACTATTCCTTGATTCACACTGTTCCCATTCCCTGAATCACACTGTCCTCATTCCCTGATTCACATTGTTCCCATTCCCTGAATCACACTGTCCTCATTCCCTGATTCACACTGTTCCATTTCCCTGATCCACACGGTTCCCATACCCTGATTCACACTGTCCCATTTCCTGTTTCCCACTGTTACAATTCCCTGATTCACTCCCTTCCCATTCTCTGATACACACTTTTCGCATTGTCTGAATCACCCTAATTCCCATTCCCTGATTCACACTGTTCCTATTCTCTGATTCACACTGTTCCCATTCCCTGATTCACGCTTTTCCCATTCACTGATTCACACCGTTCTCATTCACTGATTCACTCTGTTCCCATTCACACTGTTCCCACTCCCTGATTCACATTGTTTCCATTCCCTGATTCACACTCTTCCAATTCCCTGTCTCACACTGTTCGCACGACCCGATTCACAATGTTCCTATTTCCTGATTCACACTTTTCCCAGTACCTGATTCACACAGTTCCCATTCCCTGATTCACTTTGTTCCCACTCCCAGATTCACACTGTTCCCATTCCCTGATTCACACTTTTCCCAATGCCTGATTCACACATTTCCCATTCCCTGATTCACATTGTTCCCACTTCCTGATTCGCATTGATCCAATTCCCAGATTGACACTGTTCTCAGTCCATGAATCACACTGTCTCCATTCACTGATTCACACTGTTCCCATTCCCTGATTCACACTGTTGCCATTCCCTGATTCACAACGTTCCTATTCTCTGATTCACACTGTTCCCATTCCCTGATTCACACTTTTCCCATTCACTGATTCACACCGTTCTCATTCACTGATTCACTCTGTTCCCATTCACTCTGTTCCCACTCCATGATTCACATTGTTCCCATTCACTGATTCACACTCTTCCCATTCCATGCCTCACACTGTTCGCACGCCCCGATTCACAATGTTCCCATTTCCTGATTCACACTTTTCCCAGAACCTGATTCACAAAGTTCCCATTCCCTGATTCACTTTGTTCCCACTCCCAGATTCACACTGTTCCCATTCCCTGATTCACTCTTTTCCCAATGCCTGATTCACACTCTTCCCATTCCCTGATTCACACTGTTACCACTTCCTGATTCGCACTATTCCCATTCCCAGATTCACACTGTCCCCATTCCCTGATTCCCACTGTTACCAGTTCATGATTCCCACTGTTCCCATTGCATGATTCACACTGTTCCATTTCCTTGATTCACACTGTCCCATTTCTTGATTCCCTCTGTTCCAATTCCCTGATTCACTTTGTTCCCATTCCCTGATTCACAATGTACCCATTCCCTGATTCACACTGTTCCCATTCTCGATTCCCACTGTTCCCACTCCCTGATTCACACTGTTCCCATTCTCTGATTGACACTGTTCCCATTCCCTGTTTCATACTGTTCCCATTCCCTGATTCACACTGTTCCCATTCTCTGAATCGCCCTGTTCTCACTCCCTGATTCACACTGTTCCCATTCCCTGATTCACACTGTTACCATTCTCTGATTCACAATGTTCCCATTCCCTGATTGACACTGTTCTCACTCCCTGATTCACACTGTTCCCATTCCCTGATTCACACTGTTCCCATTCTCTGATTGACAATGTTCCCATTCCCTGATTGACACTGTTCTCACTCCCTGATTCACACTGTTCCCATTCCCTGATTCACACTGTTCCCATTCCCTGATTCACCCTGTTCCCATTCCCTGATTCACACTGTTCCCATTCCCTGATTCACACTGTTCCCATTCCCTGATTCACACTTTTCCCATTCACTGATTGACAGCGTTCTCATTCACTGATTCACACTGTTCCCTTTCCCAGATTCACACTGTACCCATTCCCTGATTCACACTTTTCCCATTGCATGATTTACACTTTCCTCATTCCCTGTTTCACACTGTACCATTTCCGTGATCCACGATGATCCCATTCCCTGATTCACACTGTCCCATTTCCTGATTCACACTGTTCCCATTCCCTGATTCACCCAGTTCCCATTCCCTGATTCACACTGTTCCCATTCCCTGAAATCTCACTGTTCTCATTCCCTGATTCACACTTTCCCCAATGCATGATTTACACTTTCCTCATTCCCTGTTTCACACTGTTCCATTTCCGTGATCCACGATGTTCCCATTCCCCGATTCACACTGTCCCATTTCCTGATTCCCACTGTTCCAATTCCCTCATTCACTCTATTCCCATTCTCTGATTCACACTGTTCCCAATGCCTGATTCACACTGTTTCCATTCCCTGATTGACATTGTTCCCACTTCCTGATTCGCATTGTTCCCATTCCCAGATTCACACTGTTCCCATTCCCTGATTCACATTGTTGCCATTCCCTGATTCGCACTGTTCCCATTCCATGATTCGCTCTGTTCCTATGCATGATTCACTCTCTTCCCATCTCTGATTCACACTGTTCCCATTCCCTGATTCACATTGTTCCCACTTCCTGATTCGCATTGTTCCAATTCCCAGATTCACACAGTTACCATTCCCTGATTCACACTGTTGACATTCCCAGATTCACACTTTTCTCAATCCCTGTATCACACTGTCTCCAGTCCAAGATTCACACTGTTCCCATTCCCTGATTCACACTGTTCCAATTCCCTGATTGGCACTGTTCCAATTCCCTGATTCACACTTTTCCCATTCACACTCTTCCCACTACCTGTTGCACATTGTTTCCATTCCCTGATTCACATTGTTTCCATTCCCTGATTCACACTGTTCCCATTCCCTGATTCACACTGTTCCCATTCCATGATTCACAATGTTCCCACTCCCTGATACACACAGTTCCCATTCTCTGATTCACACTGTTCCCATTCCCTGATTCACAATGTTCCCACTCCCTGATTCACACTGTTCCTATTCTCTGCTTCACACTGTTCCCATTCCCTGATTCACACTTTTCCCATTCACTGATTCACACCGTTCTGATTCACTGATTCACTCTGTTCCTATTTACACTGTTCCCACCCCCTGATTCACATTGTTTCCATTCCCTGATTCACACTCTTCCCATTCCCTACCTCACATTGTTCGCACGCCCCGATTCACAATGTTACCATTTCCTGATTCACACTTTTCCCAGAACCTGATTCACACAGTTCCCATTCCCTGATTCACTTTGTTCCCACTACCAGATTCACATTGTTCCCACTTCCTGATTCGCATTGTTCAAATTCCCAGATTCACACAGTTTCCATTCCCTGATTCACACTGTTCTCAATCCCCGAATCACACTGTCTCCATTCCCTGATTCACAATGTTCCCATTCCCTGATTCAGAACGTTACCACTCCCTGAGTCACACGGTTCCCATTCCCTGATTGCCACTGTTCCCATTCCCTGATTCACACTTTTCCCATTCACACTGTTCCCACTACCTGTTGCACATTGTTTCCATTCCCTGATTCACATTGTTTCCATTCCCTGATTCACACTGTTCCCATTCCCTGATTCACACTGTTCCCATTCCCAGATTCACAACGTTCCCACTCCCTGATTCACACAGTTCCCATACTCTGATTCACACTGTTCCCATTCCCTGATTCACAATGTTCCCACTCCCTGATTCACACTGTTCCTATTCTCTGATTCACACTGTTCCCATTCCCTGATTCACAATGTTCCCACTCCCTGATTCACACTGTTGCTATTCTCTGATTCACACTGTTCCCATTCCCTGAATCACACTGTTTCCATTCCCTGATTCACACTGTTCCCATTCCCTGATTCACATAGTTCCCATTCTCTGATTCACACTGTTCCCATTCCCTGATTCACAATGTTCCCACTCCCTGATTCACACAGTTCCCATTCTTTGATTCACACTGTTCCCATTCCCTGATTCACACTGTTCCCATTTCCGGAATCACACTTTTCCCATTCCCTGATTCACACGGTTCCCAATCCATGATTCACACTGTTCCCATTCACTGATTCACACTGTTCTCACTCCCTGATTCACACTGTTCCCATTCCCTGATTCACAGTGTTCCCATTCCCTGATTCACACTGTTCCCATTTCCTGATTCACATTGACACTATTCCTTGATTGACACTGTTCCCATTCCCTGAATCACACTGTCCTCATTCCCTAATTCACATTGTTCCCATTCCCTGAATCACACTGTCCTCATTCCCTGATTCACACTGTTCCATTTCCCTGATCCACACGGCTCCCATACCCTGATTCACACTGTCCCATTTCCTGTTTCCCACTGTTACAATTCCCTGATTCACTCCCTTCCCATTCTCTGATACACACTTTTCGCATTGTCTGAATCACCCTAATTCCCATTCCCTGATTCACACTGTTCCTATTCTCTGATTCACACTGTTCCCATTCCCTGATTCACGCTTTTCCCATTCACTGATTCACACCGTTCTCATTCACTGATTCACTCTGTTCCCATTCACACTGTTCCCACTCCCTGATTCACATTGTTTCCATTCCCTGATTCACACTCTTCCAATTCCCTGCCTCACACTGTTCGCACGACCCGATTCACAATGTTCCTATTTCCTGATTCACACTTTTCCCAGTACCTGATTCACACAGTTCCCATTCCCTGATTCACTTTGTTCCCACTCCCAGATTCACACTGTTCCCATTCCCTGATTCACACTTTTCCCAATGCCTGATTCACACATTTCCCATTCCCTGATTCACATTGTTCCCACTTCCTGATTCGCATTGATCCAATTCCCAGATTGACACTGTTCTCAGTCCATGAATCACACTGTCTCCATTCACTGATTCACACTGTTCCCATTCCCTGATTCACACTGTTGCCATTCCCTGATTCACAACGTTCCTATTCTCTGATTCACACTGTTCCCATTCCCTGATTCACACTTTTCCCATTCACTGATTCACACCGTTCTCATTCACTGATTCACTCTGTTCCCATTCACTCTGTTCCCACTCCATGATTCACATTGTTCCCATTCACTGATTCACACTCTTCCCATTCCATGCCTCACACTGTTCGCACGCCCCGATTCACAATGTTCCCATTTCCTGATTCACACTTTTCCCAGAACCTGATTCACAAAGTTCCCATTCCCTGATTCACTTTGTTCTCACTCCCAGATTCACACTGTTCCCATTCCCTGATTCACTCTTTTCCCAATGCCTGATTCACACTCTTCCCATTCCCTGATTCACACTGTTACCACTTCCTGATTCGCACTATTCCCATTCCCAGATTCACACTGTCCCCATTCCCTGATTCCCACTGTTACCAGTTCATGATTCCCACTGTTCCCATTGCATGATTCACACTGTTCCATTTCCTTGATTCACACTGTCCCATTTCCTGATTCCCTCTGTTCCAATTCCCTGATTCACTTTGTTCCCATTCCCTGATTCACAATGTACCCATTCCCTGATTCACACTGTTCCCATTCTCGATTCCCACTGTTCCCACTCCCTGATTCACACTGTTCCCATTCTCTGATTGACACTGTTCCCATTCCCTGTTTCACACTGTTCCCATTCCCTGATTCACACTGTTCCCATTCTCTGAATCGCTCTGTTCTCACTCCCTGATTCACACTGTTCCCACTCCCTGATTCACACTGTTCCCATTCTCTGATTGACACTGTTCCCATTCCCTGTTTCATACTGTTCCCATTCCCTGATTCACACTGTTCCCATTCTCTGAATCGCCCTGTTCTCACTCCCTGATTCACACTGTTCCCATTCCCTGATTCACACTGTTACCATTCTCTGATTCACAATGTTCCCATTCCCTGATTGACACTGTTCTCACTCCCTGATTCACACTGTTCCCATTCCCTGATTCACACTGTTCCCATTCTCTGATTGACAATGTTCCCATTCCCTGATTGACACTGTTCTCACTCCCTGATTCACACTGTTCCCATTCCCTGATTCACACTGTTCCCATTCCCTGATTCACCCTGTTCCCATTCCCTGATTCACACTGTTCCCATTCCCTGATTCACACTGTTCCCATTCCCTGATTCACACTTTTCCCATTCACTGATTGACAGCGTTCAAATTCACTGATTCACACTGTTCCCTTTCCCAGATTCACACTGTACCCATTCCCTGATTCACACTTTTCCCATTGCATGATTTACACTTTCCTCATTCCCTGTTTCACACTGTACCATTTCCGTGATCCACGATGATCCCATTCCCTGATTCACACTGTCCCATTTCCTGATTCCCACTGTTCCAATTCCCTCATTCACTCTATTCCCATTCTCTGATTCACACTGTTCCCATTCACTGATTCACACTTTTCCCATTCACTGATTGACAGCGTTCTCATTCACTGATTCACACTGTTCCCTTTCCCAGATTCACACTGTACCCATTCACAATGTTCCCACTCCCTGATTCACAATGTTTCCATTCCCTGATTCACACTCTTCCCATTCCCTAATTCACACTGTTCGCACTCCCCGATTCACAATGTTCCCATTTCCTGATTCACACTTTTCCCACAACCTGATTCACACAGTTCCCAATCCTTGATTCACTTAGTTCCCACTCCCAGATTCAGACTGTTCCCCTTCCCTGATTCACACTTTTCTCAATGCCTGATTCACACTGTTCCCATTCCCTGATTCACATTGTTACCACTTCCTGATTCGCACTATTCCCATTCCCAGATTCACACTGTCCCCATTCCCTGATTCCCACTGCTGCCAGTTCATGATTCCCACTGTTCCCATTGCATGATTCACACTGTTCCATTTCCGTAATCCACGATGTTCCCATTCCTTGATTC
Source organism: Squalus acanthias (assembly GCA_030390025.1). NCBI lineage: Eukaryota > Metazoa > Chordata > Chondrichthyes > Squaliformes > Squalidae > Squalus > Squalus acanthias. Next base: position 5,094,938 of record JASTWF010000029.1, on the reverse strand, counting down.
ACACTGTCCCATTTCCTGTTTCCCACTGTTACAATTCCCTGATTCACTCCCTTCCCATTCTCTGATACACACTTTTCGCATTGTCTGAATCACCCTAATTCCCATTCCCTGATTCACACTGTTCCTATTCTCTGATTCACACTGTTCCCATTCCCTGATTCACGCTTTTCCCATTCACTGATTCACACCGTTCTCATTCACTGATTCACTCTGTTCCCATTCACACTGTTCCCACTCCCTGATTCACATTGTTTCCATTCCCTGATTCACACTCTTCCAATTGCCTGCCTCACACTGTTCGCACGACCCGATTCACAATGTTCCTATTTCCTGATTCACACTTTTCCCAGTACCTGATTCACACAGTTCCCATTCCCTGATTCACTTTGTTCCCACTCCCAGATTCACACTGTTCCCATTCCCTGATTCACACTTTTCCCAATGCCTGATTCACACATTTCCCATTCCCTGATTCACATTGTTCCCACTTCCTGATTCGCATTGATCCAATTCCCAGATTGACACTGTTCTCAGTCCATGAATCACACTGTCTCCATTCACTGATTCACACTGTTCCCATTCCCTGATTCACACTGTTGCCATTCCCTGATTCACAACGTTCCTATTCTCTGATTCACACTGTTCCCATTCCCTGATTCACACTTTTCCCATTCACTGATTCACACCGTTCTCATTCACTGATTCACTCTGTTCCCATTCACTCTGTTCCCACTCCATGATTCACATTGTTCCCATTCACTGATTCACACTCTTCCCATTCCATGCCTCACACTGTTCGCACGCCCCGATTCACAATGTTCCCATTTCCTGATTCACACTTTTCCCAGAACCTGATTCACAAAGTTCCCATTCCCTGATTCACTTTGTTCCCACTCCCAGATTCACACTGTTCCCATTCCCTGATTCACTCTTTTCCCAATGCCTGATTCACACTCTTCCCATTCCCTGATTCACACTGTTACCACTTCCTGATTCGCACTATTCCCATTCCCAGATTCACACTGTCCCCATTCCCTGATTCCCACTGTTACCAGTTCATGATTCCCACTGTTCCCATTGCATGATTCACACTGTTCCATTTCCTTGATTCACACTGTCCCATTTCCTGATTCCCTCTGTTCCAATTCCCTGATTCACTTTGTTCCCATTCCCTGATTCACAATGTACCCATTCCCTGATTCACACTGTTCCCATTCTCGATTCCCACTGTTCCCACTCCCTGATTCACACTGTTCCCATTCTCTGATTGACACTGTTCCCATTCCCTGTTTCACACTGTTCCCATTCCCTGATTCACACTGTTCCCATTCTCTGAATCGCTCTGTTCTCACTCCCTGATTCACACTGTTCCCACTCCCTGATTCACACTGTTCCCATTCTCTGATTGACACTGTTCCCATTCCCTGTTTCATACTGTTCCCATTCCCTGATTCACACTGTTCCCATTCTCTGAATCGCCCTGTTCTCACTCCCTGATTCACACTGTTCCCATTCCCTGATTCACACTGTTACCATTCTCTGATTCACAATGTTCCCATTCCCTGATTGACACTGTTCTCACTCCCTGATTCACACTGTTCCCATTCCCTGATTCACACTGTTCCCATTCTCTGATTGACAATGTTCCCATTCCCTGATTGACACTGTTCTCACTCCCTGATTCACACTGTTCCCATTCCCTGATTCACACTGTTCCCATTCCCTGATTCACCCTGTTCCCATTCCCTGATTCACACTGTTCCCATTCCCTGATTCACACTGTTCCCATTCCCTGATTCACACTTTTCCCATTCACTGATTGACAGCGTTCTCATTCACTGATTCACACTGTTCCCTTTCCCAGATTCACACTGTACCCATTCCCTGATTCACACTTTTCCCATTGCATGATTTACACTTTCCTCATTCCCTGTTTCACACTGTACCATTTCCGTGATCCACGATGATCCCATTCCCTGATTCACACTGTCCCATTTCCTGATTCCCACTGTTCCAATTCCCTCATTCACTCTATTCCCATACTCTGATTCACACTGTTCCCATTCACTGATTCACACTGTACCCATTCACAATGTTCCCACTCCCTGATTCACAATGTTTCCATTCCCTGATTCACACTCTTCCCATTCCCTAATTCACACTGTTCGCACTCCCCGATTCACAATGTTCCCATTTCCTGATTCACACTTTTCCCACAACCTGATTCACACAGTTCCCAATCCTTGATTCACTTAGTTCCCACTCCCAGATTCAGACTGTTCCCCTTCCCTGATTCACACTTTTCTCAATGCCTGATTCACACTGTTCCCATTCCCTGATTCACATTGTTACCACTTCCTGATTCGCACTATTCCCATTCACTGATTCACACTGTCCCCATTCCCTGATTCCCACTGTTGCCTGTTCATGATTCCCACTGTTCCCATTGCATGATTCACACTGTTCCATTTCCGTGATCCACGATGTTCCCATTCCTTGATTCACACTGTCCCATTCCCTGATTCACACTGTTCCCATTCCCTGATTCACACTGTTCCCATTCTCTGATTCACACTGTTCCCACTCCCTGATTCACACTGTTCCCATTCTCTGATTGACACTGTCCCATTCCCTGTTTCACACTGTTCCCATTCCCTGATTCACACTGTTCCCATTCTCTGAATCGCCCTGTTCTCTCTCCCTGATTCACACTGTTCCCATTCCCTGATTCACACTGTTCCCATTCTCTGATTCACAATGTTCCCTTTCACTGATTGACAATGTTCTCACTCCCTGATTCACACTGTTCCCATTCCCTGATTCACACTGTTCCCATTCTCTGATTGACAATGTTCCCATTCCGTGATTGACACTGTTCTCACTCCCTGATTCACACTGTTCCCATTCCCTGATTCACGCTGTTCCCATTCCCTGATTCACTATGTTCCCATTTCCTGATTCACCCTGTTCCCATTCCCTGATTCACACTGTTCCCATTCCCTGATTCTCACTGCTCTCATTCCCTGATTCACCCTTTGCCCATTCCCTGATTCACACTGTTCCCATTGCATGATTTACACTTTCCTCATTCCTTGTTTCACACTGTTCCATTTCCGTGATCCACGATGTTCCCATTCCCTGATTCACACTGTCACATTTCCTGATTCCCACTGTTCCAATTCCCTCATTCACTCTATCCCCATTCTCTGATTCACACTGTTCAAATTCCCTGATTCACACTGTTCCCATTCTCTGATTCACACTGTTCCCATTCCCTGATTCACACTGTTCCCACTCCCTGATTCACACTGTTCCCATTCTCTGATTCACACTGTTCCCACTCCATGATTCACACTGTTCCCATTCTTTGATTCACACTTTTCCCATTCTCTGATTCACACTGTTCAAATTCCCTGATTCACACTGTTCCCATTCTCTGATTGACACTGTTCCCATTCCCTGATTCACACTGTTCCCACTCCATGATTCACACTGTTCCCATTCTCTGATTCACACCGTTCCCACTCCCTGATTCACACTGTTCCCATTCTCTGATTCACACTGTTCCCACTCCCTGATTCACACTGTTCTCATTCCCTGATTCACACTGTTCCCATTCTCTGAATCGCCCTGTTCCCATTCCCTGATTCAGTCTATTCCCATTCTCTGATTCACACTGTTCAAATTCCCTGTTTCAAACTGTTCTCATTCCCTGATTCACACTGTTCCCATTCTCTGAATCGCCCTGTTTCCAATCCCTGATTCACACTGTTTCCATTCCCAGGTTCACACTGTCCCCATTCCCTGATTCCCACTGTTGCCAGTTCATGATTCCCAATGTTCCCATTGCATGATTCACACTGTTCCAATTCCCTGATTCACTCTGTTCCCATTCCCTGATTCACACTGTTCTCACTCCCTGATTCACACTGTTCCCTTCCCTGATTCACACTGTTCCCATTCTCTGATTCACAATGTTCCCATTCCCTGATTGACACTGTTCTCACTCCCGGATTCACACTGTTCCCATTCCCTGATTCACACTGTTCCCATTCTCTGATTCACAATGTTCCCATTCCCTGATTGACACTGTACTCACTCCCTGATTCACACTGTTCCCATTCCCTGATTCACACTGTTCCCATTCCCTGATTCACCCTGTTCCCATTCCCTGATTCACACTGTTCCCATTCCCTGACTGTCACTGTTCTCATTCCTGATTCACCCTGTTCCCATTCCCTGATTCACACTGTTCCCATTGCATGATTTTCACTTTCCTCATTCCCTGTTTCACACTGTTCCATTTCCGTGATCCACGATGTTCCCATTCCCTGATTCACACTGTCCCATTTCCTGATTCCCACTGTTCCAATTCCCTCATTCACTCTATCCCCATTCTCTGATTCACACTGTTCAAATTCCCTGATTCACACTGTTCCCATTCTCTGATTCACACTGTTCAAATTCCCTGATTCACACTGTTCCCACTCCCTGATTCACACTGTTCCCATTCTCTGATTCACACTGTTCCCACTCCATGATTCACACTGTTCCCATTCTCTGATTCACACTGTTCCCACTCCCTGATTCACACTGTTCCCATTCTCTGATTCACGCTGTTCCCATTCCCTGTTTCACACTATTCTCATTCCCTGATTCACACTGTTCCCATTCTCTGAATCGCCCTGTTCCCATTCCAAGATTCAGTCCATTGCCATTCTCTGATTCACACTGTTCAAATTCCCTGTCTCACACTGTTCTCATTCCCTGATTCACACTGTTCCCATTCTCTGAATCGCCCTGTTTCCAATCCCTGATTCACACTGTTTCCATTCCCAGGTTCACACTGTCCCCATTCCCTGATTCCCACTGTTGCCAGTTCATGATTCCCAATGTTCCCATTGCATGATTCACACTGTTCCAATTCCCTGATTCACACTGTTCTCACTCCCTGATTCACACTGTTCCCTTCCCTGATTCACACTGTTCCCATTCTCTGATTCACAATGTTCCCATTCCCTGATTGACACTGTTCTCACTCCCGGATTCACACTGTTCCCATTCCCTGATTCACACTGTTCCCATTCTCTGATTCACAATGTTCCCATTCCCTGATTGACACTGTACTCACTCCCTGATTCACACTGTTCCCATTCCCTGATTCACACTGTTCCCATTCCCTGATTCACCCTGTTCCCATTCCCTGATTCACACTGTTCCCATTCCCTGACTGTCACTGTTCTCATTCCTGATTCACCCTGTTCCCATTCCCTGATTCACACTGTTCCCATTGCATGATTTACACTTTCCTCATTCCCTGTTTCACACTGTTCCATTTCCGTGATCCACGATGTTCCCATTCCCTGATTCACACTGTCCCATTTCCTGATTACCACTGTTCCAATTCCCTCATTCACTCTATCCCCATTCTCTGATTCACACTGTTCAAATTCCCTGATTCACACTGTTCCCATTCTCTGATTCACACTGTTCCCATTCTCTGATTCACACTGTTCCCACTCCATGATTCACACTGTTCCCATTCTCTGATTCACACTGTTAAAATTCCCTGATTCACACTGTTCCCATTCTCTGATTGACACTGTTCCCATTCCCTGATTCACACTGTTCCCACTCCATGATTCACACTGTTCCCATTCTCTGATTCACACTGTTCCCACTCCCTGATTCACACTGTTCCCATTCTCTGATTCACGCTGTTCCCATTCCCTGTTTCACACTATTCTCATTCCCTGATTCACACTGTTCCCATTCTCTGAATCGCCCTGTTCCCATTCCCTGATTCAGTCCATTCCCATTCTCTGATTCACACTGTTCAAATTCCCTGTCTCACACTGTTCTCATTCCCTGATTCACACTGTTCCCATTCTCTGAATCGCCCTGTTTCCAATCCCTGATTCACACTGTTTCCATTCCCAGGTTCACACTGTCCCCATTCCCTGATTCCCACTGTTGCCAGTTCGTGATTCCCAATGTTCCCATTGCATGATTCACACTGTTCCAATTCCCTGATTCACTCTGTTCCCATTCCCTGATTCACACTGTTCCCATTCCCTGATTCACACTGTTCCCATTCTCTGATTCACACTGTTCCCATTCCCTGATTCACAATGTTCCCATTCCCTGATTGACACTGTTCTCACTCCCGGATTCACACTGTTCTCATTCCCTGATTCACCCTGTTCCCATTCCCTGATTCACACTGTTCCCATTGCATGATTTACACTTTCCTCATTCCCTGTTTCACACTGTTCCATTTCCGTGATCCACGATGTTCCCATTCCCTGATTCACACTGTCCCATTTCCTGATTCGCACTGTTCCAATTCCCTCATTCACTCTATTCCCATTCTCTGATTCACACTGTTCCCATTCCCTGATTCACACTTTTCCCATTCACTGATTGACAGCGTTCTCATTCACTGATTCACACTGTTCCCTTTCCCAGATTCACACTGTTCCCATTCACACTGTTCCCACTCCCTGATTCACACTGTTTCCATTCCCTGATTCACCCTCTTCCCATTCCCTGATTCACACTGTTCGCACGCCCCGATTCACAATGTTCCCATTTCCTGATTCACACTTTTCCCACAACCTGATTCACACAGTTCCCAATCCTTGAGTCACTTTGTTCCCACTCCCAGATTCAGACTGTTCCCCTTCCCTGATTCACACTTTTCTCAATGCCTGATTCACACTGTTCCCATTCCCTGATTCACATTGTTACCACTTCCTGATTCGCACTATTCCCATTCCCAGATTCACACTGTCCCCATTCCCTGATTCCCACTGCTGCCAGTTCATGATTCCCACTGTTCCCATTGCATGATTCACACTGTTCCATTTCCGTAATCCACGATGTTCCCATTCCTTGATTCACACTGTCCCATTTCCTGATTCCCTCTGTACCAATTCCCTGATTCACTCTGTTCCCATTCCCTGATTCACACTTTTCCCATTCCCTGATTCACACTGTTCCCATTCTCTGATTCACACTGTTCCCACTCCCTGATTCACACTGTTCCCATTCTCTGATTGACACTGTTACCATTCCCTGTTTCACACTGTTCCCATTCCCTGATTCACACTGTTCCCATTCTCTGAATCGCCCTGTTCTCACTCCCTGATTCACACTGTTCCCATTCCCTGATTCACACTGTTCCCATTCTCTGATTCACAATGTTCCCATTCCCTGATTGACACTGTTCTCACTCCCTGATTCACACTGTTCCCATTACCTGATTCACACTGTTCCCATTCCCTGATTCACCCTGTTCCCATTCCCTGATTCACACTGTTCACATTCCCTGATTGTCACTGTTCTCATTCCCTGATTCACCCTGTTCCCATTCCCTGATTCACACTGTTCCCATTGCATGATTTACACTTTCCTCATTCCCTGTTTCACACTGTTCCATTTCCGTGATCCACGATGTTCCCATTCCCTGATTCACACTGTCCCATTTCCTGATTCGCACTATTCCAATTCCCTCATTCACTCTATTCCCATTCTCTGATTCACACTGTTCCCATTCCCTGATTCACACTTTTCCCATTCACTGATTGACAGCGTTCTCATTCACTGATTCACACTGTTCCCTTTCCCAGATTCACACTGTTCCCATTCACACTGTTCCCACTCCCTGATTCACACTGTTTCCATTCCCTGATTCACCCTCTTCCCATTCCCTGATTCACACTGTTCGCACGCCCCGATTCACAATGTTCCCATTTCCTGATTCACACTTTTCCCACAACCTGATTCACACAGTTCCCAATCCTTGAGTCACTTTGTTCCCACTCCCAGATTCAGACTGTTCCCCTTCCCTGATTCACACTTTTCTCAATGCCTGATTCACACTGTTCCCATTCCCTGATTCACATTGTTACCACTTCCTGATTCGCACTATTCACATTCCCAGATTCACACTGTCCCCATTCCCTGATTCCCACTGCTGCCAGTTCATGATTCCCACTGTTCCCATTGCATGATTCACACTGTTCCATTTCCGTAATCCACGATGTTCCCATTCCTTGATTCACACTGTCCCATTTCCTGATTCCCTCTGTTCCAATTCCCTGATTCACTCTGTTCCCATTCCCTGATTCACACTTTTCCCATTCCCTGATTCACACTGTTCCCATTCTCTGATTCACACTGTTCCCACTCCCTGATTCACACTGTTCCCATTCTCTGATTGACACTGTTACCATTCCCTGTTTCACACTGTTCCCATTCCCTGATTCACACTGTTCCCATTCTCTGAATCGCCCTGTTCTCACTCCCTGATTCACACTGTTCCCATTCCCTGATTCACACTGTTCCCATTCTCTGATTCACAATGTTCCCATTCCCTGATTGACACTGTTCTCACTCCCTGATTCACACTGTTCCCATTACCTGATTCACACTGTTCCCATTCCCTGATTCACCCTGTTCCCATTCCCTGATTCACACTGTTCACATTCCCTGATTGTCACTGTTCTCAATCCCTGATTCACCCTGTTCCCATTCCCTGATTCACACAGTTCCCATTGCATGATTTACACTTTCCTCATTCCCTGTTTCACACTGTTGCATTTCCGTGATCCACGATGTTCCCATTCCCTGATTCACACTGTCCCATTTCCTGATTCACACAGTTCCCATTGCATGATTTACACTTTCCTCATTCCCTGTTTCACACTGTTGCATTTCCGTGATCCACGATGTTCCCATTCCCTGATTCACACTGTTCCCATACCCTGATCCACACTTTTCCCATTCACTGATTGACAGCGTTCTCATTCACTGATTCACACTGTTCCCTTTCCCAGATTCACACTGTTCCCATTCACACTGTTCCCACTGCCTGATTCACACTGTTTCCATTCCCTGATTCACACTCTTCCCATTCCCTGATTCACACTGTTCGCACGCCCCGATTCACAATGTTCCCATTTCCTGATTCACACTTTTCCCACAACCTGATTCACACAGTTCCCAATCCTTGATTCACTTTGTTACCACTCCCAGATTCAGACTGTTCCCCTTCCCTGATTCACACTTTTCTCAATGCCTGATTCACACTGTTCCCATTCCCTGATTCACATTGTTACCACTTCCTGATTTGCACTATTCCCATTCCCAGATTCACACTGTTCCCATTCCCTGATTCCCACTGTTGCCAGTTAATGATTACCACTGTTCCCATTGCATGACTCACACTGTTCCATTTCCGTGATCCACGATGTTACCATTCCTTGATTCACACTGTCCCTTGTCCTGATTCCCTCTGTTCCAATTCCCTGATTCACTCTGTTCCCATTCCCTGATTCACACTGTTCCCATTCCCTGATTCACACTGTTCTCATTCTCTTATTGACACTGTTCCCATTCCATGTTTCACACTGTTCCCATTCCCTGATTCACACTGTTCCCATTCTCTGAATCGCCCTGTTCTCACTCCCTGATTCACACTGTTCCCATTCCCTGATTCACACTGTTCCCATTCTCTGATTCACAATGTTCCCATTCCCTGATTGACACTGTTCTCACTCCCTGATTCATACTGTTCCCATTCCCTGATTCACACTGTTCCCATTCCCTGATTCACCCTGTTCCCATTCCCTGATTCACACTGTTCCCATTCCCTGATTTTCACTGTTCTCATTCCCTGATTCACCCTGTTCCCATTCCCTGATTCACACAGTTCCCATTGCATGATTTACACTTTCCTCATTCCCTGTTTCACACTGTTCCATTTCCGTGATCCACGATGTTCCCATTCCCTGATTCACACTGTCCCATTTCCTGATTCACACTGTTCAAATTCCCTGATTCACACTGTTCCCATTCTCTGATTCACACTGTTCCCATTCCCTGAATCACACTGTTCCCACTCCCTGATTCACACTGTTCCCATTCTCTGATTCACACTGTTCCCACTCCATGATTCACACTGTTCCCATTCTCTGATTCACACTTTTCCCTTTCTCTAATTCACACTGTTCAAATTCCCTGATTCACACTGTTTCCATTCTCTGATTCACACTGTTCCCATTCCCTGATTCACACTGTTTCCATCTCATGATTCACACTGTTCCCATTCTCTGATTCACACTGTTCCCACTCCATGATTCACACTGTTCCCATTCTCTGATTCACACTGTTCCCACTCCCTGATTCACACTGTTCCCATTCTCTGATTCACGCTGTTCCCATTCTCTGAATCGCCCTGTTCCCATTCCCTGATTCAATCTATTCCCAGTCTCTGATTCACACTGTTCAAATTCCCTGTTTCACACTGTTCTCATTCCCTGATTCACACTGTTCCCATTCTCTGAATCGCCCTGTTTCCAATCCCTGATTCACACTGTTTCCATTCCCAGGTTCACACTGTCCCCATTCCCTGATTCCCACTGTTGCCAGTTCATGATTCCCAATGTTCCCATTGCATGATTCACACTGTTCCATTTTCGTGATCTACGATGTTCCCATTCCTTGATTCACACTGTCCCATTTGCTGATTCCCTCTGTTCCAATTCCCTGATTCACTCTGTTCCCAATCCCTGATTCACACTGTTCCCATTCTCTGATTCACAATGTTCGCATTCTCTGATTCACACTGTTCCCACTCCCTGATTCACACTGTTCCCATTCACCGATTGACACTGTTCCCATTCCCTGTTTCACACTGTTACCATTCCCTGATTCACACTGTTCCCATTCTCTGAATCGCCCTGTTCTCACTCCCTGATTCACACTGTTCCCTTCCCTGATTCACACTGTTCCCATTCTCTGATTCACAATGTTCCCATTTCCTGATTGACACTGTTCTCACTCCCGGATTCACACTGTTCCCATTCCCTGATTCACTCTGTTCCCATTCTCTGATTCACAATGTTCCCATTCCCTGATTGACACTCTTCTCACTCCCTGATTCACACTGTTCCCATTCCCTGATTCACACTGTTCCCATTCCCTGATTCACCCTGTTCCCATTCCCTGATTCACACTGTTCCCATTCCCTGGCTGTCACTGTTCTCATTCCCTGATTCACCCTGTTCCCATTCCCTGATTCACACTGTTCCCATTGCATGATTTACACTTTCCTCATTCCCTGTTTCAAACTGTTCCATTTCCGTGATACACGATGTTCCCATTCCCTGATTCACACTGTCCCATTTCCTGATTCCCACTGTTCCAATTCCCTCATTCACTCGATTCCCATTCTCTGATTCACACTGTTCCCATTCCCTGATTCACACTTTTCCCATTCACTGATTGACAGCGTTCTCATTCACTGATTCACACTGTTCCCTTTCCCAGATTCACACTGTTCCCATTCACACTGTTCCCACTCCCTGATTCACACTGTTTCCATTCCCTGATTCACACTCTTCCCATTCCCTGATTCACACTGTTCGCACGCCCCGATTCACAATGTTCCCATTTCCTGATTCACACTTTTCCCACAACCTGATTCACACAGTTCCCAATCCTTGTGTCACTTTGTTCCCACTCCCAGATTCAGACTGTTCCCCTTCCCTGATTCACACTTTTCTCAATGCCTGATTCACACTGTTCCCATTCCCTGATTCATTGTTACCACTTCCTGATTCGCACTATTCCCATTCCCAGATTCACACTGTCCCCATTCCCTGATTCCCACTGCTGCCAGTTATGATTCCCACTGTTCCCATTGCATGATTCACACTGTTCCATTTCCTTAATCCACGATGTTCCCATTCCTTGATTCACGCTGTCCCATTTCCTGATTCCCTCTGTACCAATTCCCTGATTCACTCTGTTCCCATTCCCTGATTCACACTTTTCCCATTCTCTGATTCACACTGTTCCCATTCTCTGATTCACACTGTTCCCACTCCCTGATTCACACTGTTCCCATTCTCTGATTGACACTGTTACCATTCCCTATTTCACACTGTTCCCATTCCCTGATTCACACTGTTCCCATTCTCTGAATCGCCCTGTTCTCACTCCCTGATTCACACTGTTCCCATTCCCTGATTCACACTGTTCCCATTCTCTGATTCACAATGTTCCCATTCCCTGATTGACACTGTTCTCACTCCCTGATTCACACTGTTCCCATTCCCTGATTCACACTGTTCACATTCCCTGATTGTCACTGTTCTCAATCCCTGATTCACCCTGTTCCCATTCCCTGATTCACACAGTTCCCATTGCATGATTTACACTTTCCTCGTTCCCTGTTTCACACTGTTGCATTTCCGTGATCCACGATGTTCCCATTCCCTGATTCACACTGTCCCATTTCCTGATTCACACAGTTCCCATTGCATGATTTACACTTTCCTCATTCCCTGTTTCACACTGTTGCATTTCCGTGATCCACGATGTTCCCATTCCCTGATTCACACTGTTCCCATTCCCTGATTCACACTTTTCCCATTCACTGATTGACAGCGTTCTCATTCACTGATTCACACTGTTCCCTTTCCCAGATTCACACTGTACCCATTCACACTGTTCCCACTCCCTGATTCACACTGTTTCCATTCCCTGATTCACACTCTTCCCATTCCCTGATTCACACTGTTCGCACGGCCCGATTCACAATGTTCCCATTTCCTGATTCACACTTTTCCCACAACCTGATTCACACAGTTCCCAATCCTTGATTCACTTTGTTACCACTCCCAGATTCAGACTGTTCCCCTTCCCTGATTCACACTTTTCTCAATGCCTGATTCACACTGTTCCCATTCCCTGATTCACATTGTTACCACTTCCTGATTCGCACTATTCCCATTCCCAGATTCACACTGTCCCCATTCCCTGATTCCCACTGTTGCCAGTTCATGATTACCACTGTTCCCATTGCATGACTCACACTGTTCCATTTCCGTGATCCACGATGTTCCCATTCCTTGATTCACACTGTCCCATTTCCTGATTCCCTCTGTTCCAATTCCCTGATTCACTCTGTTCCCATTCCCTGATTCACAATGTTCCCATTCCCTGATTCACACTGTTCCCATTCTCTGATTGACACTGTTCCCATTCCATGTTTCACACTGTTCCCATTCCCTGATTCACACTGTTCCCATTCTCTGAATCGCCCTGTTCTCACACCCTGATTCACACTGTTCCCATTCCCTGATTCACACTGTTCCCATTCTCTGATTCACAATGTTCCCATTCCCTGATTGACACTGTTCTCACTCCCTGATTCACACTGTTCCCATTCCCTGATTCACACTGTTCCCATTTCCTGATTCACCCTGTTCCCATTCCCTGATTCAGTCTATTCCCATTCTCTGATTCACACTGTTCAAATTCCCAGTTTCACACTGTTCTCATTCCCTGATTCACACTGTTCCCATTCTCTGAATCGCCCTGTTTACACTTGCCTCATTCCCTGTTTCACACTGTTCCATTTCCGTGATCCACGATGTTCCCATTCCCTGATTCACACTGTCCCATTTCCTGATTCCCACTGTTCCAATTCCCTCATTCACTCTATCCCCATTCTCTGATTCACACTGTTCCCATTCCCTGATTCACACTGTTCCCACTCCCTGATTCACACTGTTCCCATTCTCTTATTCACACTGTTCCCACTCCATGATTCACACTGTTCCCATTCTCTGATTCACACTTTTCCCATTCTCTGATTCACACTGTTCAAATTCCCTGATTCACACTGTTCCCATTCTCTGATTCACACTGTTCCCATTCCCTGATTCACACTGTTCCCACTCCCTGATTCACACTGTTCCCATTCTCTTATTCACACTGTTCCCACTCCATGATTCACACTGTTCCCATTCTCTGTTTCACACTTTTCCCATTCTCTGATTCACACTGTTCAAATTCCCTGATTCACACTGTTCCCATTCTCTGATTGACACTGTTCCCATTCCCTGATTCACACTGTTCCCACTCCATGATTCACACTGTTCCCAATCTCTGATTCACACTGTTTCCACTCCCTGATTCACACTGTTCCCATTCTCTGATTCACGCTGTTCCCATTCCCTGTTTCACACTGTTCTCATTCCCTGATTCACACTGTTCCCATTCTCTGAATCACCCTGTTCCCATTCCCTGATTCAGTCTATTCCCATTCTCTGATTCACACTGTTCAAATTCCCAGTTTCACACTGTTCTCATTCCCTGATTCACACTGTTCCCATTCTCTGAATCGCCCTGTTTCCAATCCCTGATTCACACTCTTTCCATTCCCAAGTTCACACTGTCCCCATTCCCTGATTCCCACTGTTGCCAGTTCATGATTACCAATGTTCCCATTGCATGATTCACACTGTTCCATTTTCGTGATCCACGATGTTCCCATTCCTTGATTCACACTGTCCCATTTCCTGATTCCCTCTGTTCCCATTCCCTGATTCACAATGTTCCCATTCCCTGATTCACACTGTTCCCATTCTCTGATTGACACTGTTCCCATTCCATGTTTCACACTGTTCCCATTCCCTGATTCACACTGTTCCCATTCTCTGAATCGCCCTGTTCTCACACCCTGATTCACACTGTTCCCATTCCCTGATTCACACTGTTCCCATTCTCTGATTCACAATGTTCCCATTCCCTGATTGACACTGTTCTCACTCCCTGATTCACACTGTTCCCATTCCCTGATTCACACTGTTCCCATTTCCTGATTCACCCTGTTCCCATTCCCTGATTCACACTGTTCCCATTCCCTGATTTTCACTGTTCTCATTCCCTGATTCACCCTGTTCCCATTCCCTGATTCACACAGTTCCCATTGCATGATTTACACTTGCCTCATTCCCTGTTTCACACTGTTCCATTTCCGTGATCCACGATGTTCCCATTCCCTGATTCACACTGTCCCATTTCCTGATTCCCACTGTTCCAATTCCCTCATTCACTCTATCCCCATTCTCTGATTCACACTGTTCCCATTCCCTGATTCACACTGTTCCCACTCACTGATTCACACTGTTCCCATTCTCTTATTCACACTGTTCCCACTCCATGATTCACACTGTTCCCATTCTCTGATTCACACTTTTCCCATTCTCTGATTCACACTGTTCAAATTCCCTGATTCACACTGTTCCCATTCTCTGATTCACACTGTTCCCATTCCCTGATTCACACTGTTCCCACTCCCTGATTCACACTGTTCCCATTCTCTTATTCACACTGTTCCCACTCCATGATTCACACTGTTCCCATTCTCTGATTCACACTTTTCCCATTCTCTGATTCACACTGTTCAAATTCCCTGATTCACACTGTTCCCATTCTCTGATTGACACTGTTCCCATTCCCTGATTCACACTGTTCCCACTCCATGATTCACACTGTTCCCAATCTCTGATTCACACTGTTTCCACTCCCTGATTCACACTGTTCCCATTCTCTGATTCACGCTGTTCCCATTCCCTGTTTCACACTGTTCTCATTCCCTGATTCACACTGTTCCCATTCTCTGAATCACCCTGTTCCCATTCCCTGATTCAGTCTATTCCCATTCTCTGATTCACACTGTTCAAATTCCCAGTTTCACACTGTTCTCATTCCCTGATTCACACTGTTCCCATTCTCTGAATCGCCCTGTTTCCAATCCCTGATTCACACTGTTTCCATTCCCAAGTTCACACTGTCCCCATTCCCTGATTCCCACTGTTGCCAGTTCATGATTACCAATGTTCCCATTGCATGATTCACACTGTTCCATTTTCGTGATCCACGATGTTCCCATTCCTTGATTCACACTGTCCCATTTCCTGATTCCCTCTGTTCCAATTCCCTGATTCACTCTGTTCCCATTCCCTGATTCACACTGTTCCCATTCCCTGATTCACACTGTTCCCATTCTCTGATTCACACTGTTCCCACTCCCTGATTCACACTGTTCCCATTCACCGATTGACACTGTTCCCATTCCCTGTTTCACACTGTTACCATTCCCTGATTCACACTGTTCCCATTCTCTGAATCGCCCTGTTCTCACTCCCTGATTCACACTGTTCCTTTCCCTGATTCACACTGTTCCCATTCTCTGATTCACAATGTTCCCATTCCCTGATTGACACTGCTCTCACTCCCGGATTCACACTGTTCCCATTCCCTGATTCACACTGTTCCCATTCTCTGATTCACAATGTTCCCATTCCCTGATTGGCACTGTTCTCACTCCCTGATTCACACTGTTCCCATTCCCTGATTCACACTGTTCCCATTCCCTGATTCACCCTGTTCCCATTCCCTGATTCACACTGTTCCCATTCCCTGACTGTCACTGTTCTCATTCCCTGATTCACCCTGTTCCCATTCCCTGATTCACACTGTTCCCATTGCATGATTTACACTTTCCTCATTCCCTGTTTCACACTGTTCCATTTCCGGGATCCACGATGTTCCCTTTCCCTGATTCACACTGTCCCATTTCCTGATTCCCACTGTTCCAATTCCCTCATTCACTCTATTCCCATTCTCTGATTCTCACTGTTCCCATTCCCTGATTCACACTTTTCCCATTCACTGATTGACAGCGTTCTCATTCACTGATTCACACTGTTCCCTTTCCCAGATTCACACTGTTCCCATTCACACTGTTCCCACTCCCTGATTCACACTGTTTCCATTCCCTGATTCACACTCTTCCCATTCCCTGATTCACACTGTTCGCACGCCCCGATTCACAATGTTCCCATTTCTTGATTCACACTTTTCCCACAACCTGATTCACACAGTTCCCAATCCTTGATTCACTTTGTTCCCACTCCCAGATTCAGATTGTTCCCCTTCCCTGATTCACACTTTTGTCAATGCCTGATTCACACTGTTCCCATTCCCTGATTCACATTGTTACCACTTCCTGATTCGCACTATTCCCATTCCCTGATTCACACTGTTCCCGCTCCCTGATTCACACTGTTCCCATTCTCTGATTGACACTGTTCCCATTCTCTGTGTCACACTGTTCCCATTCCATGATTCACACTGTTAATATTCTCTGAATCGCCCTGTTCTCACTCCCTGATTCACACTGTTCCCATTCCTTGATTCACACTGTTCCAATTCTCTGATTCACAATGTTTCCATTCCCTGATTGACACTGTTCTCACTCCCTGATTCACGCTGTTCCCAATCCCTGATTCACACTGTTCCCATTCCCTGATTCACCTGTTCCCGTTCCCTGATTCACACTGTTCCCATTCCTGATTCTCACTGTTCTCATTCCCTGATTCACCCTGTTCCCATTCCCGGATTCACACTGTTCCCATTGCATGATTTACATTTTCCTCATTCCCTGTTTCACACTGTTCCATTTCCGTGATCCACGATGTTCCCATTCCCTGATTCACTCTATCCCATTTCCTGATTCCCACTGTTCCAATTCCCTCATTCACTCAATTCCCATTCTTTGATTCACACTGTTCAAATTCCCTGATTCACACAGTTCCCATTCTCTGATTCACACTGCTCCCATTCCCTGATTCACACTGTTCCCACTCCCTGATTCACTTTGTTCCCATTCTCTGATTCCCACTGTTCCCACTCCCTGATTCACACTGTTCTCATTCTCTGATTCACACTGTTCCCACTCTCTGATTCACACTGTTCAAATTCCCTGATGCACACTGTTCCCATTCTCTGATTGACACTGTTCCCATTCCCTGATTCACACTGTTCCCACACCCTGATTCACACTGTTCCCATTCTCTGATTCACACTGTTCCCACTCCCTGATTCACACTGTTCCCATTCTGTGATTCACGCTGTTCCCATTCCCTGTTTCACGTTGTTCTCATTCCCAGATTCACACTGTTCCCATTCTCTGAATCGCCCTGTTCCCATTCCCTGATTCAGTCTATTCCCATTCTCTGATTCACACTGTTCAAATTCCCTGTTTCACACTGTTCCCAACCATCATTCACTCTGTTCCCATCTCTGATTCACACTGTTCTCATTCTCTGAATCGCCCTGTTTCCTTTCCCTGATTCGCACTGTTCCCATTCTCTGATTCACACTGTTCCCACTCCCTGATTCACGCTATTCAAATTCCCTGATTCACACTGTTCCCATTCTCTGATTGACACTGTTCCCATTCCCTGATTCACACTGTTCCCACTCCCTGATTCACACTGTTCCCATTCTCTGATTCACACTGTTCCCACTCCCTGATTCACACTGTTCCCATTCTCTGATTCACGCTGTTCCCATTCCCTGATTCACACTGTTCCCATCCTCTGAATCGCCCTGTTTCATTTCCCTGATTCACACTGTTTCCATTCTCTGATTCACACTGTTCCCATTCCCTGATTTACACTGTTTCCATTCCCTGATTCGCTCTGTTCCCAACCATCATTCACTCTGTTCCCATCTCTGATTCACACTGTTCTAATTCTCTGAATCGCCCTGTTTCCATTCCCTGATTCACACTGTTCCCATTCTCTGATTCACACTGTTCCCACTCCCTGATTCACACTGTGCCCATTCACTGATTCACACTGTTCCCATTCTCTGATTCACACTGATCCCACTCCCTGATTCACACTGTTCCCATTCACTGATTCACTCTGTTCCCATTCCGTGATTCACACTGTTCACATTCCCTGATTCACACTGTTCCCAATCTCTGAATCACCCTGTTAGCATTCTCTGATTCACACTGTTTTCATTCCCTGATTCACTCAGTACCCATTCCCTGATTCACACGATTTTCAGTCCCTGATTCTGTCTGTTACCATTCCCTGATTCACACTGTCCCATTTCCTGATTCCCACTGTTCCAATTCCCTGATTCACACTGTACCCATTCTCTGATTCACACTGTTCAAATTCCCTGATTCACTCTGTTCCCATTCTTTGATTCACACTGTTTCCTCTCCCTGGTTCACTCTGTTCCCATTTCCTGATTCGCACTGTTCCAATTCCCTGATTCACTCTGTTCCCATTCTCTGATTCACACTGTTCCCATTCCCTGATTCACACTGTTACCATTCACTGATTCACTCTGTTCCCATTCCGTGATTCACTCTGTTCACATTCCCTGATTCACACTTTTCCCAATCTTTGATTCGCTCTGTTCCCATTCCCTGATTCACAATTTTTCCAATCTTTGATTCTTTCTGTTCCCATTACCTGATTCACACTGTTTCCATTCCCTGATTCACACTGTTCCCATTCCCCGGTTCACACTATTCCCTCTCCCTGATTCCCTCTGTTCCCATTCCCTGATTCACTGGATTTCCACTCCTTGATTCTCTCTCTTCCCATTCCCTGTTTCACAGTTTTTCCAATCCCTGTTTCACACGGTTTGCTCTCTGGGCTGGATTCAGTACTGTGAGCTCGCCGGAGTGAGCTGTGGGGGTAGTGAGCTGGGGGGCGGGGGTGTGGGGGGGTGGTACTGGAGTGAGCTGGGGGGATAGTGAGCTGGTGGTGGAGTGAGCGGGACAGGAGTGGAGAAGCTCAACACAGAATATAAGAACATAAGAAATAGGAGCAGGAGTAGGCCAATCGGCCCCTCGAGCCTGCTCCGCCATTCAATAAGATCATGGCTGATCTTCTACCTCAGCACCACTTTCCTGAACTATCCCCATATCCCTTGATTCTCTTAATATTCAAAAACCTATCGATCTCTGTCTTGAATATACTCAAAGACTGATCCTCCACACCCCTCTGGGGTACAGAATTCCAAAGATTCACCACCCTCTGAGTGAAGAAATTTCTCCTCATCTCAGTCCTAAATGACCAACCCCTTATTCTAAGACACTGAGCCCTGGTTCTAGACTCCCCAGACAGGGGAAACATCCTCCCTGCATCTACCCTGTCAATCCCTGCAAGAATTTTGTATGTTTCAATGAGATCATCTCTCATTCTTCTGAACTCCAGAGAATATAGGCCTAGTCTACTCAAGCTCTCCTCATAGGACAATCCCCCCATCCCAGGAACCAGTCTGGTGAACCTTCGTTGCACTCCCTCTATGGCAAGTATATCCTTCCTCAGGTAAGGAGACCAAAACTGTACACAATACTCCAGGTGTGATCTCACCAGTGCCCTATATAATTGCAGTAAGATGTCTTTACTCCTATACTCAAATCCTCTTGTAATAAAGGCCAACATACCATTTGCTTTCCTAATTGGTTGCTGTCCCTGCATGTTAACTTTCAGTGATTGATGTATAAGGACACGCAGGTCCCTCTGAACACCAACATTTCCCAATCTCTCACCATTTAAATAATATTCTGCTTTTCTATTTTTCCTACCAAATTGGATAACTTCACATTTCTCCACATTATATTTAAATTGCCATGCTCTTGCCCACTCACATAGCCTGTCTATATCCCCTTGAAGCCTCCTTGCATCCTCCTTAGCACTTACATTCCCACCCAGCCTTGTATCATCAGCAAACTTGGATATATTACATTTGGTCCCCTCATCCAAATCATTGATGTAGATTGTGAATAGCTGAGGCCCCAACCACTGATCCTTGCGGTGCACCACTAGTTCCAGCCTGCCAACCCAGAAATGACCCGTTTATTCCCACTCTCTGTTTTCTGTCCGTTAACCAATCCTCAATCCATGCTAGTATATTAGCCCCAATCCCATGTGCCCAAATTTTGTTTAATAAGCTCTTGTGTGGCACCTCATCGAATGCCTTCTGAAAAATCCAAATACACCACATCCACTGGTTTCCCCTTATCTATTCTGCTCGTTACAACCTCAAAAAAGTCTCACAGATTTGTCTAACACGATTTTACTTTCATGTTGACTCTTCCCAATCCTATTATTATTTTCTAAGTGCCCTGTTACTACGTCCTTAATAATAGATTCTAGCATTTTCCCTACTACTGATATCAGGCTAACTGGTCTGTAGTTCCCTGTTTTCTCTCTCCCCCCTTTCTTAAATAGTGGAGTTACATTTGCTACCTTCCAATCCACGGGAACCGTTCTAGAATCTATGGAATTTTGGAAAATGACAACCAATGCATCTACTATCTCTATAGCCAACTCTTTCAAAACACTAGGATGTAGGACATCAGGTCGAGGGGATTTATCGGGTTTCAGTCCTATTAATTTCTCCAGTACTATTTGTTCACTAATACTGAAATCTTTCTGTTCCTGATTCTCGCTAGACCCTTCTTTGTCCAGTATTTGCGGGAAGTGTTTTGTGTCTTCTTTAGTGAAGACAGACACAAAGTATTTGTGTAATTTCTTTGCCGTTTCCTTACTCCGCATTATAATTTCTCCTGTCTCAGCCTGGAAGGGACCCACATTTACTTTCACTAATCTTTTACTTTTTAAATACCTATAGAAGTTTTACAGTCTGTTTTTATGTATCTCGCTAGCTTACTCTCATTCTATTTTCCCTTTCTTTATCAATTTCTTGGTCCTCCTTTGCTGCATTCTGAAATTCTCTCAATCCTCAGGTTTGCTACTCTTTTGGCAGCATTATAAGCCCCTTCCTTTGATCTAATACTATCTTTAACTTCTCTTGTTAGCCACGGTTGGACCACTTTTCCTGTGGGGTTTTTGTGCCTTAAAGGAATGTATATTTGTTGTAAATGATGTATTACCTCTTTTAATGCTAGGCACGGCCCGTTCACTGTCATGCCTTTTAATGTAGTTTCCCAATCTACCTGAGCGAACTCGCCCCTCATACCTATGTAATTTGTGTTGTGTAGATTTAAGACCTTAGTTGCGGATTTAATTAAATCACTTTCAAACTCAATATAAAGTTCTATCATATTATGGTCACTCTTCCCTAAAGGCCCCTTTACTGCAAGGTTATTAATTAACCCTTTGTCGTTGCTCAATACTAGATCTAAAATAGCCTGTTCTCTCGTTAGTTCCTCAACATACGTATCTAGAAAACTATCTTGCATGCATTCCATGAATTCGTCCTCCACACTATTACTGCAAAGTTGGTTTGCCCAGTCTATATATAGATTAAAGTCCCCCATGATTACTGTATTACCCTTGTTACATGCACCTCTAATTTAGAACATAAGAACTTAAGAAGTAAGAGCAGGAGTCGCCATATGACCCCTCGAGCCTGCTCCGCCATTCAAGAAGATCATGGCTGATCATTGCCCTCAACTCAACTTTCCCGCCCGATCTCCATATCCCTTGATTCCCCTAGAGTCCAAAAATCTATCTATCTCAGCCTTGAATATACTGAAAGACTCAGCATTCATAGCCCTCTGGGGCATAGAATTCCAAAGATTCACAATCCTCTGAATGAAGAAATTCCTCTTCATCTCAGTCTTAATTGGAGGGTAGCCAAACTTACCCCACTATTCAAAAGGGTGGTAGAGAGAAAACGGGGAATTACAACCGGTAAGCCTGACATTGGTAGTGGGGAAAATGCTGGAGTCCATTATAAAGGATGTAATAGCTGAGCACTTAAAAAACAGTGACAGGATCGGACAAAGTCAACATGGATTTACAAAAGTTAAATCGTGCTTCACTAATCTACTGGAATTTTTTGAGGATGTAACTGGGAAAATAGATAAGGGAGAACCAGTAGATGTGGTGTATTTGGACTTTCAAAAGGCTTTCGATAAGATCCCGCATAAGAAATTAGCGTGTACAGTTAAGGCACATTGGATTCGGGGCAAGGTATTGACTTGGATAGAGAACTGGTTGGCGGACAGAAAGCAGAGAGTAGGAATTAATGAGTCTTTTTCCGAGTGGCAAGCAGTGACTAGTGGGGTACCGCAGGGATCGGTCCTTGGACCCCAGCTATTCACAATATACATTAATGATCTAGATAAGGGAACTCAATGTAACATTTCCAACTTTGCAGATGACACAAAGCTGAGTGGGAGTGTGTGCTGCGAGGAGGATACCGAGAAATTCCAGGATGATTTGGACAGGTTGGGTAAGTGGGCAGAAGCGTGGCAGATGCAATATAACGTGGATAAATTCGAGGTTATCCACTTTGGTGTCAAAAACAGAAAGGCAGACTATTATCTGAATGGCAATAGATTGGGAGAAGGGGAAGTGCAACGAGACCTGGGTGTCCTTGTGCACCAGTCGCTGAAGGTAAGCATGCAGGTGCAGCAGGCGGTGAAGAAGGCAAATGGTATGTTGGCCTTCATAGCGAAAGGGTTTGAGTATAGGAACAGGGATGTCCTGCTGCAGTTGTACAGGGCCTTGGTGAGACCACACCTTGAGTACTGTGTGCAGTTTTGGTCGCCTTATCTGAGGAAGGATGTTCTTGCCATGGAAGGAGTTCAGCGAAGATTCACAAGGCTGATACCTGGGATGGCAGAAATGACATATGCGGAGAGATTGGGTCGATTGGGCTTATACTCGCTGGAGTATAGAAGAATGAGAGAGGATCTCATCGAAACATATAAAATTCTGACAGGTCTGAACAAACTAGATGCAGGAAGAATGTTCCCGATGGTCGGAGAGTCCAGAACCAGGGGTCATAATCTAAGGATAAGGGGTAAGCCATTTAGGACAGAAATGAGGAAGAATTTCTTCACCCAGAGAGTGGTGAACCTGTGGAATTCTCTACCACAGAAGATAGTTGAGGCTAAGTCATTAAATATATTCAAGAATGAGTTAGATATATTTCTTAAAGCTAAAGTTATCAAGGGATATGGGGAGAAGGCAGGTACATGGTACTGAGTTTGGATGATCAGCCATGATCTCATCGAATGGCGGAGCAGGCTCGAGGGGCCGAATGGCCTACTCCTGCTCCTATCTTCTATGTTTCTATGTTTCTATGTTAAATGGCCTACCCTTATCCTGAGACTATGTCCCCTAGTTCTAGACACTCCAGCCAGGGGAAACAACCTCTCAGCATCTATCCTGTCAATCCCCTTCAGAATCTTGCATATTTCAATTAGATCACCGCTCATTCTTCTAAACTCCAAAGAGTTTAGGCCCATTCTACACAATCTCTCATCACAGGACAGCCCTCTCATCCCAGGAATCAATCTAGTGAACCTTCCTGATTTATACTCTGCCCTACATTACAACTACTGTTTGGAGGCCTATAAACAACTCCCACCAATGTTTTCTGACCCCTTGCTGTTTCTTAGCTCCACCCAAACTGATTCTACTTCTTGATTTTCGGAGCTAAGATCCTTTCTCTCTACTGTCTTTATCCCATAATTTATTATCAGGCCTACCCCTCCTCCCTTTCCATTTTGCCTTTCCTTTCTAAAAGTTATGTATCCTGGAATATTTAGTTCTGTACCTTGGCCACTTTGCAACCATATCAAAGTTATGGCTATTAGATCAAACCTGTTAATTTCTACCTGCGCTATTAATTCATCTATTTTTGTGTGAATGCTTTGTGCATTCAGATATAGTGTCTTTAGCTTTGACTTATTTCTCTTTTTCCCTGATGTCACCTTAGTCACTGATGCCTTATTTCCTTAGTTATTCTCTCTGTACCTTCCTGACCCACTCTGCTTTATTTTACCCAAAATTCTAGTCTGCTCTGGAGTCTTGACATTTTTCTCACTGCTTTTAAATATACTCTTTCCTGAATCCTCCCACTCCCCTTCATTAGTTTAAACCCTGTCTACTGTCCTAGTTATTCGGTTCGCCAGGACACTGGACCCAGCCCGGTTTAAGAGGAGCCCGTCCCAACGGAACAGTTCTCTCTTTCCCCAGTACTGGTGCCAGTGCCCCATGAACCAAAACCGCTTCCTCCCACACCACTCTTTGAGCCATGCATTTAAACCTCTAATCTCTTTGTCCCTATGCCAATTTGCGCGTGGCTCAGTTAACAATCCAAAGATTATTACCTTTGAGGTTCTTCTTTTTAATTTGGATCCTAGCTCCTCAAACTCCCTCAGCAGAACCTCATTCCTAGTTCTTGCTATGTCGTTGGTTACTACGTGGACCACAACAACAGGATCCTCCCACTCCAAGTTCTTCTCCAGCCGCGAGGAGATGTCTTTAACCCTGGCACCGGGTATGCAACACAACCTTCGGAACTCTCGGTCGCGGCTGCAGAGTACATTTTCTATGCCTCTGACTATACTGTCCCTACCACAACTACATTCCCTTTCACTTCCCCCATTTGAATGGCCTCCTGCACCATGGTGCCATGGTCAGCCTGCTCCTCTATCCTGCAGGCCTTTCCCTCATCCACACAGGCAGCAAGAACCTCATATCTAATGGACAAGGGACAAGGCTGGCGTTCCTCCAGCACTGCACCTGCCTGAGTTGCAGCCAGACCCTCCTGTCCCTGACCACTTACCAGACCTGTACCACTACCTAACCTAAGGGGTGTGACTACCTCCTGGATCAAAGTGTTCAGGTAACTCTCCCCATCCCTAATGCCCCGCAATGTCTTCACCTCAGACTCCTGCTGAGGGAGATTTACTCTGTATCAAACCCATGCTGTACGTATCCTGGGAGTTTTTGATTGGACTGTGTTGAGTTGCTTTACTCTATATATAACCAGTGCTATACCTGCCCTGGGAGTGTTTGATGGGACAGTGCAGAGGGAGCTCTACTCTGTATCTAGCCAGTGCTGTCTGTGCTCTGGGAGTGTTTGATGGGATATTGTAGAGCGACCTTTACTCTGTATCTAATAAGTACTTTATCTGGGCTGGGATTATTTGATGGTCATTGTAGCAGGAGCTTTACTCTGTATCTAAACCTTGCTGTACCTGCCATGGGAGTATTTGATGGGATAGTTTAGAGGGAGCTTTACTCTGTATCTAACCCCTGCTGTGCCTGCCCTGGGAGTGTTTGATGGGACAGTTTAGAGGGAGCTTTACTCCGTATATAACATGTACTTTATCTGGCCTGGGAGTGTTTGATGGTCATTGTAGCGGGAGTTTTACTGTCTATCTAAGTAGTGCTGTATCTGAACTGAATTTTTTGATGGGATATTGTAGGTGGAGTATGACTCTGTATCTGACCAGTGCTGTATCTGCCCTGGAAGTGTTTGATGATACAGTGTAGATAGAACTTTACTCTCTATCTAACCTGTACATTATCTGAACTGCCAGTATTGGATGGAACAGTGTAGAGGGAGTTTTACTCTGTATCTAACCCGTGCTGTACCTGCCCTGGGAGTGTTTGATGGGACAGTGTAGAGGGAGCTTTACTCTGTATCTAACCTGCGCTGTACCTGCCGTGGGAGTGTTTGATGGGGACAGTGTAGAGGGAGCTTTACTCTGTCTCTAACCCGTGTAATACCTGGCCAGGGAGTGTTTGGTGGGACAGTGTAGAGGGAGCATTACTCTGTGTCTAACCCGTGCTGTACCCGCCCTGTGACTGTTTGATGGGACAGTGTAAGGGTTAGCTTTCAGGCAGTGAGTTCCAGACCCCCACAACACTTTGGGTGAAATGATTTCTCCTCAAAACCCCTCTAAACCTCCTATCAATTAGCGTAAATCTATGCCCCCTGATTGTTGACCTCTCTACTAAGAGAAATAGATCCTTCCTATCCACTCTATCGAGGCCCCTCATTATTTTATACACCTCAATTAGGTCTCCCCTCAGCCTCCTCTGTTCCAAAGAAAACAACCCCAGCCTATCCAATCTTTCCTCATAACTAAAATTCTCCAATCCTGGCAGCATCCTCGTAATTCGCCTCTGTACCCTCTCTAATGCAATCACATCCTTCCTGTAATTTGGTGACCAGAACTGTATGCCGTACTCTAGCTGCGGCCTAACTAGTGTTTTATACAGTTCAAGCATAACCTCCCTGCTCTTATATTCTATTCCTTGGCTAATAAAGGCAAGTATTCCGTATGCCTTCTTAACCACCTTATCTACCTGTCCTGTTACCTTCAGGGATCAGTGGACATGCACTCCAATGTCCCTCTGATCTTCTGCACTTCTCAGTGTCCTACCATTTATAGTGTATTCCCTTGCCTTGTTAGGCCTTCCCAAATGCATTACCTCACACTTCTCCAGACTGAATTTCATTTGCCACTGTTCTGCCCACCTGAGCAGTCCATTGATATCTTCTTGTAGTCTGCAGCTTAAGAACATAAGAAATAGGAGCAGGAGTAGTCCATTCGGTCCTTCGAGGCTGCTCCGCCATTCAATAAGATCATGGCTGATCTTCTGCCTCAACTCCATGCACCGGCCCTATCGCCATATCCCTTGATGCCCTTACTAGTCAGAAATCTATCGACTTCTGTTTTGAATATACCCAATGACTGAACCTCCACAGCCCTCTGGGGTAGAGAATTCCAAAGATTCACCACCCTCTGTGTGAAGAAATTTCTTCTCATCTCAGTCCTGAATGGCCTACCCTTTATCTTGAGGCTGTGGCCCCTGGTTCTAGATTCCCCAGCTAAGGGAAACATTCTCCCAGCATCCATCCTATCAAGCCCTGTAATAATTTTGTATGCTTCAATGAGATCCCCTCTTATTCTTCTGAATTCAAGAGAATACAGGCCTAGTTTACTCAATCTCTTCTCATACGACAGTCCCGCCATCCCAGGAATCAATCTCGTGAACCTTTGTTGCACTCCCTCTATGGCAAGTATATCCTTCCTTAGATAAGGAGACCAAAATTGTACACAGTACTCCAGGTGTGGTCTCACCAAGGCCCTATATAATTGGAGTAAGACTTCTTTACTCCTGTACTCAAATCCTCTTGTAATGAAGGCCAACATACCATTTGCCTTCCTAATGGCTTGCTGCACCTGCACATTCACTACCAGTGACTCATGTACAAGGACACCCATGTTCCTTTGAGCATCTGCATTCCCCAATCTTTCACCATTCAGGAAATACTCTCTTTTTTTTCTACCAAAGTGGATAACTTCACATTTATCCACATTATATTCCATCTGCCATGTTCTCACCCACTCACTGAGCCTGTCGAGATCCTCTAGAAGCCTCTTCACATCCTCTTCGCAACTGACACTGCCACCTAGCTTTGTATCATCAGCAAATTTGGAAATGTTGCAATTAGTCCCCTCATCAAACTCAATTGATATAGATTGTGAATAGCTGGGGCCCAAGCACCGATCCTTGTGGTACCCCACTAGTCACAGCCTGCCATCCTAAAAAAGACCCGTTTATCCCTAAACTTTGTTTTCTGTCTGTTAACCAATTCTCAATCCATGCCAGTATGTTACCCCCAATTCCATGTGCCCTAATTTTGTTCACCAAACTTTTGTATGGGACCTTATCGAAAGCCTTCTGAAAATCCAGATACACCACATCTACCGGTTCCCCTTTGTCTACTCCACCAGCTACATCCTCAAAGAACTCCAATAGGTTTGTCAAACAGGATTTCCTTTCATAAATCCACGTTGACTCTGCCCAATCTTACTATTAGTTTCTAAGTGCCCATTAATTCCATTCTTTATAATAGATTCCAGCATTTTCCCAACTACTGATGTGAGGCTAACAGGTCTGTAGTTCCCCGTTTTCTCTCTCACTCCTTTCTTAAATAGCAGGGTTACACTATCGTCTTCATTATCAACCACACGGCCAATTTTTGTATCATCTGCAAACTTATTAATCATACTTCCTACATTCAAGTCCAAATCATTGTAAAGGGAGCTTTACTCTCTGTTGTGGGAAATCACCACTCGGAGTCAGACTTAAAGATTCAACATGCAGTTTATTGAACAAAGCTTTGGGAGAAGTGCTTGGCACTCCGCAGTGCACGCAGTCACCTTCTCAATTTTAAAATGGCTGCTGAGTTTCTTTTTATACATTCAACAAGTACAGCAGTCTTGGTCAGTTACACATTAGCCAATTATTCCCCCCTAGCAACAATGACCTCCAATTACATTCCTTTAAGAACAACCGTTATCTGGACCTTGGTGGTCTGGTTTTTGTCTGTTCTGTAGTTTCATACAATAACAGGCTGTAGCTCAAGGTTAGTTCATTGTGGAATGTCTATGCCTAAGTCAGCACATTTTAATGTCTTTCCACAGAGTCCATTTTGTTTCACAGAGTCCATTTTGTTTCACAGAGTCCATTTTGTTCCAGGTAACCATCTCACTTTTACTCCAACAATTCCCCCTTTTGGTCCTGGAGGATGTTCACGAAATCTAGATGACCAAACGACCTCTATGTATATATATATAGCCTTTGGGGAATCCACCTCCCTGGTGTTCCGCACATATGACTCCAAGTCACTCTTCACAGGTACCTGTCTAGGTCGCCCTCTCCTTCCTTGGCGTCTTCGGGTGTTCCCATTAGATGCTCTCCTTCGGTGACCACGCTGGCCCCTGGCACAATCCGAGCCATCATGACTTTACAGCAGATATTAAAACATCCGATAATCAAGCAACAAGCAATTATTATTACAACAAGAATAATTAGTCCATGTATTAAATAAGAAACCCATGATCCCCCAAACAACCATTCCCACCAGTTTGCTCCTGCGGTTTTGTGTAACTTCCGAACTTCCCTCTGTATGTGCTCAGCCAAATCAGTTATATTTTCTGAACTGTCAGGAATGTATGTACACCACTCTGTCCCAATCAATGCACATGTTCCCCCTTTTTCTGCTAGGAGTTAATCAAGTGCCATTCGGTTCTGTAGCGTCACTGTCCTTATCGCTACCATCTCGGCGTTAATGTCTATCTCTCGTTTATAACGATAGGCTTGGTGTTCCTTGACGTTTAGGCAGTGATGTACAAAGGGGACGACATACCCCAATGAAGTAAGTGTTATTATAGGCTTCATACCTACTCCATATGTTATTCATTATCATGATTTTGCCCTTCCATGGCCCCCCACTGGTCATGTTTGGAATTGTACCGAGATTCCAAGTCCCATACGTGAAGGTTGCACCACTGTACCCACTCCTGGTCACCTTTAATTCATATTCCTGCTCGCATTTACTCCAACCCAATGTGAAGCAAATCAGAATGATGCATAATGCCCAGACCAATCCCCTTACCAGGGGCCATTCCCATTCTGTGTACGGTATCCACTCTTCCTCACTCCTTATACCCGGTATTTGTTTTGTTGCGTCCATTTCTACACTGGTGAAGGGTTATAGGTCTTTAGCTAGGGCCAGTGTTTCCACCTTCCCATTCCCTTTATATCAATACAGGCACACGTGTCTCCACTGATAAGGGCTTGATAAGGACCGGACCATCTTGGGGCAAACCCCTGCTTTGCAGGCAGGACCTTAACCATTACTTTCGTTCCTGCAGAGGGAACGTTTGTTAACGCAGTCAAGTCTAAATTTTTATCCTTTTCTTCCTGTCTTTCTCTAACCTGCTGTCTCATTTCTTTTAACTGCTTGCTTAATTCAAGGACATACCGGCGGATCCTGTCCTGTAAGGGTCCTAGTTCCTCTCCTCCCGTTATAATTCCATAAGGGAGTTGCATTGCTCGCTCTGTCATTAATTCATAGGGAGATAAGCCTGTCGTTCGATTAGGGATAGCTCGTAATTTCATCAGGACTGCAGGCATTTTTACCGGCCGTCCTGGATTATATTGTGCACACGTTAGGCACCTCTGACAGTATTTTGCTACATCCCTCCCTACACCTGGCCACCACCATTCTTGTTCTATTAAATGAATCATTGCCCCCCTTCCAGTGTGGTGACTGCCGTGGTGTAAGTTCAAGAGCGTTTGCCGAATGCAAACGGGGGCTATTACTTTCCCGTTTTTCCGCCAAATCCCTTCTTCATCTTCTCTGCCTCCTACACGATACCATCCCTGCTTTTCTCCAGGCGGGGTGTCCTTGTGTAATCTTTTAATTGGCTTATGTATCTTACTACATAGGTTACATATATCAAATACACTATCATTACAAGTTGGAGAACTATCAGAGCGTGTGAAATAATACAAATCTAAGAGTGTGCTGATATATTAAGCCCAATATCCCACCAGTGTGAGTTGTCCTCTATGTTGTCAATTTCAATATCTATTCTCGAGTTGTCTTCTTCCAAAACATAAAAATGCTTTAGGGAGGAGTTCAGTCGCATCATGAGCTCACTGGTACCCTTAGACAACAGGGGAATGTAGTATCCGAATTGTGCCACATAATTGTGTAGCTCATACTTAAAAACGTGTTGGTTGATGGGACAGCTCCTGTTCGACCCATAAAGCATGGTAGTTGCGGTAGTGGTGACACAGGAGGCACCACCAAAATCACCTCATACTGGATTCGTACTGGTTTTTCCCACGCTCTGTTACCTACAAAACACAATTATTACAGTCATAGTTAAATTCAGTCTTACAATCATTTCAAGCGACATTACAGTTTAACATCTAGTCAACAAATCATGGACTTAAAAAATCTCCAGATCTCTCTTTTATTCATATCCATCTTGTGGATAATTCTTACTAAACATGATTTCTCCTTAGCCCTCAATTGTCCCAATCCAGATTCCATGTAACTCTCCACTTCAACTTCAATTTCAATCCCTCTAACAGGTACCAGTGTATTTAACTCTATTCTGATTGTTTAATTAATTAGATAGTTTCTCGATGGAGTATGTGTCAATGCTTTAAAGGTTGTCTCGCTCTCCTGAACCACATCAACCATTTCATTTCTTGCTGTTGTCAAGTAACTTAGCATGTCTGAGACCCGTTCTTCAGTGCAAATTCATCATAAATTCCCGGATGGCAACTGCCTCACATGTAACAAATCACATTTGCACACTCATATCGGTATCTCCATATCATGCCACATGTGCCTTTCTCGGGCCTTCAGGTATCTTATCAAAAGATTCTCTGGAGGTCTTTGTTCATCTTCCTCTGCATGGTCCCGATGTCTTTGATAGTGGCCAGGCTATCAAATTCAGTTTTCTTAAAAAGTTCATTATAGGCAAGGACACAAATGTCTCCAAGAGAAAGCTACCAATTTACTATTCTTAGCTACTCTTTCCTAACTTTCACTAGAAAGTTTTGAAAATTCCCCTTCAGTAGTGTAATTCTCCTGTTTTAATCTTACACCTTCAATCACTTCCCTTTAATTACCATTCATATCTCATTCATGAGCCCTGGAGAAACTTTACTGTCCAGTACAATATTTAAGCATAGATCAAATGTTCTCACTTGGTCCAAGTTATTAACGTTTTTTATTTATCATTATTTTCGAAGATCTTTTATTTTCCCGAAAGTAACCCAATATATAGTGCCTGAGTCCATTTTGTCATTTCAAAATTATCCCAAAATCCAAACAGCAGTACTGTTGAACTGACAGGTTTTGTCAATGTTCAATTTCATTTCTATAACTTAAACAGCTGTCAGTGGAAAGGGTTAACTCCTTTGCAGGTTTTTTTTTTAAGAAGGCGGAGCGAAACATTGTCAGACACACGCAATTGCGTCATTTCACGTAACTGAACACGAACAGATAAAACAAAACAAACTAGTACATGCTTGTAGAAAACCATAAATTACGTCATATTTCTTATTGTCCTTCCTTCAGATGCCTTTCCAAAATACTGTAAAAACATTGAATATAACTGGAAAAAAATTAGTTTTTCACATTTAAGCAAATCAAATCAAACTGCTTTGGAAGATTTCACCATAGCAACCGCGACTCCAAGGTTAAATCTTAGACCGAAACTTAATCTTTTGTTAAACAAACTTCTTGTTCTTCTCAGTTTTACACACCAGCTTAACTTAAATTGTAGTTCAAAGTTATTTTTCTTGTGGCACCATCTATTGCAGCCACACATTGTGGCATTGCCTTTGCTACTGGATCCCTCTTTAACTAACCGTTGAATCGGCTCTGCTTTCCCTGCAAAGTCTGATATAAAATTCCTGTCTATCCCTGACAGTAAAGGCGAATTTCCCTTGTGATTCCTCTGCCAATGGTATGGACCAGAACCCGTTCTGTATCCAAGACTGTAAATATTTTAAAGTCTGGTTTCAGACCATTAAATATCTTATTCAATGTGGTCTACACAAATTTACACCAACCAGAATTTCACCGTGCACAATAAAAGTCTGGTTTTAATAGGTTAATTAACCTCAATAACTCCAATTCAATCTAGATCAATTTTTTCTTTTAAACTAACCAGTATCACTTGAAAAAGAAAGAAACCATAGCCACATTAACAAAGAAACAATTACCCATGCCTTGTAAACATTCAAATTCATTTTTCTTCCAGGCACATTGGCAACTGTGACTTCAAGGCTGAAGCTTATTTTTTGTAAAACAATTAACAAACTTAAAAACACACGCTTGTGCATCATTCAAAACAAGTCTTCAAAGGGTTAAACAGCTTTTAGCTCTCTGTACAAAAGAGTGGGTGGAGCTAAAACAAAAATGACAGGCACCTTTTTAAAGACAGACTTTCAGACAAAAGAAATATTGCAACTCCTTAAACATTCACAGTCAGGAAAACTTTCATGCAAACTTAGATCCCAGCATTCCTTTTAAGATTCCTTTACCCTAGATTCTAATTTCTTAATGTTGTCCTGGTCTTCGTTCCACTTTAGTGGAAGCGGCTACTTGTCCCATTAGTCCAGCTAATTGATGTACTAATAATACCCCTGCCTTTTTGTTTTGTCTTTCTTTTCCCCATCTACCCACTTTCTCTGTTGTTCTAAGGTCTGGGAAACATCCCAGCCATCCTTTTGCATCTTCTTAATCAACGAGCGTCTGTCTGTCATATATTTATCAATAAGGGAACCCGCAGGTCCCCACTTAGTTTCCCCATCTGTCATCTTGCAGGCTTTTAAGCCCCCTCGTTGGGGTTTGTGTTTATACTTACGGCCACGATTACCGTCTCAGCAACGTGTTTCCTCCACCGGAGTCCGGCTCTAGGTCAGGGTGATCAGCTCCTTACCGCACCGCTTAAAACTACAAACAGTACACACTCGCGAATTCTTATACTTTATGTACCTCTACGTTTGTTCGCCAGTACAGAGTTTGATGCCGAATGGTCCTTACTACTTGTGCTTCATGATCCTAAGTGCCTTGGTGCCTCTACGCCCACTTTATGGTCCTGACCATCGCGTGGGGCATTTCCCCTCTTAACAACTGGTCTAAGGCTGCTCGTTTGAGACAGGCACTTCCTTGTCCTTAGTCGATCAGCACAAGCAATCAATTCCTGTTTCTATCCGATAGTCCCATAAATTCCCCTAATTTCCAGCCGTTTTTAACTGCATTGTTGGCTCAGTCTGACTTCCACAGTTCAATAGTCTCTACTCCAGTTCGCCGATCGAGGCCAACCGATCAACTCACCAGCAGTGAGACCCTGCTCGCAGCGCCAATTTGTTGTGGGAAATCACCACTCGGAGTCAGACTTAAAGATTCAACATGCAGTTTATTGAACAAAGCTTTGGGAGAAGTGCTTGGCACTCCGCAGTGCACGCAGTCACCTTCTCAATTTTAAAATGGCTGCTGAGTTTCTTTTTATACATTCAACAAGTACAGCAGCCTTGGTTAGTTACACATTAGCCAATTATTCCCCCCTAGCAACAATGACCTCCAATTACATTCCTTTAAGAACAACCGTTATCTGGACCTTGGTGGTCTGGTTTTTGTCTGTTCCGTAGTTTCATACAATAACATGCTGTAGCTCAAGGTTAGTTAATTGTGGAATGTCTATGCCTAAGTCAGCACATTTTAATGTCTTTCCACAGAGTCCATTTTGTTTCACAGAGTCCATTTTGTTTCACAGAGTCCATTTTGTTTCACAGAGTCCATTTTGTTCCAGGTAACCATCTCACTTTTACTCCAACACTCTCTATTTAATTTGTGCTTCATCTGTTCTGGGAGTGTTTAATGGGAAAGTGTAGAGGGACATTTACACTGCATCTAACATGTGCTTTATCTGTCCTGGGCGTTTGATGGGACAGGGTAGAGGGAGCTTTACTCTTAAGCTAACCAGCGCTGTAACTAGCCTGGGAGTGTTTGATCGGCAGCGTAGCAGGAGTTTTACTCTGTATCTAAGCAGTTCTGTATCTGAACTGTGCGTTTCTGATGTGAAAATGCAGGTGGAGCTTTATTCTATATCTGACGATTGCTGTAACTGCCCTGGACGTGTTTGAAGAAACAGTAGATGGAGCTTTACTCTGTATCTAACGCGTGCTGTACCTGCCCTGGGAGTGTTTGATGGGACAGTGTAGAGGGAGCTTTACTCTGTATCTAACCCGTGCTGTACCTGCCCTGGAAGTGTTTGATGGACAGTGTAGAGGGAGCTTTACTCTGCATCTAACCCGTGCTGTACCTACCCTGGAAGTGTTTGATGGGACAGTGTAGAGGGAGCTTTACTCTGTATCTAACCCCGTGCTGTACCTGCCCTGGGAGTGTTTAATGGGACAGTATAGAGGGAGCTTTACTCTGTATCTAACCCGTGCTGTACCTGCCCTACGAGTGTTTGATGGGACAGTGTCGAGGGAGCTTTACTCTGTATCTTACCCGTGCTGTACCTGCCCTGGGAGTGTTTGATGGGGCAGTGTAGAGGAAGCTTTACTCTGTGTCTAACCCGTGCTTTACTAGCCCTGGGAGTGTTTGATGAAACTGTGTAGAGGGAGCTTTACTCTGTATCTATCCCGTGGCTTACCTGCCCTGGGAGTGTTTAATGGGACAGTATAGAGGGAGAATTACTCTGTATCTAACCCGTGCTCTACCTGCCCTGGGTGTGTTTGATGGGGCAGTGTAATGCGAGTTTTATTCTGTATCTAACCCGTGTTTTAATCGCCTTTTTAATGTTTGAAAGGACATTGTAGAGGGAGAATTACTCTGTATCTAATCAGTGCTGTACCTGCCCTGTGTGTGTTTGATGGGCAGCGTAGCGGGAGTTTTACTCTCTATCTAACATGTGCTCTGTTTCAAATGAGCGTGTTTGATGGGGCAGTGGAGAAGGACCAGTATTTGACCAGTCCTGCGCCTGCCCTATAAGTTTTTGATGATACAGTGTAGAGAGAGCTTTACTCTCTATCTCGCCAATGCTGTACTTGCCCTGGAATTATTTTATGCGACAGTGTATGGGGAGCTTTAATTTATATCTAAGCAGTGCTATACCTACCCTGGGAGTTTTTGATCGCACTGTTTAGAGCGAGCTTCAGTGTATATGCCCTGGGATTGATGATGGGACATTGTAGAGGGAACTTTATTCTGTATCTAACAAGTGCTGTACCTGGCCTGGGAGTGTTTGATGGGACAGTGTAGAGGGAGCTTTACTCTGTATCTAACAAGTGCTGTACCTGGCCTGGGAGTGTTTGATGGGACATTGTAGAGGGAGCTTTACTCTGTATCTAACAAGTGCTGTACCTGGCTTAGGAGTGTTTGATGATACAGTGTAGTGGGAGCTTTACTCTGTATCTAATGCGTGCTGTACCCGACCTGGGAATGTTTGATGGGACAGTGTAGAGGGAGCTTTACTCTGTATCTAACCCATGCTGTACCTGCCCTCGGAGAGTTTGATGGGACAGTGTAGAGGGAGCTTTACTCTGTATCTAACCCGTGCTGTGCCTGCCCGGGGAGTGTTTGATGGGACAGTGTAGAGGGAGCTTTACTCTGTATCTGACCAGTGCTGTACCTGCCCTGGGAGTGTTTAATGGGACACTTTCGAGGGAGCTTTACTCTTTTAATCTAACCTGTGCTGTATCTGAACTGGCAGTATTTGATGCGACAGTGTAGAGAGAGCGTTGCTCCTTTTTTTTTATTCGTTCATGGGATGTGAGCGTCGCTGGCAAGGCCAGCATTTATTGCCCATCACTAGTTGCCCTTGAGACGGGGGTGGCGAACCGCCTTCTTGAACCGCTGCAATCCGTGCAGTGAAGATACTCTCACAGTGCTTTTAGTGAGGGAGTTCCAGGATTTTTACCCAGCGGCGATGAAGGAATGGTGATATACTTCCAAGTCAGGTTGGTATGTGACTTGGAGGAGAACTTGGAGTTTCTGTTGTTCCCCTGCGCCTGCTGCCCTTGTCCTTCTAGGTGGAAGAGTTCGTGGGTTTGGGAGGTGCTGCCAAAGAAGCCTTGGCGAGTTGCTGCATTGCATCTTGTAGATGGTACACGCTGCAGCCACGGTACGCCGGTGGTGGAGGGAGTGAATGTTTAAGGTGGTGGATGAGGTGCCTATCAAGCGGGCTGCTTTTTCCTGGATGGTGTCGAACTTCTTTAGTGTTACTGGAGCTGCACTCATCCAGGCAAGTGGAGAGTATTCCATCACACTCCTGACTTGTGCCTTGTAGGTGGTCGAAGGGCTCTGGTGAGTCAGGAGGTGAGACACTCGCTGCAGAATACCCAACCTCTGATCTGCTCTTGTAGCCACAGTATTTATGTGGCTGGTCTAGTTAAGTTTCTGGTCAATGATGACCCCAACGATATTGATGGTGGGGAATTCTGTGATGGTAATACCGTTGAATGTCACGGGGCGGTGGTTGGATGCTCGCTTGTTGGAGATAGTCATTGCCTGGAACTTGCTTGGCGCGAATGTTAACTGCGAATTATCAGCCCAAGCCTGAACGTCGTCCAGATCTTGTTGCATGCGGGCATGGACTGCATCATTATCTGAGGAGTTGTGAATTGCGCTGAACAATGTGCAGTCCTCAGCAAACAACCCCACTTCTGACCTTATGATGTATGGAAGGTAATGGATGAAGCAGCTGAAGATGGCTGGGCCTAGGACACTGCCGTGAGGAACTGCTGCAGCTATGTCCTGGGACTGTGATGATTGACCTTCAACCACCACAACCATCTTCCTTTGTGCTAGGTATAACTCCAGCCAGTGGAGAGTTTTCACCCCGATTCCCATTGACTTCAGTTTTACTAGGACTCCTTGATGCCGCACTGGTCAAATGCTGC
The DNA here is from genome assembly GCA_030390025.1 of Squalus acanthias. Lineage (NCBI taxonomy): Eukaryota > Metazoa > Chordata > Chondrichthyes > Squaliformes > Squalidae > Squalus > Squalus acanthias. Next base: position 5,057,250 of record JASTWF010000029.1, on the reverse strand, counting down.
CTTGATGTCAAATGCAGTCACTCGCACCTCAAATCTGGAATTCAGCTCTTTATCTAACCCGTGTGTACCTGCCCTGAGAGTGTTTGATGGGACAGAGTAGTGGGAGCTTTACTCTCTATCTAACCTGTACATTATCTGAACTGCCAGTATTGGATGGAACAGTGTAGAGGGAGTTTTACTCTGTATCTAACCCGTGCTGTACCTGCCCTGGGAGTGTTTGATGGGACAGTGTAGAGGGAGCTTTACTCTGTATCTAACCTGCGCTGTACCTGCCGTGGGAGTGTTTGATGGGGACAGTGTAGAGGGAGCTTTACTCTGTCTCTAACCCGTGTTATACCTGGCCAGGGAGTGTTTGGTGGGACAGTGTAGAGGGAGCATTACTCTGTGTCTAACCCGTGCTGTACCCGCCCTGTGACTGTTTGATGGGACAGTGTAAGGGTTAGCTTTCAGGCAGTGAGTTCCAGACCCCCACAACACTTTGGGTGAAATGATTTCTCCTCAAAACCCCTCTAAACCTCCTATCAATTAGCGTAAATCTATGCCCCCTGATTGTTGACCTCTCTACTAAGAGAAATAGATCCTTCCTATCCACTCTATCGAGGCCCCTCATTATTTTATACACCTCAATTAGGTCTCCCCTCAGCCTCCTCTGTTCCAAAGAAAACAACCCCAGCCTATCCAATCTTTCCTCATAACTAAAATTCTCCAATCCTGGCAGCATCCTCGTAATTCGCCTCTGTACCCTCTCTAATGCAATCACATCCTTCCTGTAATTTGGTGACCAGAACTGTATGCCGTACTCTAGCTGCGGCCTAACTAGTGTTTTATACAGTTCAAGCATAACCTCCCTGCTCTTATATTCTATTCCTTGGCTAATAAAGGCAAGTATTCCGTATGCCTTCTTAACCACCTTATCTACCTGTCCTGTTACCTTCAGGGATCAGTGGACATGCACTCCAATGTCCCTCTGATCTTCTGCACTTCTCAGTGTCCTACCATTTATAGTGTATTCCCTTGCCTTGTTAGGCCTTCCCAAATGCATTACCTCACACTTCTCCAGACTGAATTTCATTTGCCACTGTTCTGCCCACCTGAGCAGTCCATTGATATCTTCTTGTAGTCTGCAGCTTAAGAACATAAGAAATAGGAGCAGGAGTAGTCCATTCGGTCCTTCGAGGCTGCTCCGCCATTCAATAAGATCATGGCTGATCTTCTGCCTCAACTCCATGCACCGGCCCTATCGCCATATCCCTTGATGCCCTTACTAGTCAGAAATCTATCGACTTCTGTTTTGAATATACCCAATGACTGAACCTCCACAGCCCTCTGGGGTAGAGAATTCCAAAGATTCACCACCCTCTGTGTGAAGAAATTTCTTCTCATCTCAGTCCTGAATGGCCTACCCTTTATCTTGAGGCTGTGGCCCCTGGTTCTAGATTCCCCAGCTAAGGGAAACATTCTCCCAGCATCCATCCTATCAAGCCCTGTAATAATTTTGTATGCTTCAATGAGATCCCCTCTTATTCTTCTGAATTCAAGAGAATACAGGCCTAGTTTACTCAATCTCTTCTCATACGACAGTCCCGCCATCCCAGGAATCAATCTCGTGAACCTTTGTTGCACTCCCTCTATGGCAAGTATATCCTTCCTTAGATAAGGAGACCAAAATTGTACACAGTACTCCAGGTGTGGTCTCACCAAGGCCCTATATAATTGGAGTAAGACTTCTTTACTCCTGTACTCAAATCCTCTTGTAATGAAGGCCAACATACCATTTGCCTTCCTAATGGCTTGCTGCACCTGCACATTCACTACCAGTGACTCATGTACAAGGACACCCATGTTCCTTTGAGCATCTGCATTCCCCAATCTTTCACCATTCAGGAAATACTCTCTTTTTTTTCTACCAAAGTGGATAACTTCACATTTATCCACATTATATTCCATCTGCCATGTTCTCACCCACTCACTGAGCCTGTCGAGATCCTCTAGAAGCCTCTTCACATCCTCTTCGCAACTGACACTGCCACCTAGCTTTGTATCATCAGCAAATTTGGAAATGTTGCAATTAGTCCCCTCATCAAACTCAATTGATATAGATTGTGAATAGCTGGGGCCCAAGCACCGATCCTTGTGGTACCCCACTAGTCACAGCCTGCCATCCTAAAAAAGACCCGTTTATCCCTAAACTTTGTTTTCTGTCTGTTAACCAATTCTCAATCCATGCCAGTATGTTACCCCCAATTCCATGTGCCCTAATTTTGTTCACCAAACTTTTGTATGGGACCTTATCGAAAGCCTTCTGAAAATCCAGATACACCACATCTATCGGTTCCCCTTTGTCTACTCCACCAGCTACATCCTCAAAGAACTCCAATAGGTTTGTCAAACAGGATTTCCTTTCATAAATCCACGTTGACTCTGCCCAATCTTACTATTAGTTTCTAAGTGCCCATTAATTCCATTCTTTATAATAGATTCCAGCATTTTCCCAACTACTGATGTGAGGCTAACAGGTCTGTAGTTCCCCGTTTTCTCTCTCACTCCTTTCTTAAATAGCAGGGTTACACTATCGTCTTCATTATCAACCACACGGCCAATTTTTGTATCATCTGCAAACTTATTAATCATACTTCCTACATTCAAGTCCAAATCATTGTAAAGGGAGCTTTACTCTCTGTTGTGGGAAATCACCACTCGGAGTCAGACTTAAAGATTCAACATGCAGTTTATTGAACAAAGCTTTGGGAGAAGTGCTTGGCACTCCGCAGTGCACGCAGTCACCTTCTCAATTTTAAAATGGCTGCTGAGTTTCTTTTTATACATTCAACAAGTACAGCAGTCTTGGTCAGTTACACATTAGCCAATTATTCCCCCCTAGCAACAATGACCTCCAATTACATTCCTTTAAGAACAACCGTTATCTGGACCTTGGTGGTCTGGTTTTTGTCTGTTCTGTAGTTTCATACAATAACAGGCTGTAGCTCAAGGTTAGTTCATTGTGGAATGTCTATGCCTAAGTCAGCACATTTTAATGTCTTTCCACAGAGTCCATTTTGTTTCACAGAGTCCATTTTGTTTCACAGAGTCCATTTTGTTCCAGGTAACCATCTCACTTTTACTCCAACAATTCCCCCTTTTGGTCCTGGAGGATGTTCACGAAATCTAGATGACCAAACGACCTCTATGTATATATATATAGCCTTTGGGGAATCCACCTCCCTGGTGTTCCGCACATATGACTCCAAGTCACTCTTCACAGGTACCTGTCTAGGTCGCCCTCTCCTTCCTTGGCGTCTTCGGGTGTTCCCATTAGATGCTCTCCTTCGGTGACCACGCTGGCCCCTGGCACAATCCGAGCCATCATGACTTTACAGCAGATATTAAAACATCCGATAATCAAGCAACAAGCAATTATTATTACAACAAGAATAATTAGTCCATGTATTAAATAAGAAACCCATGATCCCCCAAACAACCATTCCCACCAGTTTGCTCCTGCGGTTTTGTGTAACTTCCGAACTTCCCTCTGTATGTGCTCAGCCAAATCAGTTATATTTTCTGAACTGTCAGGAATGTATGTACACCACTCTGTCCCAATCAATGCACATGTTCCCCCTTTTTCTGCTAGGAGTTAATCAAGTGCCATTCGGTTCTGTAGCGTCACTGTCCTTATCGCTACCATCTCGGCGTTAATGTCTATCTCTCGTTTATAACGATAGGCTTGGTGTTCCTTGACGTTTAGGCAGTGATGTACAAAGGGGACGACATACCCCAATGAAGTAAGTGTTATTATAGGCTTCATACCTACTCCATATGTTATTCATTATCATGATTTTGCCCTTCCATGGCCCCCCACTGGTCATGTTTGGAATTGTACCGAGATTCCAAGTCCCATACGTGAAGGTTGCACCACTGTACCCACTCCTGGTCACCTTTAATTCATATTCCTGCTCGCATTTACTCCAACCCAATGTGAAGCAAATCAGAATGATGCATAATGCCCAGACCAATCCCCTTACCAGGGGCCATTCCCATTCTGTGTACGGTATCCACTCTTCCTCACTCCTTATACCCGGTATTTGTTTTGTTGCGTCCATTTCTACACTGGTGAAGGGTTATAGGTCTTTAGCTAGGGCCAGTGTTTCCACCTTCCCATTCCCTTTATATCAATACAGGCACACGTGTCTCCACTGATAAGGGCTTGATAAGGACCGGACCATCTTGGGGCAAACCCCTGCTTTGCAGGCAGGACCTTAACCATTACTTTCGTTCCTGCAGAGGGAACGTTTGTTAACGCAGTCAAGTCTAAATTTTTATCCTTTTCTTCCTGTCTTTCTCTAACCTGCTGTCTCATTTCTTTTAACTGCTTGCTTAATTCAAGGACATACCGGCGGATCCTGTCCTGTAAGGGTCCTAGTTCCTCTCCTCCCGTTATAATTCCATAAGGGAGTTGCATTGCTCGCTCTGTCATTAATTCATAGGGAGATAAGCCTGTCGTTCGATTAGGGATAGCTCGTAATTTCATCAGGACTGCAGGCATTTTTACCGGCCGTCCTGGATTATATTGTGCACACGTTAGGCACCTCTGACAGTATTTTGCTACATCCCTCCCTACACCTGGCCACCACCATTCTTGTTCTATTAAATGAATCATTGCCCCCCTTCCAGTGTGGTGACTGCCGTGGTGTAAGTTCAAGAGCGTTTGCCGAATGCAAACGGGGGCTATTACTTTCCCGTTTTTCCGCCAAATCCCTTCTTCATCTTCTCTGCCTCCTACACGATACCATCCCTGCTTTTCTCCAGGCGGGGTGTCCTTGTGTAATCTTTTAATTGGCTTATGTATCTTACTACATAGGTTACATATATCAAATACACTATCATTACAAGTTGGAGAACTATCAGAGCGTGTGAAATAATACAAATCTAAGAGTGTGCTGATATATTAAGCCCAATATCCCACCAGTGTGAGTTGTCCTCTATGTTGTCAATTTCAATATCTATTCTCGAGTTGTCTTCTTCCAAAACATAAAAATGCTTTAGGGAGGAGTTCAGTCGCATCATGAGCTCACTGGTACCCTTAGACAACAGGGGAATGTAGTATCCGAATTGTGCCACATAATTGTGTAGCTCATACTTAAAAACGTGTTGGTTGATGGGACAGCTCCTGTTCGACCCATAAAGCATGGTAGTTGCGGTAGTGGTGACACAGGAGGCACCACCAAAATCACCTCATACTGGATTCGTACTGGTTTTTCCCACGCTCTGTTACCTACAAAACACAATTATTACAGTCATAGTTAAATTCAGTCTTACAATCATTTCAAGCGACATTACAGTTTAACATCTAGTCAACAAATCATGGACTTAAAAAATCTCCAGATCTCTCTTTTATTCATATCCATCTTGTGGATAATTCTTACTAAACATGATTTCTCCTTAGCCCTCAATTGTCCCAATCCAGATTCCATGTAACTCTCCACTTCAACTTCAATTTCAATCCCTCTAACAGGTACCAGTGTATTTAACTCTATTCTGATTGTTTAATTAATTAGATAGTTTCTCGATGGAGTATGTGTCAATGCTTTAAAGGTTGTCTCGCTCTCCTGAACCACATCAACCATTTCATTTCTTGCTGTTGTCAAGTAACTTAGCATGTCTGAGACCCGTTCTTCAGTGCAAATTCATCATAAATTCCCGGATGGCAACTGCCTCACATGTAACAAATCACATTTGCACACTCATATCGGTATCTCCATATCATGCCACATGTGCCTTTCTCGGGCCTTCAGGTATCTTATCAAAAGATTCTCTGGAGGTCTTTGTTCATCTTCCTCTGCATGGTCCCGATGTCTTTGATAGTGGCCAGGCTATCAAATTCAGTTTTCTTAAAAAGTTCATTATAGGCAAGGACACAAATGTCTCCAAGAGAAAGCTACCAATTTACTATTCTTAGCTACTCTTTCCTAACTTTCACTAGAAAGTTTTGAAAATTCCCCTTCAGTAGTGTAATTCTCCTGTTTTAATCTTACACCTTCAATCACTTCCCTTTAATTACCATTCATATCTCATTCATGAGCCCTGGAGAAACTTTACTGTCCAGTACAATATTTAAGCATAGATCAAATGTTCTCACTTGGTCCAAGTTATTAACGTTTTTTATTTATCATTATTTTCGAAGATCTTTTATTTTCCCGAAAGTAACCCAATATATAGTGCCTGAGTCCATTTTGTCATTTCAAAATTATCCCAAAATCCAAACAGCAGTACTGTTGAACTGACAGGTTTTGTCAATGTTCAATTTCATTTCTATAACTTAAACAGCTGTCAGTGGAAAGGGTTAACTCCTTTGCAGGTTTTTTTTTTAAGAAGGCGGAGCGAAACATTGTCAGACACACGCAATTGCGTCATTTCACGTAACTGAACACGAACAGATAAAACAAAACAAACTAGTACATGCTTGTAGAAAACCATAAATTACGTCATATTTCTTATTGTCCTTCCTTCAGATGCCTTTCCAAAATACTGTAAAAACATTGAATATAACTGGAAAAAAATTAGTTTTTCACATTTAAGCAAATCAAATCAAACTGCTTTGGAAGATTTCACCATAGCAACCGCGACTCCAAGGTTAAATCTTAGACCGAAACTTAATCTTTTGTTAAACAAACTTCTTGTTCTTCTCAGTTTTACACACCAGCTTAACTTAAATTGTAGTTCAAAGTTATTTTTCTTGTGGCACCATCTATTGCAGCCACACATTGTGGCATTGCCTTTGCTACTGGATCCCTCTTTAACTAACCGTTGAATCGGCTCTGCTTTCCCTGCAAAGTCTGATATAAAATTCCTGTCTATCCCTGACAGTAAAGGCGAATTTCCCTTGTGATTCCTCTGCCAATGGTATGGACCAGAACCCGTTCTGTATCCAAGACTGTAAATATTTTAAAGTCTGGTTTCAGACCATTAAATATCTTATTCAATGTGGTCTACACAAATTTACACCAACCAGAATTTCACCGTGCACAATAAAAGTCTGGTTTTAATAGGTTAATTAACCTCAATAACTCCAATTCAATCTAGATCAATTTTTTCTTTTAAACTAACCAGTATCACTTGAAAAAGAAAGAAACCATAGCCACATTAACAAAGAAACAATTACCCATGCCTTGTAAACATTCAAATTCATTTTTCTTCCAGGCACATTGGCAACTGTGACTTCAAGGCTGAAGCTTATTTTTTGTAAAACAATTAACAAACTTAAAAACACACGCTTGTGCATCATTCAAAACAAGTCTTCAAAGGGTTAAACAGCTTTTAGCTCTCTGTACAAAAGAGTGGGTGGAGCTAAAACAAAAATGACAGGCACCTTTTTAAAGACAGACTTTCAGACAAAAGAAATATTGCAACTCCTTAAACATTCACAGTCAGGAAAACTTTCATGCAAACTTAGATCCCAGCATTCCTTTTAAGATTCCTTTACCCTAGATTCTAATTTCTTAATGTTGTCCTGGTCTTCGTTCCACTTTAGTGGAAGCGGCTACTTGTCCCATTAGTCCAGCTAATTGATGTACTAATAATACCCCTGCCTTTTTGTTTTGTCTTTCTTTTCCCCATCTACCCACTTTCTCTGTTGTTCTAAGGTCTGGGAAACATCCCAGCCATCCTTTTGCATCTTCTTAATCAACGAGCGTCTGTCTGTCATATATTTATCAATAAGGGAACCCGCAGGTCCCCACTTAGTTTCCCCATCTGTCATCTTGCAGGCTTTTAAGCCCCCTCGTTGGGGTTTGTGTTTATACTTACGGCCACGATTACCGTCTCAGCAACGTGTTTCCTCCACCGGAGTCCGGCTCTAGGTCAGGGTGATCAGCTCCTTACCGCACCGCTTAAAACTACAAACAGTACACACTCGCGAATTCTTATACTTTATGTACCTCTACGTTTGTTCGCCAGTACAGAGTTTGATGCCGAATGGTCCTTACTACTTGTGCTTCATGATCCTAAGTGCCTTGGTGCCTCTACGCCCACTTTATGGTCCTGACCATCGCGTGGGGCATTTCCCCTCTTAACAACTGGTCTAAGGCTGCTCGTTTGAGACAGGCACTTCCTTGTCCTTAGTCGATCAGCACAAGCAATCAATTCCTGTTTCTATCCGATAGTCCCATAAATTCCCCTAATTTCCAGCCGTTTTTAACTGCATTGTTGGCTCAGTCTGACTTCCACAGTTCAATAGTCTCTACTCCAGTTCGCCGATCGAGGCCAACCGATCAACTCACCAGCAGTGAGACCCTGCTCGCAGCGCCAATTTGTTGTGGGAAATCACCACTCGGAGTCAGACTTAAAGATTCAACATGCAGTTTATTGAACAAAGCTTTGGGAGAAGTGCTTGGCACTCCGCAGTGCACGCAGTCACCTTCTCAATTTTAAAATGGCTGCTGAGTTTCTTTTTATACATTCAACAAGTACAGCAGCCTTGGTTAGTTACACATTAGCCAATTATTCCCCCCTAGCAACAATGACCTCCAATTACATTCCTTTAAGAACAACCGTTATCTGGACCTTGGTGGTCTGGTTTTTGTCTGTTCCGTAGTTTCATACAATAACATGCTGTAGCTCAAGGTTAGTTAATTGTGGAATGTCTATGCCTAAGTCAGCACATTTTAATGTCTTTCCACAGAGTCCATTTTGTTTCACAGAGTCCATTTTGTTTCACAGAGTCCATTTTGTTTCACAGAGTCCATTTTGTTCCAGGTAACCATCTCACTTTTACTCCAACACTCTCTATTTAATTTGTGCTTCATCTGTTCTGGGAGTGTTTAATGGGAAAGTGTAGAGGGACATTTACACTGCATCTAACATGTGCTTTATCTGTCCTGGGCGTTTGATGGGACAGGGTAGAGGGAGCTTTACTCTTAAGCTAACCAGCGCTGTAACTAGCCTGGGAGTGTTTGATCGGCAGCGTAGCAGGAGTTTTACTCTGTATCTAAGCAGTTCTGTATCTGAACTGTGCGTTTCTGATGTGAAAATGCAGGTGGAGCTTTATTCTATATCTGACGATTGCTGTAACTGCCCTGGACGTGTTTGAAGAAACAGTAGATGGAGCTTTACTCTGTATCTAACGCGTGCTGTACCTGCCCTGGGAGTGTTTGATGGGACAGTGTAGAGGGAGCTTTACTCTGTATCTAACCCGTGCTGTACCTGCCCTGGAAGTGTTTGATGGACAGTGTAGAGGGAGCTTTACTCTGCATCTAACCCGTGCTGTACCTACCCTGGAAGTGTTTGATGGGACAGTGTAGAGGGAGCTTTACTCTGTATCTAACCCCGTGCTGTACCTGCCCTGGGAGTGTTTAATGGGACAGTATAGAGGGAGCTTTACTCTGTATCTAACCCGTGCTGTACCTGCCCTACGAGTGTTTGATGGGACAGTGTCGAGGGAGCTTTACTCTGTATCTTACCCGTGCTGTACCTGCCCTGGGAGTGTTTGATGGGGCAGTGTAGAGGAAGCTTTACTCTGTGTCTAACCCGTGCTTTACTAGCCCTGGGAGTGTTTGATGAAACTGTGTAGAGGGAGCTTTACTCTGTATCTATCCCGTGGCTTACCTGCCCTGGGAGTGTTTAATGGGACAGTATAGAGGGAGAATTACTCTGTATCTAACCCGTGCTCTACCTGCCCTGGGTGTGTTTGATGGGGCAGTGTAATGCGAGTTTTATTCTGTATCTAACCCGTGTTTTAATCGCCTTTTTAATGTTTGAAAGGACATTGTAGAGGGAGAATTACTCTGTATCTAATCAGTGCTGTACCTGCCCTGTGTGTGTTTGATGGGCAGCGTAGCGGGAGTTTTACTCTCTATCTAACATGTGCTCTGTTTCAAATGAGCGTGTTTGATGGGGCAGTGGAGAAGGACCAGTATTTGACCAGTCCTGCGCCTGCCCTATAAGTTTTTGATGATACAGTGTAGAGAGAGCTTTACTCTCTATCTCGCCAATGCTGTACTTGCCCTGGAATTATTTTATGCGACAGTGTATGGGGAGCTTTAATTTATATCTAAGCAGTGCTATACCTACCCTGGGAGTTTTTGATCGCACTGTTTAGAGCGAGCTTCAGTGTATATGCCCTGGGATTGATGATGGGACATTGTAGAGGGAACTTTATTCTGTATCTAACAAGTGCTGTACCTGGCCTGGGAGTGTTTGATGGGACAGTGTAGAGGGAGCTTTACTCTGTATCTAACAAGTGCTGTACCTGGCCTGGGAGTGTTTGATGGGACATTGTAGAGGGAGCTTTACTCTGTATCTAACAAGTGCTGTACCTGGCTTAGGAGTGTTTGATGATACAGTGTAGTGGGAGCTTTACTCTGTATCTAATGCGTGCTGTACCCGACCTGGGAATGTTTGATGGGACAGTGTAGAGGGAGCTTTACTCTGTATCTAACCCATGCTGTACCTGCCCTCGGAGAGTTTGATGGGACAGTGTAGAGGGAGCTTTACTCTGTATCTAACCCGTGCTGTGCCTGCCCGGGGAGTGTTTGATGGGACAGTGTAGAGGGAGCTTTACTCTGTATCTGACCAGTGCTGTACCTGCCCTGGGAGTGTTTAATGGGACACTTTCGAGGGAGCTTTACTCTTTTAATCTAACCTGTGCTGTATCTGAACTGGCAGTATTTGATGCGACAGTGTAGAGAGAGCGTTGCTCCTTTTTTTTTATTCGTTCATGGGATGTGAGCGTCGCTGGCAAGGCCAGCATTTATTGCCCATCACTAGTTGCCCTTGAGACGGGGGTGGCGAACCGCCTTCTTGAACCGCTGCAATCCGTGCAGTGAAGATACTCTCACAGTGCTTTTAGTGAGGGAGTTCCAGGATTTTTACCCAGCGGCGATGAAGGAATGGTGATATACTTCCAAGTCAGGTTGGTATGTGACTTGGAGGAGAACTTGGAGTTTCTGTTGTTCCCCTGCGCCTGCTGCCCTTGTCCTTCTAGGTGGAAGAGTTCGTGGGTTTGGGAGGTGCTGCCAAAGAAGCCTTGGCGAGTTGCTGCATTGCATCTTGTAGATGGTACACACTGCAGCCACGGTACGCCGGTGGTGGAGGGAGTGAATGTTTAAGGTGGTGGATGAGGTGCCTATCAAGCGGGCTGCTTTTTCCTGGATGGTGTCGAACTTCTTTAGTGTTACTGGAGCTGCACTCATCCAGGCAAGTGGAGAGTATTCCATCACACTCCTGACTTGTGCCTTGTAGGTGGTCGAAGGGCTCTGGTGAGTCAGGAGGTGAGACACTCGCTGCAGAATACCCAACCTCTGATCTGCTCTTGTAGCCACAGTATTTATGTGGCTGGTCTAGTTAAGTTTCTGGTCAATGATGACCCCAACGATATTGATGGTGGGGAATTCTGTGATGGTAATACCGTTGAATGTCACGGGGCGGTGGTTGGATGCTCGCTTGTTGGAGATAGTCATTGCCTGGAACTTGCTTGGCGCGAATGTTAACTGCGAATTATCAGCCCAAGCCTGAACGTCGTCCAGATCTTGTTGCATGCGGGCATGGACTGCATCATTATCTGAGGAGTTGTGAATTGCGCTGAACAATGTGCAGTCCTCAGCAAACAACCCCACTTCTGACCTTATGATGTATGGAAGGTAATGGATGAAGCAGCTGAAGATGGCTGGGCCTAGGACACTGCCGTGAGGAACTGCTGCAGCTATGTCCTGGGACTGTGATGATTGACCTTCAACCACCACAACCATCTTCCTTTGTGCTAGGTATGACTCCAGCCAGTGGAGAGTTTTCACCCCGATTCCCATTGACTTCAGTTTTACTAGGACTCCTTGATGCCGCACTGGTCAAATGCTGCCTTGATGTCAAGTGCAGTCACTCGCACCTCAAATCTGGAATTCAGCTCTTTATCTAACCCGTGTGTACCTGCCCTGAGAGTGTTTGATGGGACAGAGTAGTGGGAGCTTTACTCTGTAACTAACCAGTGCGGTACCTACCCTGGGAATGTTTGATGGGATAGTGTAGAGGGACCTTTATCTGCATCTAACCTGTGCTGTACCTGGCCTGGGAGTGTTTGATGGGACTGTGTAGCGGGACCTTTACTCTGCAGTTTTTCCCCGTGCTGTCCCTGCCCTGTGAATGCTTGATGGAATAGTATAGTGGGAGCTTTACTCTGCATCTTGCCAGTGCTGTATCTGGCCTGGAAGTGTTTGATGGGACAGCGTAGAGTGAGCTTTACACTGTATCTAACCTGTGCTATACCTGCCCTGGTACAGTTTGATCGGACAGTGTAGGGGGTGCTTTACTCTGTATATAACCAGTGCTGTACCTGGCATGGGAGACTTTTATGCGACAGTGTAGAAGAACTTTACTCTGTATCTAACCTATGTTGTACCTGCCCTGGGAGTGTTGGATGGGACAGTGTAGAGGGAGTTTAATCTGTATCTAACCCGTGCTGTACCTGCCCTGGGAGTGTTTGCTGGGACAGTGTAGAGGGAGCTTTACTCTGTATCTAACCCGTGCTGTCCCTGGCCTGGGAGTGTTTGCTGGGCAGCGTAGTAGGAGTTTTGCTCTCTGTCTAAGTAGTTCTGTATCTGAAATGTGCGTTTTTGATCTGACAGTGAAGGTGGAGCTTTACTCTGTACCTATCCAGTGATGTACCTGGCCTGGGAGTTTTTGATGTGATATTGTAGAGAGACCTTAATCTGTATCCAGCCAGTTCTATATGTGACCTGGGAGAGTTTGATGGGACAGTGCAGAGGAAGCTTTACTCTGTATCTAACCCCTGATGTACCTACCCTGGGAGTGTTTGATGGGACAGTGTAGAGGGAGCTTTACTCTGTATCTAACCAGTGCTGTACCTGCCCAGGGAATGTTTTATGCAACAGTGCATAGGGTGCTTTACTCTCTCTTTAATTTGTGTTGTACCTACCCTGGGAGTGTTTGATGGGACAATTAAGAGCGAGCTTCATTCTGTATCTAACCAGTGCTGTAGCTACCTTGGGAGTGTTTGCTGGGACAGTGTAGAGGAAGCTTTACTCTGCACCTAACCCGTGCTGTACCTGCCCCGGGAGTGTTTGATGGGGCAATATAGAGGCACATTTACACTCTGTGTAAACCAAGTTTTGCCTGGCCTGAGATTGCTTGATGATACAGTGTCGACGAATCTTAACTCTGTACTTAACCAGCGCTGCATCTGACCTGGGTGTGTTTGATAGTTCGAACTTTACACTGTATCTAACCTGTGTTGTAATTACCATCGGAATATTTGATGGGACATTGTAGAAGAAGCTTTACTCTATATCTAACCCCTGCTGTACCTGCCCTGGGAGTGTTTGATGGGACAGTATAAAGGGAGCTTAATTCTTTTTCTAACCAGTGCTGTACTTGCCCTGTGCGTGATGGATGGGGCCTTGTTGAGGTGGATTTACTGTCTGTCTAATCATTGTTTTATCTGAGCTGTGAGTTTTTGATGGGACAGTGCAGAGGTAGCCATTACTGACACATGACTGCAAGACGATCAGAAATGGGTGCTGAATACACCAGGTTCTAATGTCTACAGGAAGGATAGGGATACTGGTAAAGGGGGAGGAGTAGCCTTAGTGATTAAGGATGAAGTCACGTCAACGATAAGAGAGGATATAACGAGAGGTAAGCAGGCAGTGGAGAATTTAGGGGTAAAATTAAGAAGTAGAAATTATTTAAGACTGTAGGCCCCCTGGTAGCAGCTGTGAAGTGGCAGAATATATAAATGCAGAGATTTGACAAGCATGTAGCAAAGGCAGAGTGGTGTTAATGGGGGATTTTAACTTTTATAGAGATTAGAATAAGAAGGCAAGCTCATTTCAGAAAGGAACCCTTTCTTGAGTGTGTTCAGGATAGTTTTCTGCAACAACATACCCTAGAACCAACAAAGGGGAAGGCTAAATCGGATTTATTAATGAGTAATGAGCCGGATTTAGTTAACAGTCTATTAGTGCGTGAACATTTATCTAATAGCAATCATAACATGATCAATTTCAACATTGTGTTGAAATGGAGAATGGCGAAACAGCTACTTAGATTCTAGATTTAGGTAAGGCCGACTTCACCGGGACGAGAAAGAGATTGTCCACAGTAAACTGGGCAAACCTGTTAATGGGTAAAATGATAGAAGATCAGTGGGAGGTCTTCAAAAAAATATAATGTGATACAGAACCAGTTTATACCCCTGAGGGGCAAGAGCTCTACTTGACAAGGAAAAAGCCACGGACGTCAGAAGATGTAACGAACAGCATAAAACTAAAAGAAAAAGCATACAAGAATGCAAAATCTAGCACAGATCCTGGCATTTGGGAGATATGCAAAGAACAGCAAAAGATGACAGAACAGATAGTAAGAGCTAAAAAAGGGGAATATGAAAAGACGCTTTCAAAGGATCTCAAAATCAACAAAAACATTTTTTACAATGATATTAGGAGAAAGAGGGTGGTCAGGAGCTATGTTGCCTTCTTGAACCGCTGTAGCCACTGTGGTGAAGGCACTCCCATAGTGCTGTTCTTATTGTTTTCTGTCGCGATTTGGTAAAACTGAGTGGCTTTCTAGGCCATTTCAGAGGGCAGCTAAGAGTCACCACCGACTTCTCAAGGGCAATTGGGGATGGGCAATAAATGCTGTCTTGACAGCGATGCCTACATCCCAGGAACGATTTAAAAAAATACAAAGCACCACACCTGGTGTACTGTGTTCAGTTTTGTGCACCAGACCTTAGGAAGGATATTTTGGCCTTGGAGTGCGTGCAGCGTAGATTTACCAGAATGATACCGGACTCCAAGGGTTAAATTGCGAGCCGAGATTACACAAAGCCTTTCCACCATCTACAAGGCACACGTCAGGAGTGTGATGGAATACTCTTCACTTGCCTGGATGAGTGCAGCTCGAACACCAGTCAAGAAGCTCGACACCATCCAGGGCAAAGCAGCCCGCTTGATTGGCACCCCATCCACCACCTTAAATATTCCCTCCCTCCACCACCGGCGTACCGTGGCTGCAGTGTGTACCATCTACAAAATGCACTGCAGCAACTCACCAAGGCTTCTTTGGCAGCACCTCCCAAACCCGCGATCTCTTCCACCTAGAAGGACAAGGGCAGCAGGCGCATTGGAACACCACCACCTCCAAGTTCCCTGCAAGTCATACACCATCCTGACTTCGAAAAGTATATCGCTGATCCTTCATTGTCGTTGGGTCAAAATCCTGGAACTCCCTACCTAACAGCACTGTGGGAGTACCTTCACCACATGGACTGCAGCGGTTGAAGCAGGCGGCTCACCACTACCTTCTCAAGGGCAATTAGAAATGGGAAATAAATGCACAATAAATAAAAATACACAAACTAGGGTTGTATTCCCTGGAATTTAGAAGGTT
Source organism: Squalus acanthias (assembly GCA_030390025.1). Taxonomy (NCBI): domain Eukaryota; kingdom Metazoa; phylum Chordata; class Chondrichthyes; order Squaliformes; family Squalidae; genus Squalus; species Squalus acanthias. The sequence goes on along the minus strand of JASTWF010000029.1, from coordinate 5,041,854 downwards.
AAGCAATGTTTTGATCGACACTTTCAAGATATTAAGAGGAACTGGTAGGGTAGATAGAAAGAAACTATTTCCGCTGGTTGGGGAGTCTAGGACTAGGGGACACAGATTAAAAATTAAGAATTAGAGCCAGACCTTTAAGGAGTGAAGTTAGGAAACATACAAACGGTGGTAAAACTCTCTTCCACAAATGGCAGTTGATGCTAGGTCAATTGTTAATTTTAAATCCGAGATTGATAGATTTTTGTTAACCAAAGTTATTATGGGATATGGGCAGGTATATGGAGCTAGGTCACAGATCAGCCATGAACTCATTGAATGGTGGAACAGGCTCGAGGGGCTAAATGGCTTCCTCCTGTTCCTATATTCCTAGGAGAGAGAGAAAAAAGGGTCATAAAGGAAAAGAAAGAACACAAATTTAAACATTATAAATTTGACATTTTTAAAATCTCCAACAACAATTCGCAACCTGAATGAATGAGAATCCACACTTTTCATTGTTCACTTTCTGAGGCGAAGAGGTTGATGGGCAGTCGTTCACAATTATAATGGCTCAGAAATTCCGTTCGCAGCCCTTCCACGGGCGGAGGACTGCAATTTGGATAAATCTCCGCCTGGACCGGAGGGCTCCTGGGAGGCGCAGAATTCCATTGCTGTGCGTCTTCAAACTGCCGGTGTGCAGGGCACGCGTATCCCAGGGGCGCAGCTGGTTCGCAGCGTCCCTGGGATCATGTGAGCCATGGGGAGCCAATCAGAGCAGGGAATCCCCATTCATAGATTTGACAAAAATGAGAAGTCGCACAACACCAGGTTATAGTCCAACAGATTTATTTAATTTTACAAGCTTTCGGAGCGGTTCGCTCCTTCCTCAGGTAGCGTAGCAGTGAGAGAATCTCCCAGAATTCACAATATAAACACAGAGAAAATCTATTCAAATCTTTCCCTACATCAAAGACACACTAAGAGCACAGCCAAGACAATGAGATGTGTCCCAGGGGGTCCAACGTGTCAAAACACCTGCTGGCTGCATATCCTGTCAATTTGTGTTGGTTCTTGTGTTAGTCTTTTTAAAAAAAAACACCTGGAAAGACCGGCCTTGATGTCAAGTCATGTTCTGTATCGTGACATGAACCCGATATCGCGATTGAGGCCATCCTCATGAGTGCGTAACTTGGCTATCAGTTTCTGCTCTATGATTTTGCGCTGTCGTGTATCCCGAAGGCCGCCTTGGAGAACGCTTACCCGCAGATCCGAGGCTGAATGCCCCTGGCTGCTGAAGTGTTCCCCGACTGGGAGGCAACCCTCCTGCCAGGGGCATTCAGCCTCGGATCTGCGGGTAAGCGTTCTCTCAGGCGGCCTTCGGGATACACGACAGCGCAAAATCATAGAGCAGAAACTGATAGCCAAGTTCCGCACTCATGAGGATGGCCTCAATCGCGATATCGGGTTCATGTCACGATACAGAACGTGACTTGACATCACGGCCGGTCTTTCCAGGTGTTTTTTTTTAAAAAGACTAACACAAGAACCAACACAAATTGACAGGATATGCAGCCAGCAGGTGTTTTGACACGTTGGACCCCCTGGGACACATCTCATCGTCTTGGCTGTGCTCTTAGTGTGTCTTTGATGTAGGGAAAGATTTGAATAGATTTTCTCTGTGTTTATATTGTGAATTCTGGGAGATTCTCTCACTGCTACCCCACCTGAGGAAGGAGCGAACCGCTCCGAAAGCTTGTAAAATTAAATAAATCTGTTGGACTATAACCTGGTGTTGTGCGACTTCTCATTTTTGTCCACCCCAGTCCAACGCCGGCATCTCCACATCATAGATTTGACAGGAAGACCTGTCAAATCTATGAATAGAATCAGCCCCAAAACATAAGTAAAACTACAAATAAATTTTTAAAAAATCACATTTTTAAAATGACTATAACTTACATAAATTAACTATTTTAAACCAAAATTTAAATTTTTGAAAAAAATAATTAAAGTTTTTAACGGGGCTAAAAATAAACGTAACTTTCTTTAAAATATTTTAAAATGATAAATCAGTGGAATTTTTTTTTTAAATTTCTTAAACTATTAGCCTGCTAAAAGCAGGCCTTGTGCCTGCTTTTCTAGGCGCAGCTGTTCCCGACTGACCTGGACTCAAGCCAGTGTGGAAAAAACCGGAAGTTTCTCACGTACGCGCTACCTATCCGGCGCAGGCGTTTGACCTGGGAAGCCCTTTCTGCAGCGAACGGAAGTGCCGGTTTCCAGCGCATGAGTAAAACCGGCACTTCCGTTGGCCCTACTGGTGAGTACACAGCGCGTACACACCCGTAGGGAACGGAATTTCCAGGCCAGTATCTTTAAAGTACTGAAATATTCTAATGCGCTTCACATGAGCATTATCAGACAGAATTTGACACCAAGCAACATAAGGAGATATTAGGACAGGCGTCCAAAAGATTGATCAAAGAGGTAGGTATTAAGGGGCATCTTAAAGGAGGAGAGAGAGGTAGAGAGGCGGTGAAATTTAGGGAGGGAATTCCAGAGCTCAGGGCTGAGGCAGCTGCAGGCACGGCCGCCAATGGTGGTGTGATTAAAATCAGGAATGCACAAGACGCCAGAATTAGAGGAGCGCATATATCTGAGATAGTTGCAGGGCTGTAGGAGGGTAGAGAGGGAAATAGACAAGATAAATGGACATGGACAAAACTGTCGGGAAAATTACAGTCAGGGACAGGCAGCTATCAGATGTGATAGTGAGAGAAACCGGTAAAGCTTTACCTGCATGTGGCTCCGTGGCTTAGTTGGTTAAAGCGCTTGTCTAGTAAACAGGCGATCCTGGGTTCAAATCCCAGCGGGGCCTTTTTTTTGTTGACTCGGCATCATCTACAATGTTCAGATCCTTTGTGAATTTAAGCAAAATCTGGTTTTGTTTTATAACCGTTCAGGAGTCAGAAAGGTAGGATTTCTGTTCTTTTTCTTTTATTCATTCACGGGATATGGGCATCGCTGGCAAGGCCCTTTGCCTCTATTAATGAAACAAAGGATCCCGTATGCTATTTTAAGGGCGCATTGGAATGTTTTTGTACATTAAAGGTGCCGGCCATTCTGACCCAACAGCAGAGGTCCCTGGCTTCGACATCCCTCGAGGACAGTGGGCAGCGCTCAACCGAATCCGCACAGGGCCTGGACGATGCGGCCGCCTGCTCCACAAGTGGAAGATAAGGTTCGACCCGAAGCACGACTGTGGCCATGAGTCCCCGACCATGGAACAAATCACATCAACCTGCTCACTAAGATTTGTTGCGGGAGGCACCTCATTTCTCCACTCGGCATCTCAGGAGGCCCTCGAATGGATAGCCAAACCAGACATCCCATTAGAAGATATTCCCGTCATACGAAAGTGGTAGTAACAGCCTTCTCAACTTGTCCTGCCACCTGCAGAGTTTTATGTACATAAACCCCAAGATCTCTCTGTTCCTGCACCCCCTTTAAAATTGTACCATTTAGTTAATATTGCCTCTTCTCATTCTTCCAACCAAAATGTATTACTTCACACTTCTCTGCATCAAATTTCATCTGCCATGTGTCAAAGGATCTAAATGGGACTTCAGGAGAAGTTTCTTCACGCAGTGGGTTGTTATGATCTGGAACGCATTACCTGAAAGGATGGTGATATCAGATTCCACAGGAACATTCAAAAGGCATTGGGACATGTATTTGAATAGAACTAATTTGCAGGGTTATGGGGATAAAGCTGGGGTGCGGGACTAAATTGGACAGCTCTATCAAAGAGTCAGCCTCCTTCTGTGCTGTAATATTCTATGATTACATTCTATGAATCTAAAGGGTTGAGCCAAAATGGAGATAAAATTGTCCAATGCTTGCAGCTTTGTTGGCGGCCGAGGTTTGCAAGTAGCCTTGAGGGGTCAGCGATGTATCACCACTGCAGTGCTGAGAAAAGGGACACATTTCTTTGAATGATGGGTGCTCACTGCAATCTCTGTGTGGGTTCATGGTGTACTGGTGAGCAATCTAGACTCTGAATCCAGCGATCTGAGTTTAAATCTCAGTGGGACCTGTTTCGTGCACGATCCAACTACGTTTCCCATACAAATGGAGCCACTATTTAAAATGTGTACACAGATCGATTCTCAAGTCTGACATTGAAAATCCTGCAGCGACGTGAGCTGCTGCTACACTCCATGTTACTGGATTAGTGCGACACTGGGGCTTTTGGTCCCACTGTATCAGCTCTATCTTTAATTAATATGTAACACGTTAAGCCATTACATCATCTTGTAAATGATATCGGGCTCCTCGGTGACGTTATCTATTCTTTGTCCATTGTTAATTTCACGGGTTGCACCTCACGATCATCTTTTCTGATAACTTTACTATTACTCTCTTGTATTTAGTCTGTCTTCTGACTATCTGGCTTGGTGTCTAGAACACGCCCGTGCTTGTAGATTACTGGTATAGTTTATTCACAAATTCTCATCTTCTCCTGAATATGAGCTCATAGATCTTGCTGATATTGCAGCTTCTTAGTTTTAATATGTGTTTTTATATTTAGAAATGTTTAATGAAGTTATTAGAATTATTAGGTTCTTCATTCCTTTACTCTGTATCTGCCCTGGGAGTGTTTGATGGCACAGTGTAGAGGGAGCTTTACTCTGTATCTAACCCGTGCTGTACCTGACCTGGGAGTGTTTGATGGGGACAGTGTAGAGGGAGCTTTATTCTGTTTCTAACCCCGTGCTGTACCTGCCCTGGGAGTGTTTGATGGGGACAGTGTAGAGGGAGCTTTACTCTGTATCTAACCTGTACTGTACCTGTCCTGGGAGTGTTTGATGGGACAGTGTAGAGAGAGCTTTACTCTGTTTCTAACCCCGTGCTGTACCTGCCCTGGGAGTGTTTGATGGGACAGTGTAGAGGGAGATTTAATCATTATTTCCAACAATGTCCTCTCCAATTATTGCTCCCATGGTCCACTTTATAACCCTGATGATCCCTCCACTTATTGCGTCTGACGCCCCTTCCTGTTACAGGGAACAGACTGGTTTCAGAACAAAGAAGAGGTGAATACATTTGGTAGGAAGAATGAGGAGAGATAACACTTGCTAAATGGTACAATTTTGAAGAAGAGCAAGAAGAGAGAGACCTGGGGGTGCTTGTTCCCAAATCTTTGAAGGTGGCAGGACAGGTTAATAAAATAGTAAATAAAGCATATGGTATCCTTAGTTTATTATAGAGGTATAGAGTACAAATCCAGGAAGTTATGCTAAATGTATAACAAAACTTTTGTTTGGTCCCAGCTGGAGCATTGCTCCCAATTCTGGGCTCCACACTTTACGAATGATGTTTGGAGAGGTTACAGAAGAAATTAACCAGAATGGTTCCAGGGATGAGGGATTACAGTTACGTGGATAGACTGTATAAGCTGGGGTTGTTCTCCTTGGAGCAGAGAAGGCCAAGAGGAGATTTGATGGAGGTGTTCAAAATCATGAAGTGTTTAGATAGAGTAAATAAAGAGCAACTGTTTCCAATGGCTGAAGGGTCGATAGAGAGAGGGCACAGATTTAAGGTGAATGGCAAGAGAACCTTCTGTGCTGTGCTATTCTATGATTCTAGGATTGAACATCCCTGCCTCATCCTAAAATCATTCGCTCAAACTTCCAGAACAGGAGGGAGACACACTGCCTGATATGAGGAGAGGCAGACTTTGGGCTGTATAAAGCAAGCGGTGGACATGGGGGCCTTTGAATAGTGGGTCCACACAGTATGTGCGGAAAGGAAGTAGTATTTCTAAGGGTTAATTTTGAGCAGCTGTGCTAGCTGCCTGGAGTCTCGGTACATGGGAGCGTGGTCGGAGACGGAACTGATTGTACAACCTGTGTTCATGCCCAGTGAGACTGCACACCAGGAGCGGAGCCTGATCATGTGACCCTGTGATACTGTGAGCGGGAGGGGCTAGGGCTGCTTTGTGACATCTCTCCTGGCTGCTGTGTGATTGGCTCCTGGGTTCTTTGTGATGTCACCTGGAGACAGGTTTCTACCCCTGGTTACTCACCATCAGTGGGTCAGTGTGGGCGGAGCTGGAGTGACAGCTGACACTGGGAGTGAGTTTAATCCCTATTAATAGGGCAATGGACAGAAAACAACAATTTAATATTAAAGTAAGTAATTCAATTATATGTCATCAATTGCAAATATATTCACATTAAATATAATCGAGGTAGCAAAAATATTCCCTTTGTGGAATTAATATGAATTATTTTTCGATCGATAGTTTCCTGGAGTGAGCAATATCTCAGGAAGGTGGAGAGAGAGAGAAGTCGAATTATCACCACACTATCTGAGACTGGAAAACTGTGGCTGTTTCACAGAGCAGATCTGGTGGGACCAAGACCCCCAGTTTCGAAGAATGAATAAAGCAGGAAGCTTCAACAATGATTGTAAAGGTGAGGAACTCTACTGAAGTATCTGTTCGGTCCAGGATTTGGCCAGGGTGAGAGTCTAACCAGATACTGGGAGCTGATCAGCAGCTGCAATAAGGCTCGGCCTTGGAAGTGGTGAGTTGATCAGAGTTTAACTTCTATATAAATCTTGCCAATACCTCACCTGGGGTGCTTGACTCTTCAATGTAGAGGGATATTTATTCTTTATTCCTCCCATGTTGTACCTGAGCTGGTGTGCTCCATTGGATAGTGTCAAGGGATCTGTGCGCTGCATTGAACGCATTCTGTATCTGAGTTGGCTGTGCTTAGTGAACCAATTCAGAGAGAGCTTTACACTGTGCTGTACCTGCCCTGGGAGTGTTTGATGGTCATGATGCGGAGATGCCGGTGTTGGACTGGGGTGGACAAAATTGAGAGGTCGCACAACACCAGGTTATAGTCCAACAGTTTTATTTGAAATCACAAGCTTTCGGAGCTATCGATTGCTCCTTCCTCAGGTGAAGTAAATTAGATACAGAATCGCCAGAGCATATATAGATAGAAAACAAAGCATGTGTACTTTACAATTGCAGACCAATAAATTAAATCATCCTGACTATCTGCCGAGGTGTGATAAAGTTAATTAAGTCAGCCAGGAAGGTACCACATCAAAAGACATAGCAAGATACAACTGAGACAATGAGGTGTAGTCGCAGGGGTTCTAACGTGTCAAAAGCTGCCGTCTGTATGTAAAACGAAAAGCTTTAAAACATTTTTACTTTTTTACTGGGAACATTTTTACTTTTTTACTGGGAATCACATCTGTGAACAAGCTAACGACGACTCGAGTCTGGATCACGTCATGTATCGTGACATAAACCCAAGATCCCGATTGAGGTCTCAACGATACAATTTTAAAGGTGGTGCATGAACAGAGACCTGGGGTGTATGAATGTAAAACTCTGAAGGTGGCAGGACAAATTGAGAATGCTGTTAAAAAAGCACGTGGGATCCTTGGCTTCCTGAATAGAGGCATAGAGCCTTGCCAGCGGTGCCAACATCCCGTGAATTAATAAATTAAAAAACATCAGAAATGCTTCCTTTGTGGCTCCTGAATGGATATAAAACAAGACCAGTTTTAGCTTCAATTGACGAAGGATCTGAACATTGGCCCAGAAATTGATCTCGCTCTGTTCCCGCGGGGGTAAGCCTTCCCCGCGATGTCTCACCTCGCTTATGCTTTTTCTGATCCAGCTCGCACGAACTTGATGTTCCAGACATCAGCTGTGTTGGGCTTGCGTATCCCAGCGGCGTAGTGAATTCGTGCGAGCTGTGGGATCACGTGACTCAGTTAGAGCCAATGGCAGCACACCATCTTCCATTCATAAGTCTCACAGCATGGCTGTGAGACTTATGAATCTTACACCCCCCCAAAATAACAGCTAAACCTCAATTAAATTAAAAAAAAAACCATCACATTAATAAAATAAGTATAGTTAATTAAATTAACCATTTTAAATAAAAAATTAAATTTTTGAAAAAATTTACAATCTTTTAAAAAGTTATAAAAATAAACTTACCTGTCTTTAAAGTCTATAAAAAAGATATACCTGTAAAAAAAAATTCAAAAAAATACTTAATTCACTACTTACCTTCTTAAAAGCGGGTCTTACTCCTCCTTTTTACATTTCCAAAATCTTCCCTACTTACCTGCGCGTCCACAGCATGAAGTGCACAGCGTGCGCGCAGCCTGTAGCGCGCACGCGATGCACCCAGGCCCCGCCCCCTTTTCAGAAGAGCAATTGCCGGTTTTCAGCGCATGCGCAGGGAATGCAGAAAACCGGCAATTGGAGTGGGAATACGCGAGAGTACGCAGTGCGTACTCTCGCGCGACCGGGATCAATTTTCGGCCCAATATAAAACATGCTGAGGCAAAGCGAAGGATCCACTCTGATTTAAACCCAGGATCTCTTGTTTACTAGACTGGCGCTTTAACCAACTAAGCCACGCAACCACATGTTGATTAAGTTTTACCAGCTTCTCTCACTACCACATCTGATAGCTGCCTGTAGGGTTTCGGCCAGATTTGTCCATGTCTATTTCTCTTGCCTATTTCCCTCTGTATCCTCCTCCAGCCCTAGAACCCTACAAGATCTCTGCGCTCCTCCAATTCTGGGCTCTTGCACATTCCTGATTTTGATTATTCCAATTCTTCTTCATCTTTCTTATGGTAGTAGCAAAGCAAATCTAATGTCAATATCTAAGTCAGATATCCAGGCCAAAGCTTGCAGTGTAACAGAGTGGATATCTTGTAGGCTGTCTGTGAATTTCCTCTGAGGGCAGTGCTCAATGATGTGCTCCAGGGTTTGATTAGGAGCTCCACAGTCGCATGATGGGGATGCTTTAATATTCCATCTATGGAGTAGGTGGCAGCGTCTATGATGGTTGTCCACTCTTTGGGAGGAAGGTTTGATCCTTCAGGTTGTACTGTGGGGGTCCTCTAGAAGGGATCCATTCCGAATTGCACAGTTTTTCCAAGCATTTTGCTATTGGTCATCAAGGCTGAGCGGAGATTGCAGATGGGTGAAAATGGACGACTTCTTATCCTGAGACTATGTCCCCTAGTTCTAGACAATCCAGCCAGGGGAAACAACCTCTCAGCATCCACCTTGTCAATCCCCTTCAGAATCTTGTATGTTTCAATGAGATCACCTCTCATTTGTATAAACTCCAGATAGTATAGGCCCATTCAACACAATCTCTCTTCATAGGACAGCCCTCTCATCTCAGGAATCAATCTAGTGAACCTTTGTTGCACTGCCTCCAAGACAAGTATATCCTTCCTTAGATAAGGAGACTAAAACTGTGCACAGTACACCAAGGCCCTGTACAATTGTAGCAAGACTTCCTTACTCTTATACTCCAGCCCCTTGTAATAAAGGCCAACATGCCATTTGCCTTCCTTATTGCTTGCTGTACCTGCATGCTAGACTTCTGTGTTTCTTGCACGAGGACACCCAAATCTCTCTGGACACCAACATTTAAAAGTTTCTCACCATTTAAAACATATTCTGTTTTTCTATTCTTCCTACAAAAGTGAATAACCTCAAATTTCCCTACATCATACTCCATCTGCCACCTTACTGCCCACTCACTTAGTCCATCTATATCACTTTGCAGACTCTTTCTGTTCTCGTCACGGCTTAACGTCCTACCAGCTTTGTATCAACAGCAAACTTGGATAAATTACACTCGGTCCCTTCATCTAGGTCATTAATGTAGATTATAAATAACTGAGGCCACAGCACTGATCCTTACAGCACCCCATTAGTTACAGCCTGCCAACCTGAAAAAGATCCGTTTATCACTACTCTCTGTTTTCTGTCCGTTAACCAATCCTCTATCCATACTTCTATATTACCCCCAAGCCCGTGAGCCCTAATCTTGTGCAATAACCTTTTATATGGCACCTTATCAGAAGCTTTTTGGAAATCCAAATATACTACATCCACTGGTTCCTCTTTATCTAACCTGCTGGTTACATCCTCAAAATACTCTAATATATATGTCAAACACGATTTCCCTTTCGGAAAACCATGTTGACTCTGCCTAATCATGTTATGATTTTCTAAGTGCCCTGATACCACTTCCTTAACAATGGATTCCAGGATTTTCCCGACGACTGACGTCAGGTTACTGGCCTGTAGTTCCCTGTTTTTTCTATCCCTCCTTTCTTGAATAGCGGTGTTACATAAGAACATAAGAAATAGGAGCAGGAGTAGGCCAATCGGCCCCTCGAGCCTGCTCCGCCATTCAATAAGATCATGGCTGATCTGATCCTAACCTCAAATCTAAAGAACACAAGAAGTAGGAGCAGGACCCGGCCACTCAGCCCCTGGGCCCGCTCCGCCACCCACAGGGCCCTGACCGATCCGAACTCAGCCTCATGTCCAATTTCCTGCCCGCTCACCGTAACCCCTAATTCCCTTTACCTCTAGGAAACTATCTATTTCTGTTTTAAATTTATTTAATGATGTAGCTTCCACAGCTTCCTGGGGCAGAAAATTCCACAGACCTACTACCCTCTGAGTGAAGAAGTTTCTCCTCATCTCAGTTTTGAAAGAGCAGCCCCTTATTCTAAGATTATGCCCCCTAGTTCTAGTTTCACCCATCCTTGGGAACATCCTTAACGCATCCATCCGATCAAGCCCCTTCACAATCTTATATGTTTCAATAAGATCGCCTCTCATTCTTCTGAACTCCAATGAGTAGAGTCCCAATCTACTCAACCTCTCCTCATATGTCCACCCCCTCATCCCCGGGATTAACCGAGTGAACCTTCTTTGTACTGCCTCGAGAGCAAGTATGTCTTTTCTTAAGTATGGACACCAAAACTGTATGCAGTATTCCAGGTGTGGTCTCACCAATACCTTATATAACTGCAGCAATACCTCCCTGTTTTTATAATCTATCCCCCTAGCAATAAAAGTCAACATTCCGTTGGCCTTCTTGATCACCTGCTGCACCTGCATACTAACTTTTTGATTTTCTTGCACTAAGACCCCCAGATCCCTTTGTACTGCAGTACTTTCCAGTTTCTCGCCATTAAGATAATAACTTGCTCTCTGATTTTTCCTGCCAAAGTGCATAACCTCACATTTTCCAATATTGTATTGCATCTGCCAAATCTCCGCCCACTCACCCAGCATGTCTATATCCCCTTGTAGGTTTTTTATTTCCTCCTCACTTTCTACTTTCCCTCCCATCTTTGTATCATCTGCAATCTTTGATATGTTACACTCGGTCCCCTCCTCCAAATCGTTAATATAGATTGTAAAGAGTTGGGGACCCAGCACCGACCCCTGCAGAACACCACTGGCTACTGGTTGAACCATTTATCCCAACTCTCTGCTTCCTGTTAGATAACCAATCCTCCACCCATGCCAGAATATTACCCACAATCCAGTGATTTTTTATCTTGAGCAATAATCTTTTATGTGGCACCTTGTCGAATGCCTTCTGGAAGTCTAAATACACTACGTCCACTACTTCCCCTTTATCCACCCTGTACGTTATGTCCTCAAAGAACTCAAGCAAATTTGTCAGACATGACTTCACCTTCATAAAGACATGCTGACTTTGTCCTATTAAATTATTTTTATCTAAATGTTCCGTTACTGTCTCCTTAATAATAGACTCCAAAATTTTACCCACCACAGATGTTACGCTAACTGGTCTATAATTTCCAGCCTTCTGCCTACTACCCTTTTTAAATAAGGGTGTTACATTAGCAGTTTTCCAATCTGCCGGGACCTTTGCTGAGTCCAGGGAATTTTGGAAAATTATTACCAAAGCATCCACAATCCCTACTGCCACTTCCCTCAAGACCCTAGGATGTAAGCCATCAGGTCCAGGGGATTTATCCGCCTTGAGTCCCATTATTTTACTGAGTACCAATTCCTTAGTGATTTTAATCGTATTTAGCTCCTCCCCCCCTAGAGCCCCCTCTTTGTCCAGTGTTGGGATATTCTTATTGTCCTCTACCGTAAAGACTGAAACAAAATATTTGTTCAGCATTTTTGTCATCTCCATGTTTCCCACCATTAATTTACCGGTCTCATCCTCTAAGGGACCTACGTTTGCCTTAGCCACCCTTTTTCTTTTTATATAACTATAGAAACTCTTGCTGTCTGTTTTTATATTTTTTGCTAATTTATTTTCATAATCTATCTTCCCTTTCTTAATCAATCCTTTATTTACTTTTTGCTGTCTTTTGAAGACTTCCCAATCTTCTATCCTCCCACTAAGTTTGGCTACCTTATATGTCCTTGTTTTTAGTCGGATACTATCCTTAATTTCTTTAGTTAGCCACGGATGGCTGTCACTTCTTTTAAACCCTTTTTTCCTCAGTGGAATATATTTCTTTTGAAAGTTGTAAAATAACTCCTTAAATGAACACCACTGCTCATGTAACGTCTTACCCTTTAATCTATTTTCCCAGTCCACTTTAATCAGTTCCGCTCTCATACCATCATAGTCTCCTTTATTCAAGTTCAGTACGCTTGTTTGAGAACCAACCTTCTCACACTCTAATTGGATATGGAATTCATCCATGTTATGCTCACTCATTCCAAGGGGATCCTTAACTAGGACATTATTACTTAATCCTGACTCATTACACAGGACCAGGTTCTTTGTTGCTTGCCCCCTTGTAGGACCAGTTACATACTGCTCAAGAAATCCAACCCTAATATACTCAATAAACTCTTCCTCAAGGCTGCCCTGCCCAATTTGATTTGTCCAGTTTATATGACAGTTAAAATCCCCCATTATTATAGCTGTTCCCTTATTACATGCCCCAACTATTTCCTGATTAATACTTCTTCCAGCAGAGTTGCAACTATTAAGAGGCCTATATACTACTCCCACTAATGTTTTTTTCCCCTTATTATTCCTTATCTCCACCCAAACTGTTTCATTATCCTGATCCTTTGACCCAATAACATTTCTCTGTATTACAGTGATTCCTTCCTTTATTAACATAGCCACCCCACCTCCCCTTCCTTCCTGCCTGTCCTTCCTGATTTTTAACTACCCTGGCATATTCAGTTCCCAGTCGTTGTCACCCTGCAGCCATGTTTCTGTAATGGCCACAAGATCATACCCATACGTAGTTATTTCTGCCATTAACTCGTCCTTTTTGTTACGAATGCTACGTGCATTCAGATAAAGAACTTTCAAATATGTTTTGTGACACTTAGTTCCTGCTTTTTCCTTTTTTAACGCTTTACCTTTTACTCCATACCTTCTGTCCCTTCCTGACACGCTTTCCTCTGTCTCCCTGCTCAGGTGCTCAACCCTCTGCCACTTCAGTTTAAACCCTCCCCAACAGCACTAGCAAACACTCCCCTTAGGACAGCGGTCCCGGCCCTGCCCAGGTGCAGACCGTCCGGTTTGTACTGGTCCCACCTCCCCCAGAACCGGTTCCAATGTCCCAGGAATTTGAATCCCTCCCCCTTGCACCATTCCTCTAGCCACGTATTCATTTGAAATATCCTCCTATTTCTACTCTGACCTTTGCGACCTTACAATCCGATGGGACCATTCTAGAATCTAGGGAATTTTGGAAGATCAAAGCCAATGCATCCACTATCTCTTCAGCCACCTCTTTTAGAACCCTAGGATGTAGGCCGTCAGGTCCAGGGGATTTGTTGGCTTTTAGTCCCATTAGTTTCTCTAGTACTTTTTCTCTACTTATATTAATTATGTTAAGTTCTGCACCCTCATTAGACCCTTGCTTCCCCACCATTTTTGGTATCCTTTTTGTGTCTTGTACTGTGAAGACAGATACAAAATATTTATTTAACGTTTCAGCCATTTCCTTATTCCCCAAAATAATTTCTCCTGTCTCAGCCTCTAAAGGACCAACGTTTACTTTTGCTAATCTCTTCCTTTTTAAATACTTGTAGAAACTCTTACAAACTGCTTTTATATTTCTTGCTAGTTTTCTCTCATATTCTATTCTTTCCCTTTTGATCAAATTTTTGGTCAACATCTGCTGGTTTCTGAAACTCTCCCAATCCTCAGGCTTACATTATAAGCTTCTTCTTTCAATCTAGTGCTATCCTGAACTTCTTTAGTTAGCCATTGTTGGATCACTTTTCCCGTGGAGTTTTTGTTTCTCAATGGAATGTATTTTTGTTGAGAATTATGAAATATTTCTTTAAATGCTAGCTGCTGCTTATCAACCGCCATACCTTTTAATCTAATTTTCCAATTTACCTTAGCCAACTCGCCCCTCACCTCTGTAATTGCCTTTATTTAAGTTTAAGACTCTAGTTTCGGACTTAGGCAAATCACTCTCAAAATTAACGTGAAATTCTATCATATTATGATCACTCTGCCCCAGAGGATCCTTTATTATGAGATTGCTAATTAACCCTTTCTCATTACACAGTACAAGATCTAAAATAACCTGTTCCCTGGTTGGTTCCATGACATAATGTGCTAGAAAACTGTCCCGAATGCATTCCATGAACTGACCCTTCAGACTACCTTTGCCAATTTGATTTGTCCAGTCGATTTGAAGATTAAAGTCCCCCAAAATTATTGCATTACCTTTATTGCATGCCCCTACTATTTCTTGATTAATATTCTGTCCAACGGTAAAGCTACTGCTGGGGGGGGGGGGGGGGGGGCTATATACTGCTACTACCAATGTTTTCTGCCCCTTGTTATTCCTTATCTCCACCCATAATGATTGTACTTCCTGATCTTCCGAGCCGAGATCATTTCCCTCTACTATACTTATGTCATCCTTTATTATCAGGACTACTCCCGCTCCTTTTCTATTCTGCCTATCTTTTCGAAACGTCAAGTACCCTGAAACATTTAGTTCCCAACCTTGGCCACCTTGCAACCATGTCTCTGTAATGGCTATTAGGTCAAACCCATGTATCTCTATTTGTGCCACTCGTTGATCTAACTTGTTACGAATGCTTCGTGCATTCAGATAAAGTGCCTTTAATTTAATGTTTTTAACATTATTCCCTGCTTTGACCTTATTCTGCGCTGCACTGCAACCGGTAAACTCTCTCTCCTTTCCTGTCATACTATCTTTGGCTTGAAACTGGTCTCATAAAATATTAGATGTAATTCTGAGCATGGTGATGGCCCAACAATGAACAGAAAGAAACCAATGGCCTCCCAATAGTCCTTTCTATAGTTCTTCCAAATAAGACATTATCTACTATCTGCTCCCAATAACCAGATGCCAAACCAATTCTGCTAAAAAAATCCTTTCTGTTTGTAAAGACACCAGATTAGAACTGTACTATGAAACTGTTTACCATAGCATACTACTAGGGAGTTAGCAGCCAACATTTTGCCCATGAAAGCATTACACTTGTAGTATAGTGCAATGACAAATTGTTTGGCTTTGCTGAAGTGCTGTGAATTAGAAGCTGATTGCAAAGAAATACCCTGGACTCTTGAGAGTATTAAAACCTCAGTGGTACTTCTCACAGAAATTGGTTGCAATGGCTAGGTGTTCTTGCTTACAAGTTTATAAGCATTTCCTAAAGATTCAAATATAAAAGTATGGAGTATAATGTGGGAAAGTGCGAGGTTATCCACTTTGGCAGGAAAAAAAAAATATTATTCAAATGCAGCGAGATTACAAGATGGTACAGTTCATAGGGATCTGGGGGTCCTTGTGCATGAAACACAAAAAATTAGCATGCAGGTACAGCAAGTAATCAACAAGGCAAATGGAATGCTGGCCTTTATTGCAAGGGGGTTGGAGTATAAAAGCAGGGAAGTCCTGCTACAACTGTACAGGGTATTGGTGAGAACACAACTTGAGTACTGCGTACAGTCTTAGTATACTTATTTAAGGAAGAACATAAGTGCATTGGAGGCAGTTCAGAGACGATTCACTAGGTTAATTCCTGAGATGAGGGGGTTCACTTATGAAGAAAGGTTGAGCAGGCTGGGACTATATTGATTGGAATTTAGAAGAATGAGAGGTGATCTTATTGAAACATATAAGATACTGAGGGGGCTCGACAAGGTAAATGCGGAGAGGGTGTTTACCCTCGTGGGGAAATCTAGAACTCGGGGGCATAGTTTCAGAATAAAGTGTCGCCCTTTTAGAGCTGAGACGAGGAGGAATTTCTTCTCTCAGAGGGTCGTAAATCTGTGGAATTCTCTGCCCTAGAGAGCCGTGGAGGCTGGGTCATTAAATACATTTAAGGTGGAGATAGACAGATTTTTTGCAAGATAAGGGAGTGAAGGGTTATGGGGAGTGGACGGGGAAGTGGCTTTGAGCCCACGATCAGCCATGATCTTATTGATTGGCGGAGCAGGCTCGAAGGGGCCAAGTGGCCTATTCCTGCTCCTAGTTCTTATGTTCTTATGTTCCTCAAGATTCAAATATAAAAGCCGGTAAGCGGCCTGCGTGGGACGTCCACGCGGCCGCGTAGCTTAGCAGGAACATTGGTTGTGAGCTGCCTTCCCTGGAACTCCTGATCACTGTTACCAGTGAAAGGAGGAGGAGCAAGGTAATGTGGTAATGCATGGCAGATGCAGTATAACGTGGATAAATACGAGGTTATCCACTTTGGTGGCAAAAACAGGAAGGCAGATTATTATCTGAACGGAAAAGGGGAAGTGCTACCAGATCTGGGAGTCCTTGTGCACCAGTTGCTGAAGGTAAGCATGCAGGTGCAGCAGGCGGTTAAAGAAGGCAAATAGTATGTTGGCCTTCATAGCGAGAGGATTCGAGTACAGGAGCAAGGATGTCTTGCTGCAGTTGTACAGGGCCTTGGTGAGACCACACCTTGAGTATTGTGCGCAGTTTTTGTCGTCTTATCTGAGGAAGGATGTTCTTGAAATGGAGGGAGTGCAGCGAAGATTCACTAGACTG
This sequence comes from Squalus acanthias, assembly GCA_030390025.1. Lineage (NCBI taxonomy): Eukaryota > Metazoa > Chordata > Chondrichthyes > Squaliformes > Squalidae > Squalus > Squalus acanthias. The sequence goes on along the minus strand of JASTWF010000029.1, from coordinate 5,024,997 downwards.
ATACCTGGGATGGCAGGAATGGCGTATGAAGAGAGATTGGGTCGATTAGGCCTATATTCACTAGAGTTTAGAAGAATGAGAGGGGACCTCATTGAAACTCATAAAATTCTAACAGGTTTAGACAGACTAGATGCAGGAAGGCTGTTCCCGATGGTGGGGAGTCCAGAACTAGGGGTCACAATCTAAGGGTAAGGGGTAAGCCATTTACGACTGAGATGAGGAGGAATTTCTTCACCCAGAGAGTGGTGAACCTGTGGAACTCTCTACCACAGAAGGTAGTTGAGGCCAATTCATTAAATATATTCAAGAAGGAGTTAGATATATTTTTTACGGCTAAGGGGATCAAGGGATATGGGGAGAAAGCAGGGACAGGGTACTGAATTTGTATGATCAGCCAATGATCGGATTGAATGGCAGAGCAGGCTCGAGGGGCCGAATGGCCTAGTTCTGCTCCTATCTTCAATGTTTCTATGTTTCTATGTGACAACCCTATCTCCTGGTCAAGTGCAAAGAAATTAATAGTAAGTATTAGTGTACAAGTAGTCAGCTAACCCATTACAAATAATTATGCTGTAAACTTATTCCAGCTCAACAACAGCAGCTCAGGCGGCTGCAGGATTTTGGAATGTCATAGTCTAAAATCGAGCTGTGTACACATTTTAAAATGTGTCTTTGTTTACTCGGAAAACTGAGTGATTGACACAAAACAAGTTCCACTGACATTTGAACTCGGATCGCTGGATTAAGAGTCCAGAGTGCTCACCATTACACCATGGAACCGACGGCGATTGGGATTTTAGATCCTTTCTCAAAAGCAACAACATTAACGTCTCCACCATTCAACTTTGGTTCGGCCTGGACTCATCCGTACCTTCAGCTTCCCCACTTGCCCCTCTTCTAAGTATCGATGCTGAGCTAATCACACTGCTGCCGTGAAGGCTATCGGTTCTCAAATCTCTGCTTCTTTTTCACATTGCTCAGAGCAGCTTGTATTACAGTCTTGCCAGCTAAAAAGTGTATAAACATTGCAAGGCACTCATGCACTAAGGAAAAGAAAATGTAAACTTTTTTCGAGAATAAGAAATGCAATGCCTACATTTCAGGAAGCACTGCTGTCAGTTTCAACAAGTATGCCTGCTGAATGCAGATTGCAAAGAAAATTTGAGTAAACACCAATCTGTTGTGCAGTCAAACGAAGCACTGGACAACACACATCTTTCTTCTCCGCTCATTTGGAACAGGGAATGAGAGGTTGGGCCTATGATTTGATATCTCGATAAGGAAATCAATGCTCATTGATTCAGGCAGCAAAGTACCCAGTAGCCGTGGTTGGCTTCTCGGTGTCTTTCGCTTGTCTGTCTCAAATTTTCCAACAGCTGGGACAACAAGAATTCATGTTCCACCGAGATTTGAACTCGGATTACCAGTCCAGAGTGCTCACCATTGCACCAGGGAATTCACATCTACTCCGATGAGCGGGCTCAGTTTTCTTCAGCTCTCTTACCATTCACAGTGAAAATGCTGCAAGTGCTCAGCAGGTCATTTAAATTGTGTGGAGATAGAAGCAGAATTCTGACGAAAGGGCATCGACCTGAAACATTACCTCCGTTTGTCGCTCAGATGCAGCCTGATCTGCTGAGTATTTCCAGCATTTTCTGTTTTTTATTCAAATATCCAGCATGCCAAGCATAGATTTAATCTCTACAAGTATGCGGGCTGAATGCAGCTTGCAAAGTAAACCTCAAGGAGTGAGCATGGATGTATTTAAGTTGCAGCTCGATAAACACATGAGAGATAAAGGAATAGAAGGATATGTTGATAGGGTTAGAACCAGAGCAGCATAAATGAGGGCAGAGATCAGTTGTTATACCAAAATTCCCATGACTCTGGAGAGGTCCCAGCGGATTGGAAAACCGCAAATATAACACCCCTATTTAAGAAAGGAGGGAGACAGAAAGCAAGAAACTATAGACACGTTAGCCTAACATCTGGCTTTGTAAAAATGCTGGAGTCTTTAATTAAGGAAGCAGTAGCAGGGCATTTGGAAAATCATAATGCAGTCAAGTAGAGTCAGCATGGTATTATGAAAGGGAAATCATGTTTAACAAATTTGCTGCAGTTCTTTGAGGATGTAACGAGCAGTGTGGATTAGGGTGAACCAGTAGATGTGTTGGATTTCGATTTCAAAAAGGCATTCGATAAGGTGCCATATAAAAGGTTACTGCATAAGATAAGAGCTCACGGAGTTGGGGGTAATATATTAGCATGGATGGAGAATTGGCTAACTAACAGAAAGCAGAGAGTCGGGATAAATGGATCATTTTCCGGTTGCCAAACGGTACCAAGTGGGGTGCCACAGGGATCGGTCCTGGGGCCTCAACTATTTACTATCTACATTAATGACTTGGATGAAGGGACCGAGTGTAATGTAGCCAAGTTTGCGGAAGATGCAAAAATGGGTGGGAAAGCAAGTTGTGCAGTGGACTCAAAGAATCTGCAAAGGGATATAGACAGGCTAAGTGAGTGGGCAAACATTTGGCAGATGGTGTATAATACGGGAATGTGCGAGGTTATCCACTTGGGCAGGAAAAATAAAAAAGCATGTTATTCTATAAATGGAGAGAGATTACTAAATGCTACAGTTTAGAGGGACCTGCGGGTCCTTGTGCATGAAACAGAAAAAGTTAGCATGCAGGTACAGCAAGTAATCAAAAAGGCAAATGGAATGTTGGTCTTTATTGCAAGGCGGTTGGAGTATAAAAGTAGGGAAGCCCTGCTACAACTGTACAGGGTATTGGTGAGACCACACCTTGAGTACTGCGTACAGTTTTGGTCTCCTTATTTAAGGAAGAATATACTTGCATTGGAGGCATTTCAGAGACGATTCACACGGTTGATTCCTGAGATGAGGGGGTTGACTTATGAAGAAAGGTTGAGCAGGTTGGGCCTATACCCATTGGAATTTAGAAGAATGAGAGGTGATCTTATAGAAACATATAAGATACTGAGGGGGCTGGATAAGGTACATGCAGAGAGGATGTTTCCCCTCGTGGGGAAATCTAGAACTCGGGGGCATAGTTTCAGAATAAAGGGTCGCCCTTTTAGAACTGAGATGAGGAGGAATTTCTTCTTTCAAAGGGTCGTAAATCTGTGGAATTCTCTGCCCCAGAGAGCTGTGGAGGCTGGGTCATTAAATACATTTAAGGTGGAGATAGACAGATTTTTGCAAGATAAGGGAGTGAAGGGTTATGGGGAGCCAGCAGGGAAGTGGCTTTGAGCCCAAGATCAGCCATGATCTTGTTGATTGGCGGTGCAGGCTCGAGGGGCCTAGTGGCCTATTCCTGCTCCTATTTCTTATGTTCTTATGTTCCTCAAGATTCAAATATAAAAGCCGGTAAGCAGCCTGAGTGGGACGTCCACGCGGCCGCGTAGCTTAGCAGGAACATTGGATATGAGTTGCCTTCCCTGGAAATCCTGATCACTGTTACCAGTGAAAGGAGGAGGAGCAAGGTAATGTGGTAATGTGGTAATGCATGGCAGATGCAGTATAACGTGGATAAATACGAGGTTATCCACTTTGGTGGCAAAAACAGTAAGGCAGATTATTATCTGAACGGCAATAGTTTGGGAAAAGGGGAAGTGCAACGAGAGCTGGGTGTCCTTGTGCACCAGTCGCTGAAGGTAAGCATGCAGGTGCAGCAGGCGGTTAAGAAGGCAAATGGTATGTTGGCCTTCATAGCGAGAGGATTCGAGTACAGGAGCAAGGATGTCTTGCTGCAGTTGTACAGGGCCTTGCTGAGACCACACCTTGAGTATTGTGTGCAGTTTTGGTCGCCTTATCTGAGGAAGGATGTTCTTGCCATGGAGGGAGTGCAGCGAAGATTCACCAGACTCATACCTGGTATGGCAGGAATGACGTATGAAGTGAGATTGGGTCGATTAGGCTTATATTCGCTAGAGTTTAGAAGAATGAGAGGGGATCTCATTGAAACTTACAAAATTCTAACAGGTCAAGACAGACTAGATGCAGGAAGGCTCTTCCCGATGGCGGGGGAGTCCAGAACCAGGGGGGGGTCACAGCCTAAGGATAAGGGGTAAGCTATTTAGGACTGAGATGAGGAGGAATTTCTTCGCCCAGAGAGTGGTGCACCTGTGGAATTCTCTACCACAGATGGTAGTTGAGGCCAATTCATTAAATATATTCAAGAAGGAGTTAGATATATTTCTTAAGGCTAAGGGGATCAAGGGATATGGGGAGAAAGCAGGGACAGGGTATTGAATTTGGATGATCAGCCAATGATCGGATTGAATGGTGGAGCAGGCTCGAGGGCCGAATGGCCTACTCCTGCTCCTATCTTCTATGTTTCTATGTTTCTATGTGACAACCCTATCACCTGGTCAAGTGGAAAGAAAAGAATAGTAAGTATTAGTGTACAAGTAGTCAGCTAACCCTATACAAATGATTATGCTGTAAACTTATTCCAGCTCAACAACAGCAGCTCAGGCGGCTGGAGGATTTTGGAATGTCATAGTCTAAGATCGAGCTGTGTACACATTTTAAAATGTGTCTCCATTACTCGGGAAACTGAGTGATTGACACAAAACAGGTTCCACCGACATTTGAACTCGGATCGCTGGATTCAGAGTCCAGAGTGCTCACCATTACACCATGGAACCGACGATGACTGGGATTTTAGATCCTTTCTCAAAAGCAACAACATTAACGTCTCCAACATTCAACCTTGGCTCGGCCTGTTCTGATCCGTATCTTCAGCTTCCTCACTTGCCCCTCTTCTAAGTATCGATGCTGAGCTAATCACACAGCTGCCGTGAAGGCTATCGGTTCTCAAATCTCTGCTTCTTTTTCACATTGCTCAGAGCAGCTTGTATTACAGTCTTGCCAGCTATAAAGTGTATAAGCATTGCAAGGCAATCATGCACTAAAGAAAAGAAAATGAAAACTTATTTCGACAATTTGAAATGCAATGCCTACATTTCAGGAAGCACTGCTTTCAAATTCAACACGTGTGCCTGCTGAATGCAGATTGCAGATGGCAAAGAAAAGTTGAGTAAACACCAATCTGTTGTGCAGTCCAACGAAGCACTGGACAACACACATCTTTCTTCTCCACTCATTTGGAACAGGGAATGACAGGTTGAGTCGATGATTTGATATCTCGATAAGGAAATCAATGCTCATTGATTCAGGCAGCAAAGTACCCAGTAGCCGTGGTTGGTTTCTCGGTGCCTTTTGCTTGTTTGTCTCAAATTTTCCAACAGCTGGGACAACAAGAATTCATGTTCCACCGAGATTTGAACTCGGATTACCAGTCCAGAGTGCTCACCATTGCACCAGGGAATTCACATCTACTCACCTGAGTGGGCTGTTTTCTTCAGCTCTCTTACCATTCACAGTGAAAATGCTGCAAGTGCTCAACAGGTCAGGTAAATTCTGTGGAGATAGAAACAGAATTCTGACGAAAGGGCATCGACCTGAAACATTACCTCTGTTTGTCGCTCAGTTGCTGCCTGATTTGCTTAGTATTTCCAGCATTTTCTGTTTTTAATTCAAATATCCAGCATGCCAAGCAGAGATTTAATCTCTACAAGTATGCGGGCTGAATGCAGCTTGCAAAGTAAACCTCAAGGAGTGAGCATGGATGCATTTAAGGTACAGCTCGATAAACACATGAGAGATAAAGGAATAGAAGGATATGTTGATAGGGTTAGAACAAGAGCAGCATAAACGAGGGCACAGACCAGTTGTTATGCCAAAATTCCCTGGACTCTGGAGAGGTACCAGCGGATTGGAAAACAGCAAATATAACACCCCTATTTAAGAAAGGAGGGAGACAGAAAGCAGGAAACTATAGACCAGTTAGCCTAATATCTGTCGTTGGAAAAATGCTGGAGTCCTTCATTAAGGTAGCAGTAGCAGGGCATTTGGAAAATCATAATGCAGTCAAGCAGAGTCAGCATGGTTTAATGAAAGGGAAATCATGTTTAACACATTTGCTGGAGTTCTTTGAGGATGTAACGAGCAGTGTGGCTAAGGGTGAGCCAGTGGATGTGGTGTATTTGGATTTCCAGAAGGCATTCGATAAGGTGCCACATAAAAGGTTACTGCATAAGATAAGAGCTGACGGAGTTGGGGGTAATATATTAGCATGGATGGAGATTTGGCTAAATAAAAGAAAGCAGAGAGTCGGGATAAAGAGGTAATTTTCCGGTTGCCAAACGTTAACTAGTGGGGTGCCACAGGGATCGGTGCTGGGGCCTCAACTATTTACAATCTACATTAATGACTTTGATAAAGGGACCGAGTGTAATGTAGCCAAGTTTGCGGATGATACAACAATGGGTGGGAAAGCAAGTTGTGCAGAGGACTCAAATAATCTGCAAAGGGATATCGAAAGGCTAAGTGAGTAGGCAAACATTTGGCAGATGGTGTATTCTGTGGGAATGTTCGAGGCTATCCACTTTGACAGGAAAAATAAAAAAGCAAATTATTATTTAAATGGAGAGAGATTACAAAATGCTACAGTTTAGAGGGACCTGGGTGTCCTTGTGCATGAAACACAAAAAGTTAGCATGCAGGTACAGCAAGTAATCAAAAAGTCAAATGGAATGTTGGCCTTTATTGCAAGGGGGTTGGAGTATAAAAGTAGGAAAGCTCTGCTACAACTGTACAAGGTATTGGTGAGACCACACCTTGAGTACTGCGTACAGTTTTGGTCTCCTTATTTAAGGAAGAATATACTTGCATTGGAGGCAGTTCAGAGACGATTCACACGGTTGATTCCTGAGATGAGGGGGTTGACTTATGAAGAAAGGTTGAGCAGGCTGGGCCTATACTCATTGGAATTTCGAAGAATGAGAGGTGATCTTATTGAAACATATAAGATACTGAGGGGGCTCGACAAGGTAGATGCAGAGAGGATGTTTCCCCTCGTGGGGAAATCTAGAACTCGGGGTCATAGTTTCAGAATAAAGGGTCGCCCTTTTAGAACTGAGATGAGGAGGAATTTCTTCTTTCAGAGGGTCGTAAATCTGTGGAATTCTCTGCCCCAGAGAGCTGTGGAGGCTGGGTCATTAAATACATTTAAGGTGGAGATAGACAGATTTTTGCAAGATAAGGGAGTGAATGGTTATGGGGAGCGGGCGGGGAAGTGGCTTTGAGCCCAAGATCAGCCATGATCTTATTGAATGGCGGAGCAGACTCGAGGGGCCAAGTGGCCTATTCCTGCTCCTATTTCTTATATTCCTCAAGATTCAAATATAAAAGCCGGTAAGCGGCCTGCGTGGGACGTCCACGCGGTCGTGTAGCTTAGCAGGAACATTGGTTGTGAGTTGCCTTCCCTGGAGCTCCTGATCACTGTTACCAGTGAAAGGAGGAGGAGCAAGGTAACGTGACAACCCGATCTCCTGGTCAAGTGGAAAGAAAAGAATAGTAAGTATTAGTGTACAAATAGTCAGCTGACCCATTACAAATAATTATGCTGTAAACTTATTCCAGCTCAACAACAGCAGCTCAGGCGGCTGGAGGAATTTGGAATGTCATAGTCTAAAATCGAGCTGTGTACACATTTTAAAATGTGTCTCGATTTACTCGGGAAACTGAGTGATTGACAATAAATAGGCTCCTCCGAGATTTGAACTTGCATCGCTGGACTCAGAGTCCAGAGTGCTCACCATTACACCATGGAACCGACGGTGACGACCTCGTTAGCTCCTTTTTCAAAAGCAACAACATTAACGTCTCCACCATTGAACTTTGGCTCGGCCTGGTCTCATCCTTCAGTTTCCCCACTTGCCCCTCTGCTAAGTATCGCTGCTGAGCTAATCACAGAGCTGCCGTAAAAGCTATCGGTTCTCAAATCTCTGCTTCTGTTGCACACTGCTCAGAGCAGCTTGTATTACAGTCTTGCCAGCTAAAAAGTGAATCAGCATTGCAAGGCATTGATGGACGAAAGAAATGAAAATGTAAATTTTGTTCGAGTGCAAGAAATGCAATGCCTACATTTCAAGAAACACTGCTTCCAATTTCAACACGTGTGCCTGCTGAATGCAGATTGCAAAGAAAAGTGGAGTAAACACCAATCTGTTGTGCATTCAAATGAAGCAATGGACAACATACATCTTTCTTCTCCGCTCATTTGGAACATGGAATGACAGGTTGAACCTATGATTTGATATCTCGATAAGGAAATCAATGCTTATTGATTCAGGCAGCAAAGTGCCCAGTAATCGCGGTTGGCTTTTGGGTGCACTTTTCGCTTGTTTATCCTAAATTGTCCTGCAATTACTGTCGCATATTGTTGAAATCCTAATGATAACATGGAGAACAATTTATTTTTTTTTCCTTCCCATTTGCCTGAATGAGCAGAGTGAAGAAAATATTTAATAGTGAATATTTAAAAGGTGGGACAAGAAGAATTCAGATTTACACCGAGATTTGAACTCGGCTCACTGGATTCAAAGTCCAGAGTGCTGACCATTACACCATGGAACCCACGTCAACACCTCTGAGCGGGCTCAGTTTTCTTCAACTATCTTACCCTTCACAGTGAAAATGCTGCAAGTGCTCAGCAGGTCAGGTAACTTCTGTGGAGATAGAAACAGAATTCTGACGAAAGGGCATCAACCTGAAACATAAACTCTGTTTCTCGCTCAGATGCTGCCTGATCTGCTGAGTATTTCCACCATTTTCTGTTTTTTTATTCAAATATCCAGCCTGCCAAGCATCGATTTAACCTCTACAAGTATCGGGGCCGAATGCAGTTTGCAAAGTAAACCTCAAGGAGTGGTTGAGGCAAATAGCATGGATGCATTTAAGGGACAGCTGGATAAATACGTGAGAGAGAAAGGAATAGATGGATACGCTGATAGGGTTAGAACAAGAAGACGGGGCTCGAGTGGAGCAGAAATGTGGGCACAGACCAGTTGTGCCGAATGGCCTGTTTTTGTGCTGTGTCCTCGATGTAAGCTCAGCAAACACCATTCTGTTGTGCAGTACAGCAATCAACTTGCTCTTCAGCTTATTTTGGGAAAGGATAGATAGGCTGACCTTATGATTTGAAATCTAGACAAGGAGCTCAATGATCACTCATTCAAGCAGCAGGTGCCAGCTTCCAGATGCCTTTAACTGATTTGTTCCAAATTTTGGAAGGTCCAGAACAGGAATGATTCACGTTCCAACACGAGATTTAGAACTGGGATCCCTTGGAATACAGAGACCGCATTGCATATCATTACACCATGGAGCCTACAGCACAGGTGACTGGGGGATAATTGATTATTATACTCAAGAATGGATCTGTTTACACATTTTAAAAGTGTTTCCTTTCATATGGGAAACAATAACATCTTGTATTTTTATTGCGCCTTTAACGTAATAAAACGTCCCAAGGCGCTTCACAGGAGCGATTATCAATCAACATTTGAAATTGAGCCGCATAAGGAGCAACAAGGACAGGTGATCAAAGCATGGTCAAAGAGGGAGGTTTTAAAGAGCGTCTTAAAGGAGGAACGAGAGGTAGAGAGGCGGAGAGGTTTAGGGAGGGAATTCCAGATCTGAGCACCTGGGCAGCTGAAAGCACGGCCGCCAATGGTGGAGCGACTGAAATGGGTGATGTGAATGGGCCCAGAATTGGAAGAGCGCAGATTTCTCGGGGGGTTGTAAGGCTGGTGGAGGTTACAGAGATAGGGAGTGGCGTGGCCATGAAGGGATTTGAAAACAAGGATGAGATCATTAAAAGCAAGGCATTGCCAGACCCTGATCACATGTGCATCAGGCGATTTGGCGTCTGACCACTCATTCACTCATTCTCGCTTCTTTCCCAGAAGATTTCCTAGTGTCACAGCATTTGCTGGCGAGAGTTGGAATGGGGCCTGATGACCCCATGATTACCTCATCTATCGGTAAGTATTCTGCCTGACTACTATCTCACCTTGCTTACTATTATGAGCACCGACGTGTGAAAAGAGTACTCAGGAATCCTGGTGTATCTCAGCTTTGGGCAATACGGGAAGAGGAGGGATATTGCTGAAAAGATTAACATTCTATGAGAGCACAATCGTTTTTGGACCGTCTATCTGAGTGGGTTTACTAGCTGCACTCACTCTACGACTTGAGAGAATGATCCATTTGAAGTTTGAAAATAAACAGAATATCGCAAAAGGGATCAGTTTCCTCACAATTTGCTTTGTCGACTTATTGTGGAAAGTGAAGTGATTTTTGAGTAAGTCAGAGTTCTGACTCCCGGATTCCCCACCCCATAACACTGAATGATTGGCCGTGGTGATGCAGACTCCAGCCATGGGATTCTTTACCGCCAGTGCCCCAGTGATCTGTCTTGTGATACAATGTGAATGCGGCAAGTTGTTTAACTAAAAGATCCCAAACTCTGCCCAAGTTTCTTGAAGCAATGCAGAATTCCATTACCCCTAAATCTGTCCAGAGCTCCTGTTGCGCTCAGTGGCCGGTTGACCACCTGTTAAAGATTCTTACTGAATCTGAATCTGAATGATACTTTCATGGGGTGAAAAGTTATCGGGGGTAGGCGGGAATGTGGAGTAATCGGATCAGCCATGATCTTATTGAATGGCGGAGTAGGCTCGAAAGGCCGAGTGGCCTACTCCTGCTCCTAATTCGTAAGTTCGTATGTTCTCATTACCTGAACTTCCTCATAAAACTTAGTGGTGGGTTTGTTGTGGAGATCAATAATATATTTGGGCAATGATCTTCTGTTTGTTTACGCTTATCTCCTGGAGGCTTGGGATCTGTTGTGAAAGTGCATCTGAAGTTATTACTGAATTTGTCTGTGTAGTTGCAATATACGTGAGATTAGACGTGTTGGTGTTGATTAGTATAATCACAGAGCAATCTGTCAATGCGTGGCACTTAACAGACAATAGGCCAGAGTTTGTGGTGGCGTGCTCTGAGATTACGCCGTCATACCGCCTACGAAATTGACAGGAGTTCGGGGCAAGCGCTGAATCCCGAACTTGCGATCTGTCAAGTTCTGACTTGTAAGATCATCTGCACCGACAGCGCACTGACATTGAAAACCTAATTGCTGTCGCAGAATTGGGCTAATTGCCCAGCAGCTGCCCAACAATTACGCACACAAGTATTACAGCTGTTGGAAATTGGAGGTCCTGTTTCTACAGTGTATGGGGAAACCGCTTGACAAATCCAAGTAATTTTAACAACTTATCAGGCCGGAAATGGAAGCATTTTAGGATTTTCTCCCTGGAAAGTATTTATTTGTCTCTAAGAAGTTCGGAGGAAGCGGTTGCTACATTGATAACATAATTTATTTTTTGGCATCTATGTGGAGCATAAGCTTTAAAAAATATCAAAACTGAAAGTATAGATGTTTATCCTGGAAAGCTGTAGTAATGAGGATTTTTTTTCTGTCCGGAGATCATGAATGAATGAGAGACCTCTTGCTTCCTGATTGGAGCACCAGGCCCACTTGATATCACGTACAACCTTGGGATCCCTGGGACTTTACGTTGCACTCTAGCACGCAGCGTCAAACAGCAAGTTATCCAAGGAGGTTCCCGATCAGGTAAGTTGGCATTGGGCCTGAATTTGCGATCCGAGGCTTCCCGCGGGCGGATACCTCCGATCATCAAATTTTCTACGCATTTACCTGTTGTTCCGGGAGTTACGGAGGGTCGCGATTTTGGGCCTCTCCTGGTAGAAATGCGGAGAGGCCCAGGTATCCCAGGGGCGCCTTCGATTCGCAAGCGCCCCTGGGATCACGTGGGCCAGCCCAACCAATGAAAGAATGGAATCCACATTCATACTTTTGACAGTTCTATACGTACGGAACAGTCATAAGTTGAATGGGGATGACTTTAAAATACACGACCACCTGAAATAAATTTTTTAAATACATTACATGTATAAAATGATTTAAATGGCCTTTAATTATATATTTTAAACAAATATGTTTTAACGGGGCTAAAAATAAACTTACCTTATTGGAGAGGGCTTTTAATGTATAGGTGAGCGATAAAATTTTATTTTTCTATTTTTTAAAACTCATGTGCTGGGAAAAGCAGGCCTTCCTTTTGCTTTTACCATGCATAAGAATTCCACGGCCTTTCAGCAGGCGGAAGTTGGACAAATAGAGCAACTCTCCACCCTCAGAGGCCCTTTTCTTGGGCATGCGGATGATTTCTCAAGAAGATTCTTGACAGATCGCAAGTGCCGGGTTTCAGCGCATGCGCTTCGCGTGCCTAAACCCGGCAGATGCGCGGCCCCTGTGGGCGCGTACATAGCTCGTACGCGCCCATAGGGGTCGCAAAATATGGCCCATTCTGTTCAGATGCCGGCGGCACAATCCGCAGTTATGCCGCTGACCACAAAATCCAGGCCTATGTCTTTACAGAATGCTGTTCGCTTTCAGAGTCTGCCCCATAACATCGCTGGGTGACGAATGTGATTGACTAGCAACGCGACCAAGTTAGTTCTCAAGTGACATCAGTTGTGTTTATTTGAGTAACTTAACAACTAGTGTAAACGGAGTTCTGACAATATTTTTCAACTCCTCTCTGAAATTGGCTTGAGTTACCACATAGATGCAGGTGTTGGTACAGGAGCTGGTAAGCTGAAACATATACGCCATCTGTTGTAGGATATATCCAGGATCAGAGGGACCTGCGTAATAATACGTATTTGAGATTCGATAATACAAGAAATTAATGACATAGGGCATCCATAGCACGATGAAGCTGCCCGATATGGCGAAGAGTAAAATCATGGATTTTCTTCGGTTCTCCGTTTCTGGATCGACCTGAGTTCCGCTGTGATTGGAGAGCAGCCCCCTGCGAACTCTATTGGCCACTACAATGTATCTGACGGTCAGAGCATTAAAGAGCAAAATGAAGAAAAAGGGCAAGAATGGGGTGAGGATTCGGTGGAGCCAATCATATCCAATCCAGGTAGCTAACTTGTAAAACACTCGCTTTGATTGGCAGAACCATGGTACGTTGTCAATGATATAGACAGGTTCAAATGAAAAATACCAGGGAATGTTCTTCAAGCAGAACAGTAGACACACTGCTACAATCACCGAAGTAGCCGTTTTCGGAATGCAATATCCTGCTTTCAGTTTCTGGTAACAAATAGCTATGAGCCGATCAAAAGTGAAGGCGACGGTTAACCAGACAGAACTGTCCCTCGCCGCACAGCGCACGACAATGATACAACTGCACACAGGGGTGATGTGCAGGGAAGAATTTGGGAAGTAATTGTAAACAATGCGATTCAATATCACGTCAGTAATGACCACCATCAGATCCGCCGCTGCCATGGCCACCAAGTAGAGAGTGATGCATCTGGAGAGCCCGCACTTCCTCTGGGATAGAATCCAAATCGTCACCAAGTTCACTGTAAGAAACAAGAAAAAACAGTCATCAAACTCGCAAACACAGTAATCTCCGTTATCCATTCTCCTTGCAACTGATCCTTTGCTTCTTAGATTTCTCGCCCGTCTCCCCGCCTATACCATTCAGTTCACTCCATCCAGTCAGACAAAATCAGCTGTTTTCTAGGTTTGCTATTTAAAGGGACCTGACGCTAACTTACATAAGAACATAAGAAATAGGACCAGGAGTAGGCCAATCTGCCCCTCGAGCCTGCTCCGCCATTCAATAAGATCATGGCTGATCTGATCCTATCCTCAAATCTAAAGAACACAAGAAGTAGGAGCAGGACCCGGCCACTCAGCCCCTGGGCCCGCTCCGCCACCCACAGGGCCCTGACCGTTCCGAACTCAGCCTCATGTCCAATTTCCTGCCCGCTCACCGTAACCCTAATTCCCTTTACCTCTAGGAAACTATCTATTTCTGTTTTAAATTTATTTAATGATGTAGCTTCCACAGCTTCCTGGGGCAGCAAATTCCACAGACCTACTACCCTCTGAGTGAAGAAGTTTCTCCTCATCTCAGTTTTGAAAGAGCAGCCCCTTATTCTAAGATTATGCCCCCTAGTTCCAGTTTCACCCATCCTTGGGAACATCCTTACAGCATCCACCCGATCAAGCCCCTTCACAATCTTATATGTTTCAATAAGATCGCCTCTCATTCTTCTGAACTCCAATGAGTAGAGTTCCAATCTACTCAACCTCTCCTCATATGTCCACCCCCTCATCCCCGGGATTAACCGAGTGAACCTTCTTTGTACTGCCTCGAGAGCAAGTATGTCTTTTCTTAAGTATGGGCACCAAAACTGTATGCAGTATTCCAGGTGCGGTCTCACCAATACGTTATATAACTGCAGCAATACCCCCCTGTTTTTATAATCTAACCACCTAGCAATAAAAGCCAAGATTCCGTTGGCCTTCTTGATCACCTGCTGCACCTGCATACTAACTTTTTGATTTTCTTGCACTAGGACCCCCAGATCCCTTTGTACTGCAGTACTTTCCAGTTTCTCGCCATTAAGATAATAACTTGCTCTCTGATTTTTCCTGCCAAAGTGCATAACCTCACATTTTCCAATATTGTATTGCATCTGCCAAATCTCCGCCCACTCACCCAGCATGTCTATATCCCCTTTTAGGTTTTTCATGTCCTCCTCACTTTCTACTTTCCCTCCCATCTTTGAATCATCTGCAAACTTTGATATGTTACACTCGGTCCCCTCCTCCAAATCGTTAATATAGATTGTAAAGAGTTGGGGACCCAGCACCGACCCCTGCGGAACACAACGGGCTACTGGTTGCCATTCCGAGAATGAACCATTTATCCCAACACTCTGCTTCCTGTTAGATAGCCAATCCTCCACCCATGCCAGAATATTACCCCCAATCCAGTGATTTTTTATCTTGAGCAATAATCTTTTATGTGGCACCTTGTCGAATGCCTTCTGGAAGTCTAAATACACTACGTCCACTGCTTCCCCTTTATTCACCCTGTACGTTATGTCCTCAAAGAACTCAAGCAAATTTGTCAGACATGACATCCCCTTCATAAAGCCATGCTGACTTTGTCCTATTAAATTATGTTTATCTAAATGTTCCGTTACTGTCTCCTTAATAATAGACTCCAAAATTTTACCCACCACAGATGTTAGGCTTACTGGTCTATAATTTCCAGCCTTCTGCCTACTACCCTTTTTAAATAAGGGTGTTACATTAGCAGTTTTCCAATCTGCCGGGACCTTTGCTGAGTCCAGGGAATTTTGGAAAATTATTACCAAAGCATCCACAATCCCTACTGCCACTTCCCTCAAGACCCTAGGATGTAAGCCATCAGTTTCAGGGGATTCATCCGCCTTGAGTCCCATTATTTTACTGAGTACCAATTCCTTAGTTATTTTAATCGTATTTAGCTCCTCCCCCCTAGAGCCCCCTGTTTGTCCAGTGTTGGGATATTCTTAGTGTCCTCTACCGTTAAGACTGAAACAAAATATTTGTTCAGCATTTTTGCCATCTCCATGTTTCCCACCATTAATTTCCCGATCTCATCCTCTTAGGGACCTACGTTTGCCTTAGCCACCCTTTTTCTTTTTATATAACTATAGAAACTCTTGCTATCTGTTTTTATATTTTTTGCTAATTTATTTTCATAATCTATCTTCCCTTTCTTAATCAATCCTTTAGATACTTTTTGCTGTCTTTTGAAGACTTCCCAATCTTCTATCCTCCCACTAAGTTTGGCTACCTTATATGTCCTTGTTTTTAGTCGGATACTATCCTTAACTTCTTTACTTAGCCACGGATGGCTGTCATTCCTTTAACACCCTTTTTTCGCCAGTGGAGTATATTTCTTTTGAAAGTTGTAAAATAACTCCTAAATGAACACCACTGCTCATGTACCGTCTTACCCTTTAATCTATTTTCCCAGTCCACTTTAATCAATTCCGCTCTCATACCATCATAGTCTCCTTTATTCAAGCTCAGTACGCTTGTTTGAGAATTGTTTGTTGTACTTAGACTCTGAGCGCTTCCCCCACTCTATATGTGAAAAGTCATGTATGTGGGGATTACACGTCACCAGGAAGACACGTGCTGCAAAATAATCTGGAGGGAACTTCCAATGTCCTCGTTACCGGAAAGGTCTGGCCCGATCACTGCAATCAACAACTTCCGTACAACGATCTCTGAAGTTTCTTGGGCAATGCCGTGAAGCGATACCTAGAGCTAATAGAGTTTTGGGGTGCATTCATAGGACAATTGAGTATAAGACGATGCATACTATTTTGTACTTGTACAAGACTCTTGTCAGGCCTTACTTGGAATACTGTCTCCAGTTTTGGTCTCCTCACATGCTGGACGCTTCTGAGACGTTGGAAAGGGTGCAGAGGAGGGCCACTAGACTAATTCCTAGTATAAAGTATCTTAGTTATCAAGATAGGCTAAAATAGTTGGGTCTCTACACTTTAGAGAAGCGCAGATTTCGGGTTGATATCATTGAGGTTTATAAGATTGTGAAGGGAATAGATTGTGTTCCAGTTGACAGTTTGCTCCAATTAAGTAGGTGCAGGAGGACCAGGGGTCACACAATTTTAAATTGTGTAAGGCCAGATCTAGGTTAGATGTCAGGAGGAGGGGGTTCTGTTCCCAGAGAATTGACCTCCTGAACAGGCTGCCATCTCGTGCGGTGGACGCCGATTGTCTGGGTTTCTTCAAGCGAGAGCTGGACCTTTTTCTGATTGGAGCGGACATCCCCTCTTACTGAACGTAGGTGCTGCAGGAATGCAGGGCATCATTGATCTCCTGGACCAGTTTTGAGCACCTGGAGATGTCGGAGAGGAATTTCCCAAATTTCCCCCTCAAAAACCTGGGTGTTTATCTGGTATTTCGCCTGTCCCAGGAGATCACATGATCTTTAGGTGGGCTGGCGAGTGTATATATTGTGACACACAAGGTATCACAATTGTGTCGGAAAGGCTGGATGTACCAAAGGTCTTTACCTATCCGACATTGTTCGAATGTCCGTAAATGCCAAGCACACTATTTATTTCACCTCAGTCTGATGTAAAAGGTCATTAAAGTAACAGACTCTGGGGGCAATGCTAAGGAAATGCAGCCAGATTTTATCACCCAAATCTTCATTTACCTCTCCTGATCATGTTAACTTTCCTAGGGTTTACCTTGGTATCTGACTCTTGCGATGAACTCCCTCATGTAGTGACCTGAACTGGGGTGCCCCGCGGCTATAGTTTGGGAAGGTGCTGGATGTTGTGTCTGAGTCAAAGACACTGAGATAGCGGTGGTCATTAAGCTTGGTTAACACGGTGCAGGAGATGGCTCAGCTGCCGCCTGCACCAGTTTGATGGCTGCTGGCGAAGTCTGGTGCTGGATGGTTACTTGGCACTCATCCAATCCCTGGATGAAGAGGTGCAAAGGTGGATAGGTATCGTCATCCAGAGACACGGAAACATTATCCATAGCTATTCCCTGAATTCGCTGTTGCAAACATGCCCACTGATCCCTGTGAGCACAGTGAAATTGTTCAAAATCTCTATCCTCGTGATTTCCAAGCCTGTCTAGCAAAAAGCTTTGGGAATCCAGGCTGATACATAGGACCATAGGAACAGGAGTAGCCCATGTAACCCCTCGAGCCTGTTCCAACATTCAATGAGATCATGGCTGATCTGTGAACTAACTCCATATACCCGCCTTTGCCCCATATCCCTTAATATCTTTGGTTAACAAATATCTATCAATCCCACAGTTACACGTAACAATTGACCTTTTTTGGCTCTAATTTTTAGATATTGCCCCCTAGTCCTAGACTCTCCAACCAACGTAAATATTTTATCTCTATCTAGACTATCAGTTCCCCTTAATATTTTGAAAACTTCAATCAAATCACCACTGAACGTTCGAAATTCCAGGGAATACAACCCTAGTTCTGTAATCTGTCCTCGGAATTTAACACTTGGAGTCCAGGCATCATTCTGAAAAATCTACGCTGCACTCCCTCCAAGGTCAAAATATCCTTCCTAAGGTTTGCTGGTCAGAACTGCTCACAGTACTCCAGGAGTAAGCTAACCAGTGCTTTGTACAGCTGTATCATAAATTCTACCCCTTTTATTCTAGTCCTCAAGATATAAAGGCTGGCATTCCATCAGCCATTTTGATTATGTTCTGTACCCTTTCATGACATTTTAATGATCAATATACATGGAGTCCCAAATATCTTTGCGCTTCCACTGTCTCTAGGTTTTTAACATTTAGATAATATTCTGCTCTGTGCTTTTTAGGTCCAAAGTGGATGACCAGACGTTTGCCTGCATTGAAATCCCTTTGTCAAGTTTTGCCCATTTGCTTAATCTATTAATATCTCTTTGAATGTCTACACATTTGCCTGCTGAATGCAGATTGCAAAGAAAAGTTGAGAAAACCCCAATCTGTTGTGCAGTCAAATGCTGCATTGGACATCAACCAATTTTCCGTTCCGCTGTTTTGGAACAGGGAAAGACAGGCTGAGCTTATGATTTGACATCTAGACAAGGAGACCAATCCTCATTGATTCAGGCAGCAAATTGCACAGAGCACCAAATGGCTTCCAGGTGCATTTTCCTTCGTTGTCCCAAATTTTCCAACAGCTGGGACAACAAGAACTCGGATCACTAGATTCAGAGTCCAGAGTGCTCACCACTGAACCATGGAACCCACATCCACTGTAGTGAGCGGACTCTGATATCTCCAGCTCTCCCAGTATTCACAGCCACTGGAATATTTTCTGAAAATTCTGGATATATTCAGCAGGTCAGGCAGCATCTGTGGAGAGAGAAACAGAGTTCTGACGAAAGGGCATCGACCTGAAACGTTAACTCTGTTTTTCTCTCTCCACTGATGCTGGCTGACCTGCTGAGTATTTCCAGTATTTTGTGTTGGTACTTCAGATTTCCAGCTTTCGCAGAATTTTGCTTTTGGAATTTTTTCTTACTCCAGTTCAGTGGGACTTGTGGTCTGACGCAAATCGATGCAACCTTTCAACTGACGAATGAACTATCCCAGCCAAGATCAAATCTCTAATCGTGGAAAGAGCTGGAATTTGAGCTCCAGTGAAATGGATTGCAGTAGCTGCTCAGGTGGCTGTAGGATTTTTGAATGTGATATTCTAGAATCGATTGTGTACTCATTTTAAAGAGTGTCTCAATTGACATGGTAAACAAAGCAAAATAACAGTAATGAAGAAAATAATGGCACTAAAGAGTGACAGATCTCCAGGACCAGATGGTTTTCAACGCAGGATTTTTAACGAAGTAGGTGAGAACATTGCAGATGCCCCTAGTGTGATCTTCCAAATTTCTCTCGATTCAGGAAGCGTTCTTTTAGTTTGGAAAATTGCATGTGTCACTGAAATATTTAAGAAAGGTGAGAGAGGGAAACTAGGGAATTATAGGCCAGTTAGTCTAGCATATATTATCGGGAAATTACTGCAGTCTCTAATTAAGGATTGAGTGATGAAACACCTTGACATTTTTCGGCTGAACAAAGAGGGGCAGCATGGATTTGTAAAGGGTCAGCCATGACTGATGAACCTGATTGGATTTTTGAAGAGGTGACTTATGTATTCGACAGGAGAATCATAGATTCATAGAATCATCTACATTTACGACACAGATGCAGGACATTCAGCCCATCGCGTCTGCACAAGTCGAAAAAGAGCTACCCAGTCTAATCTCACTTTCCAGCTCTTGACCCGTAGGTTGCAGGTTAAGGCACTTCAAGTGCATATCCATGTATTTTTTTAATGCAGTGAGGGTTTCTGACTCTACCAGATTTCCAGGCAGAGTGTTCCAGACCCCCACCGCCCTCTGGACGAAAATATTTCACCTCAACTCCCTCTAATCCTTCTACCAATTACTATAAATCTATGCCCCTTCGTTATCGACCTCTCTGCTAAGGGACATCGGTGCTTCTTATACATTCTATCTCGGCCCCTCATAATTTTATACACCTCAATTAAATCTGACCTCAGACTGTTCCAAAGAAAACAACCCCAGCCTATCCAATCTTTCCTCATAGCTAAAATTCTCCAGTCCTGGCAACATCCGCAAAAATCTCCTCTGTACCCTCTCTAGTGAAATCACACCTTTCCTGTAATGGGGTGGCCAGAACTGAAAGCAGTGCTTTAACTGTGGCCTAACTAGTGTTTAATTCAGATACAGAATAACCTCCCTGCTCCCGATCATTTATTGTTAATTGCCTAGTCTTGTCAGCCCTCCCCAAATGTATTACCTCACACTTCCCCGGGTTGAATTCCATTTGCCACTTTTCTACCCACCTGAGAATTCCATTGATATCTTCCTGCAGTCTACAGCAATGTTCCTCACTATCAACCACACGGCCAACTTTTTGTATCATCTGCAAACTTCTTAATCATGCCCCCTACATTAAAGTCATTGATATATACCACAAAACGGAAGAGACCAGGGACTGAGGCCTGTGCAACCCCACTGGAAGTAGCCTTCCAGTCACAAAAATCACCCATCGACCATTACCATTTGCTTGCGGCCACTGAGCTAATATTAGATCCAACTTGCCACTTACCCTTGGATCCCATGGGCTTTTACTATTTTGACCAACCTGCCATGTGGGAACTTATCAAAGGCCTTGCTAAAATCCATGTATACTACATCAAACACGCTACCCTCGTCGACCTTCCTCGTAACCTGCTCAAAAAATTCAATCAAGTTAGTCAGACACGACCTTCTTTTAACACATCCATGCTGACTGTCCTTGATTAATCCGTGTCTTTATGAAATATGATTTATACTTTCCCTCAGAATTGTTTCAATAATTTTCCCACCACTGAGATTAGGTTGACTGGCCAGTAATTACTCAGTCTATCCCTTTTTACCTTTTTAAACAACGGCACAACGTTAGCTGTCCTCCAGCCCTCTGGCACCACACTTGTATCCAGAGAGGATTGGAAAATGATGGTCAGGGCCTCCGCTATTTCCTCCCTTGCTTCTCTTAACAGCCTGGGATGCATTTCATCTGGACCTGGCGATTAATCTACTTTCCAAGATGTTAAACCATTTAATACTTCCTTTCTCTCCCTCTATGTTTTTCCGATCTAATAGTTCACACTCCACTTAACTACAATGCCCACATCGTCCCTTTCTTTTGTGCAAAGTATTCCTTAAGAACCATGTCCAAGTCTTCCGCTTCCAAATTCAGGCTACCTGTTTGGTCTATAATAGGCCTTACTCCTTCCTTAGTTATTCTTTTGCTATTTATGCACTTATTTGAGTTTTCCTTGGTTTTACTTGCCAATATTTTTCATGTCCTCTCTTTGCTTTCCCAATTTCCTTTTTAATTTCACCCCTGCGCTTTCTATACACCTCTAGGCTTACTGTAGTATTGAGCTCTCGGTATCTGAAAAAGCTTCCATTTTTTTCCTCATCCTACCTTTTATGCTCCTTGACATCCAGGGGTCTCTAGATTTGGGAGTCCCACTCTTTTTATTTGTGGAATCATATTGGCTGTGGACCCTCACTATCGCCTCCTTGAACGTCTTCCACTGCTCTGATATGGATGTTATTGATATGGAATTCCAGAAGGCATTCGATAAAGTTACTTGTAAGAAATTGTTAGCTAAAGTTGAAGCTCATCGAATTCAGGGCAAATTATTGACCTGGTAAGGAAATCGGCTGAGCGGCAGGAGACAGAGTGTAGGGATAATGGGCAGGCACTCTAATTGGCAGAATATGACTAGTGACCTCCCAGAGGGTTTAGGCCTCAACTATTCCGTGTGTTTATTAACGACTTTGATGATATGATAGACAGCCAAATATCCATTTTGCCGATGACACAAATTTAGGCAGCATTGTAAGCAGTGTAGGTGGAAGCATTAACGTACAAAGAGATACTCATGCGTTAAATGAAAGGGCTAATCAGTGGCAAATGGATTACAATGTAGGCAAGTGTGAGTCATCTACATTGTAACTGTAAAGGAGAGATAACATTACTTTCTAAGTGGTGGAAAGCTAGATGCACTAGTGATCCAAAGAGTCCTAGGGGGTCCTTCTACATAGATCGTTAAAATGTCATGGACAGGTACAAAAATAATCAAAAAATCTAATGGAATACTGGCCTTTATATCTAGAGGACTAGAATACAAGTGGGTAGAATCTCTGCTGCAGCTATAGAAAGCCCTGGTTAGACCATACCTGGAATAATCTACTCGACTTCTGGGCCTTGGAGGGAGTGCAGCGTAGATTTACTGGAATGATACCTGGAATCCAAAGGTTAAATTATGAGGTGAGATTACTAACTACGGTTGTATTCACTGGAATTTAGAAGATTGTGGAGTGATTTGATCAAGTTTTTAAAGATATGAAGGGAAACTGATGATAGACAGATATAAACTTTTTCTGCTGGTTGGGGAATCTGGGACTAGGGAACATAGCCTAAAGATTAGAGCCAGGCCTTTCAGGATTGAAGTTAGGAAACACTTCTGCACGCAAAGAGTGATAGCAGTTTGGAACTCTCTTCATAAGAAATAGGAGCAGGAGTAGGCCATTTGGCCCTTCGAGCCTGCTCCGCCATTCAATAAGATCATGGATGATCTTCTACCTCAGCTCCACTTTTTTGACCTATCCCCATATCCCTTGATTCCCTCAATATTCAAAGACCTATCGACCTCCACCTTGAATATACTCAACAAATGAGGCTCCACATCCCTCTGGGGTAGATAATTGCAAAGATGCACCACGCTCTGAGTGAAGAAATTTCTCCTCATCTCAGTCATAAATGGCCGACACCTTCTTCTGAGACTGTGATCCCTGGTTCCAGACTCCCCAGCCAGGGGAAACATCCTCCCTGCATCTAACCTGTCAAACCCTGTAAAAATTTTGTATGTTTCAATGAGATCACCTCTCATTCTTCTAAACTTCAAAGAATATAGGCCGAGTCTACTCAATCTGTCCTCATTGGACAATCGCCCCATCCCACGAACCAGTCTGATAAAACCTTCGTTGTACTCCCTCTATGACAAATAGGTAAGAAGACTAAAACTCTACATAATACTCCAGGTGTGGTAACACCAGGGCCCTATATTCACATTTCTCCACATTATATTCCATTTGCCATGTTCTTGCCCAGTCTCTTAGCCTTTCTACATCACGTTGAAGCCTCCTTGCATCCTCCTCACAAGTTACATTCCCACCCAGCTTTGTATCATCAGCAAACTTGGATACATTACATTTGCTCCCCTCATCCAAATTATTGATGTAGATTGTGAATAGCTGAGGCCCAAGCACTGATCTTTGCGGTACCCCACTAGTTGCAGCCTGCCAACCCGAAAATGACCCGTTTATTCCTCCTCTCTGGTTTTTGTCCATTAACCAATCCTCAGTCCATGCGAGTATATTACCCCCAATCCAATGAGCCCTAATTTTATTTAATAACCTCTCGTGTGGCAACTTATCGAATGCCTTCTGAATATCCAAATATACCACATCCCTTGGTTCCCCCTTATCTATTCTACTAATTACAACCTCAAAAACCTCTACCAGATTTGTCAAACACGATTTCTCTTTCATAAATACAAAAGCAAAATACTGCGGCTGCCTGAAATCTGAAATAAAAACAGAAAATTCTGGAAATATTCAGCAGGTCAGGCAGCATCTGTACAGAGAGAACCAGAGTTAAAGTTTCAGGTCGATGACCCTTCGTCAGAACTGGAAAAAGCTTGGAGATGTATCAGGTTTTTAAAAAAGTGCAGGGGCAGGGAGAGGGGGGAGTGGAGGAAAGAACAAAAGGGAAGGTCTGTGATAGGATGTGAGGCAGGAGAGATTAAGAGACAAAAGGGATGATTAGCAAGGCAAAAGGAGATGGTAATGGGACAAGTTAAGAAACAAAAGATGACTCTAGATGACGTGTAAACGGCAATGGCAGAATCATCAACAGCTGCCATGTGAGAAAGGGAAAGAATTATAGAGGCAGAGGATATGGTCTGAAATTGTTGAATTCGATGTGGAATCCAGAAGGCTGTAAAGTGCCTAATGGAAAGATGAGGTGCTGTTCCTCGAGCTTACGTTGACTTCATTGTAAGAGAGCATTCACTATCTCTATAGCCAAATCTTTCAAAACCCTAGGATGTTGGCCATCAGGTCCTGGGGATTAATTGGATTTCACTCCCATTAATTTCTCCAGTGCAAATTTTTTAATAATACTAATAACTTTCAGTTCCTCATTCTGCCTAGACCCGTTTTGTCCACTATTTCCTGGAAGGTTTTTTGCTTCTTCTTCCGTGAACACAGACCCAAAGTATTTGTTTAATTTCTCAGCCATTTCCTTATTCCCCATTACAACTTATCCTGTCTCAGCATGTACGGGACACACATTTACTTTCTTTAATCTTTTTCTTTTTACATATCTAAAGAAGATTTTACAGTCTGTTTTTATGTCTCTCGCTGGTTTACTCTCATATTCTATTTTTCATTTCTTTATCAATTTCCTGGTCCTCCTTTGCTGAATTCTAAAGTCCTCCCAATCCTCATGCTTACTACTGTTTTTGGCAGCATTTTAAGCCTCTTTCTTTGATCTTATAATATCTTTAACTTCACTTGTTAGCCACGGTTGGATCACTTTTCGTGTGGGGTTTTTGTTCCTTCAAGGAATGTATATTTGTTGTAAATTATGTACTAATTCATTAAATGGTAGCCATTGCACATGCACTGTCCCACCTTTTAATACAGTTTCCCAATCTACCTTAGCCAACTCGCCCCTCATACCTACGTAGTTTGCTTTGTTTAGATTTAAGAACCTAGTTTCGGATTTAACTAAGTCACTTTCAAACTCAATATAAAATTATATCATATTATGTTCACTCTTCCCTAAAGGCCCCTTTACTACAAGGTTAATAATTAACCCTTTCTCATTGCACAATACTAGATCTAAAATAACCTGTTCCCCAGTTGTTTCCTCAAAATACTGATCTAGAAAACTATCTTGCATACATTCCATGAATTCGTTCTCCATACTGTTACTGAAAATTTGGTTTGCCCGGTTTATATGTAGATTAAATTCCCCCATGATTACTGTATTACTATTGTTACATGCGTCTCTAATTTCCTGATTTATACTCTGCCCTACATTACAACTACTGTTTGGGGGCCTATAAACAAAACACAACAATGTTTTCTGCATTCTGCTTCTTGATTTTCTACTGCCCCTGCACTTTTGTAAAAACCTGTTACTCTCTACCGTCTTTAACCCTTCCTTTATTATCATTACTACCCCTCCTCTTTTTCCATTTTGCCTATCACTTCTAAAAGTTATGTATCCTGGAATATTTAGTCCCCGACTTTGGCCACCTTACATCCACGTTTCCTTTATGGCTGTTAGATCAAACCAGTTAATTTCTATCTGCGCTATTAATTCATCTATTTTGTTGCGAATGCTTTGTGCATTGAGATATAATGCCTTTAGTTTTGATTATTTCTCCTTTTCCCTGATGTCAGATTAGTCACTTATGCCTTATTACCTTTGTTACTCTCTCTGTCCCTTCCCGACCCACTCTGCTTATGTTTACCCAAAAATCTACTCTGCTCCAGAGCCTTGACATTTCTATCGCTGCTTTTAAATTTACTCTTTCCTGAATCCTCCAACACCCTTCATTAGTTTAAAGCCCTGTCTACTGCCCTACTTATTCGATTCACCAGGACACAGGTCACTGCCCGGTTTAGTGGAGTCCTTCCCAACGGAACAGCTCCCTCTTTCCCTAGTACTGGTGCCAGTGCCCCATGATCAAAACCCCTTCCTCCCACACCACTCTTTGAGCCACGCATTTAAACCTCTAATCTGTTTGTCCCTATGCCAATTTGCGCGTGGTTCAGGTAACAATCCAGAGATTATTATCTTTGAGGTTCTGCTTTTTAATTTGGATCCTAGCTCCTCAAACTCCCTCAGCAGAACCTCATTCCTAGTTCTACCTAGGTTTTTGGTTCCTACGTGGACCACGACAACTGAATCAACCCCCTCCGACTCCAAGTTCTTCTCCTGCCGCGAGGAGATTTCTTTAACCCTGGCACCGGGCAGGCAACACAGCCTTCAGAACTGTCGCTCGGGTTTGCAGAGAACACTATCTATTCCCCTGACTATACTGTGCACTACCACAACTACATTCCCTTTCACCCCCCCCCCCCCCACTCGAATGGCCTCCTGCACCATGGTGCCATGGTCAGCTTGCTCATCCATCCTGCAGGCTTTTCCCTCATCCACACAGGCAGCAAAAACCTCTTACCTGTTGGACAAGGGCAAAGGCTGAGGCTCCTCCAGCACTGCACCTAGGTTCCCCTTACCTGCCCGAGTTGCAGTCACACCCTCCTGTCCCTGACCACTAACCAGACCTGTACCACTACCTAACATAAGGGGTGTGACTGCCTCCTGGATCAAAGTGTCCGGTAAATCTCCTCATCCCTGATGCCCCACAATGTCTGCACCTCAGACTCCAGCTCAAACACTCTGAGCTGAAGTTCCTCAAGATGCAGGCACTTACAGCAAACATGGTTGTCCGGGATCACAATGCTCTCCACAAACTCCCACATGCTGCAATTGAGAGACACTGCCTGCACTGCCATCCCTATATGACCTTGATTTATTTAATTAAATTTAATTAAATTTGTAATTAGGTAACTTATTTTGCAGTGTAGTTTCCTGACTACATACTTGATCTAGATTAAGTTAAGGCTTCTCAAATTAAATATCTACCTGTAACACAAAGCTCTACAAGGAGTGTGGGCAAAAATCAGCAACTCCTTCCACCTCTTCTCCGAATTCCCAACCAAAGCACTATGTTCAAGTCCACTCCGTTTAATCCCGCTCTGTGCAGATCGCTCTGTGCTCTGCAGAAATGTTTACTTTTATGCTCTAGGAGCCTCACCCAATTTACAAATGATGATTCAACACCGCTACTCCTGGTGATTGGCGCCTATTCCAGACAAGCACTTACACCTGACGGACAGTTAACTGCCACTGGAAGTCAGCTTCTGTTAACTACAGCTTTTAAAGTTCTATGTTAAGATCACAATCTTAAACTAAATTCACATTTTACAGCTTCTACTTTCCCAATACTTACCAGAAATTCCCACTCTTTCCACATTCCCAACCAATGCAATCTGTTCAAGTCCACTGCGTTTAATCCCGCTCTCTGCAGACCGCCACAATCGGCAGTTGATGCTGGGTCAATTGTTAATTTTAAGTCTGAGATTAATAGATTTTAGTTAACCAAAGATATTAAGAGGTATGGGGAAAAGGCGGGTATATGGTGTTAGTTCATACATCAGCCATGATCTTACTGAATGGCGAAAAAGGCTCGAGGAGCGAAATAACCTTCTCCTGTTCCTCTGTTTACCGAGGCTTCTGCCAGTGGAAACAGATTCTCCTTATTTACTTTATCAAAACCCTACATAATTTTGAACATCTCTATTGAATGTCCTCTTTACTTTCCCTGCTCTGTGAAGTAAACCCTAGCTTCTCTAATCTCGTCACATAAGGTGTCACTGATCCGGTGTACCATTCCGGTAAATCTCTTCTTTTTCCTCTCCAAGGCCTTGACATCCTTTCTAACGTGTGGTGCCCAGAATTGGATACAATTCCACTTCCCCAGATTAAAAACAAAGTTTCCTGCAATCCCTCAAATGCTGAAAGTCACACCAAGAAATATCCAGAGAAATGTTAATTCTCTTTCACCAACTGCCCCATAGATCATGGCCCAGCTGTCAATCTCAAGGGCTGCAATCTGCAACTGACCCACATTTGATCATCAGGCAGACTCTGAAAATTCAGCGGGATTCATCATTTAATAACTGTCCCCCCACCTCGACAATCGGACACGGCTCCAGGATTTAGAAGGCCATCTCACCTCAAATTATTCTGATTGCTGCTTCAACTGACACAATTTCTGAAATTACCGAATCACCAGGGTAAGAAAGTTTTGGAAGAATGGAACAGAACAAGCCAATTGATAGGTTTTCTAATATTATAGCGAAGACAGGCTATTAAATGAAATCCATTAATAATGGCCTGTGTATTGCTACAGGAGCAATAATTTGACCCCCAGAACGTAACCTCTCGGTGAGGGAGGATACCCCGACCACGGGAAATGAACGACTAGTCACAGTTTGCCAGCTGTCATTCTGCAATTTAATGGGGGTTTTGGCAGTCAGGCATGTGGCACACATTTCGAAAGTGCAATCATTATATTTAGGACACCACTGTTCAATTTCTTCGCCCTTTGCGACCAAGTTCAGCTGTTGTGGATGTCTATGGACCGATAAGAAGAGCATTACAGTATTATTTACAGAATGTAAAAGCAATATGCCCAGGAATCTTTCCCTACAACTCTGGATGTTATTTGCCAGAAGTTGCCTTGATTACTCTGGAATGATGTTTCTGATAAACTAGACGACTGCAGGAATGTCCTCACCTCTGGTCGGAAATCGATGTCAATCATTGTCCGTTTCTAAGTGATACCATGCTTGAGTTTTGGCAGGGTGTAGGAGACGTGGGGTGAGCTGCAAGGGTTTCTGCCCATGGTCAAAATCACCCCACAACCTGTTTTATTATTATTTTCATCTGCCTCTTTCAGGGACTCGTGGTTGCGGTGTAGAATTCCTGTGTTGATCCTAGAAACTGTGGATGTATATGCGCTGTTCCCTGTTATACATGGCAACTTACTGTCAGAGCGTTGGGATAAGAACATAAGAACATAAGAAATAGGAGCAGGAGTAGGCCAATCGGCCCCTCGAGCCTGCTCCGCCATTCAATAAGATCATGGCTGATCTGATCCTAACCGCCAATCTACTATCTATCACAGAACCATCTCCTGCATCTAACAGAATTGCACACACGAAATAGGAGCAGAATCAGGCTACACAGTCCCTGGGCCCGCTCCACTACCCACAGGGCCATGACCGATCCGAACCTAGACTCATGTCCAAATTCCTGCCCGCTCCCCGTAACCCTTAATGCCCTTTACTTCTAGGAAACTGTCTATTTCTGTTTTAAATTTAATTAATGTTGTAGCTTCTACAGCTTTTTGTGGCAGCATATTCCATGGACCTACCACCCTCTGAGTGAAGTAGTTCCTCCTCATCTCAGTTTTGAAAGAGCAGCCCCTTATTCTAAGACTATGTCCCCTAGTTCTCGTCTCACCCGTCATCGGGAACATCCTCCCCGCATCCACCCGATCCAACCCCTTCACAATCTTATATGTTTCAATAAGATCGCCTCTCATTCTTCTGAACTCCAATGAGTAGAGTCCCAATCTACCCAACCTCTCCTCATATGACCACCCCCTCATCCCCGGGATTAACCGAATGAACCTTTTTTGCACTGCCTCGAGAGCAAGGATGTCTTTCCTTAAGTAAGGACACCAAAACTGTATGCAGTATTCCAGGTGCGGTCTCACCAATACCTTGTACAACTGAAGCAATACCTCCCTATTTTTATATTCTATCCCCCTAGCAATGAAAGCCAACATTCCATTTGCCTTCGTAATCACTTGCTGCACCTGCATACTAACCTTTTGAGTTTCGTGCACCAGGACCCCCAGATCCCTTTGCACTTCAGTACTCTCCAGTTTCTTGCCATTAAGATAATAAATTGCTCTAGGATTTTTCCTGCCAAAGTGCATCACCTCACACTTTCCAGTGTTGTATTCCATCTGCCAAATCTCTGCCCACTTACTTAGCCTGTCTATGTCCCCTTGCAGGTTTTTTATGTCCTCCTCATTCACTACTTTCCCTCCCATCTTTGTATCATCTGCAAATTTTGATATGTTACACTTGGTCCCTTCCTCCAAATCGTTAATATAGATTGTGAAGAGTTGGGGACCCAGCACTGACCCCTGTGGAACACCACTAGTTACTGATTGCCAGTCTGAGAATGAACCATTTATCCCAACTCTTTGCTTTCTGTTAGATAGCCAATCCTCTATCCATGCCAGAATATTACCCCCAATCCCGTGATTTTTTACCTTAAGCAATAATCTTTTGTGTGGCACCTTGTCAAATGCCTTTTGGAAGTCTAAATACACTACGTCCACTGGTTCCCCTTTATCCACTCTATATGTTACTTCCTCAAAGAACTCCAGCAAATTTGTCAAACATGACTTCCCCTTCGTAAAACCATGCTGACTTTGTCCTATTAAATTATGATTATCCAAATGTCCTGTTACTGTTTCCTTAATAATGGACTCCAAAATTTTACCTACCACAGATGTTAGGCTAACCGGTCTATAGTTACCAGCCTTCTGTCTACTGCCCTTTTTAAATAAGGGTGTTACATTAGCAGTTTTCCAGTCTGCCGGGACCTTAGCGGAATCCAGGGAGTTTTGAAAAATTATTACCAATGCATCTACATTCCCTACCGCCACTTCCTTCAAGACTCTAGGATGTAAGCCATCAGGTCCAGGTGATTTATCCGCCTTGAGTCCCATTATTTTACCGAGTACCACTTCCTTAGTGATTTTGATCGTGTTTAGCTCCTCTCCCCCTATAGCCCCCTGTTTGTCCAGTGTTGGGATATTCTTAGTGTCCTCTACTGTAAAGACTGATACAAAATATTCATTCAGTGTTTTTGCCATCTCCATATTTCCCACCATTAATTTCCCGGTCTCATCCTCTAAGGGACCAACATTTACTTTAGCCACCCTTTTTCTTTTTATATAACTATAAAAACTCTTACTATCTGTTTTTATATTTTTTGCTAATTTACTTTCATAATCTATCTTCCCTTTCTTAATCAATCTTTTTGTTATTTTTTGCTGCCTTTTAAAGTTTTCCCAATCCTCTGTCCTCCCACTAGATTTCGCTACCTTATATGCCCTTGTTTTTAGTCGAATACTATCCTTAATTTCTTTACTTAGCCACGGATGACTGTCCTTTCTTTTACACCCTTTTCTTTTCAGTGGAATATATATTTTTTGGAAGTTGTAAAATAACTCCTTGAATGTACACCACTGATCATGTGTCGTCTTACCCTTTAATCTATTTTCCCAATCCACTCTACTCAATTCCGCTCGCATACCTTCATAGTCTCCTTTATTCAAGCTTAGCACGCTTGTTTGAGATCCAACCTTCTCACCCTCTAATTGAATATGGAATTCAACCATGTTATGGTCACTCATTCCAAGGGGATCCTTTACTAGGACATTTTTAATTAATCCTGTCTCGTTACACAGGACCAGATCTAAGGTTGCTTGCCCCCTGATCGGTTCAGTTACATACTGCTCAAGAAACCCATCCCTAATACACTCAATGAACTCATCCTCAAGGCAGCCCTGCCCCATTTGATTTGTCCAATTAATATGATAGTTAAAATCCCCCATAATTATAGATGTTCCCTTATTACATGCCTCAACTATTTCCTGATTGATACTCCGTCCAATAGAGTTGCAACTGTTCGGAGGCCTATAGACTACGCCCACTAATGTTTTTTTCCCCTTATTATTCCTTATCTCCACCCAAACTGTTTCATTATCATGATTTTTTGACCCAATATCATTACTCTGTATTACAGTGATTCCTTCCTTTATTAACATAGCCACCCCACCTCCCCTTCCTTCCTGCCTGTCCTTCCTGATCGTTAAATAACCTGGTATGTTTAATTCCCAGGCATTGTCACCCTGCAGCCATGTTTCTGTAATGGCCACAATATCATAACCATATGTAGTTATTTGTGCCATTAACTCATCTATTTTGTTACGAATGCTACGTGCATTCAGATAGAGAACTTTCAAATATGCTTTGTGGCACTTAGTTCCTGCTTTTTCACTTTTTACCAGTTTACCTTTT
The DNA here is from genome assembly GCA_030390025.1 of Squalus acanthias. Lineage (NCBI taxonomy): Eukaryota > Metazoa > Chordata > Chondrichthyes > Squaliformes > Squalidae > Squalus > Squalus acanthias. Next base: position 4,993,211 of record JASTWF010000029.1, on the reverse strand, counting down.
ACTCCACACACTCTGTCCCTTCCTGCCACGCTCTGATTTGTGATTCCCCTACTGCTACCTATGTCTATGACCCTCTCTGTTGTCATTTTTATTTTTTGCTCTCTTGAAACCTCCCCCCCACTAATTAGTTTAAAGCCCTCTCCACAGCCCTAGTTATTCGATTCGCCAGGACACTAGTCCCAGCACTGGCCAAGTGAAGTCCGTCCCAACGGAACAGCTCTCTCCTGCCCCAGTACTGGTGCCAGTGTCCCAAGAAGCAAAACCCATTTTTCCCACACCAGTCTTTGAGCCACGCATTCAACTCCCTGATTTTATTTACCCTAGCCAAATTTGCTCGTGGCTCAGGTAGTAATCCAGAGATTATTACCCTCGAGGTTCTGCTTTTTAATTTGGCCCCTAGCTGCTCAAACTCCCTCAGCAGAACCTCTTTCCTTGTCCTATCTATGTCATTGGTACCAACATGGACCACGACAACTGGATCCTCCCCCTCCCACTCCAAGTTTCTCTCCAGCCCAGAGGAGATGTCCTTAACCCTGGCACCGGGCAGGCAACACAGCCTTCGGGACTCTCGCTCTTGGCTGCAAAGAACCCTATCTATCCCCCTAATGATACTATCCCCTACCACTACAACATTTCTTTTTACTCCCCCCACTTGAATGGCCCCCCTTACCACGGTGCTGTGGCCAGGTTGCTCATCCTCCCTGCAGTCCCCGCTCCTATCCACACAGGGAGTAAGAGCCTCGAACCTGTTGGACAAGAGCAAGGGCTGCGGCTCCTCCAACACTACCTCCTGGATCCCTGTACCTGCCTCACTCGTAGTCACACCTTCCTGTCCCTGACCACGGGCTACTTCTGAATTAGTTACTCTAATTGGTGTGACTACCTCCTGAAACACGGAGTCCAGGTAACTCTCCCCCTCCCTGATGTGTCGCAGTGTTTGAAGCTCGGACTCCAGCTCATCAACACGGAGCCGGAGTTCCTCGAGCAGCCAACACTTACTGCAAATGTGTTCACCGTGAACATCAATGGTGTCCACCAGCTCCCACATATTGCAGCAGTAACACATCACCTGCTCTCCCATTCTATGTAATTAATTAAAAATGTATTATTTACCCTTCAGTTAATTTATGCCAGCAGTCTCTGCTACACCACAGATACCCGAGAAACAATAAAATTGAAGTTTTGTATAAAAAAAAAGAGAAATACTCACCAACCAATCACTTACCTGCTTTCTGGTGACGTCACACTTCGATTATTTTTTACCTTTCTCCTGCTCTCGGCTTGGTGAAAGCCGACCTGGTCGCTGCCGCCTTTTACCGCCGCCGCCTCGCCGCTGTTGCTCCACCCAGGTCCGCCGCCTCTGTGGGCCTACCTGGTCGCTGCCGCCTTTTACCACCGCCGCCTCGCCGCTGTTGCTCCACCCAGGTCCGCCGCCTCTGTGGGCCTACCTGGTCGCTGCCGCCTTTTACCGCCGCCGCCTCGCCGCTGTTGCTCCACCCAGGTCCGCCGCCTCAATTTAATATTGATTTTAGGATTGATTGATGAAGCGCAATTTCCACAAGTGTACAGATAGCGATACCCACTGGTAACAGAAAGGCTAGAAGTAGCAAACTTTTTTTGAGTTGGTTGCTACTGTGAAGTTTGAACTCGCTGTCCCTCTGGATAGTAATTTGGATCCGCTAGTCCTGTCCTACTGTGGGTTATGCTCCTGATATCTCATCCACCTACCTCGAATGTTCCAATAGCAGAAAATGCCACAGCTGCTTTGAGGTTCACGACTGCAAGAGGAACAATTCTAATCAGAAAAGCATGACACCCCAGTCTCGCTGTGCAATTTGAGCTTCCTAAAGCAAGGGGAATGTAATACCAAATCAGATTAGATCAGCACATACAGTAATGGCGAACTGTTCATTCACCTGATGACAATAAATAGACAACTGATCAAAAAACAACAAAATAAACATGGTGAATTATCAGATACCCAGAAACAGCAGTAATCCAGTTCAACTGTGAATCAAATAAATAGTAACCTCGGATCCTCACTCACCAGGAAGTCCTATAGTCGCGAGGAGAGGGTAGTAAAAAGCGTAGATCAGGTCAATAAACGATTCATACATTTTTGCAACAAGCGCCAGTGTCTGCTGGTGTCGAATTGAACAAATGCACGGGCACAACCAAGCTGCACATCCAAGGGATGATATTTATAACTGCAGGAACTCCCCAGAGGAGCAATTAAATTGCTGCTTGTAAATTGCTGACAGGGATCTGCACAAACAGATTACGAATGAGCCTCAGCGGGCAATATTTTCAGATAATAAATGTATCATGCAGACATTGGTTTCTTTTGAAAACAATTAGTAGATTGGCTTCAAATGTTATTACAATACGATTCCAGCTCTCCCCTCACTGCTCCTTCGTCAATTCACCATTGAATTTCCGGGTTTGACCTTATCTCTGCCGAGTCATTTTAACTCAGTAATTAAACTCCGATATTGTATCTCAGCTCTGGCAGGGAGAGGGAAGATGCATTGCACCTACCCAGTTAAAATGGCTCCACAGCAGATTTGCTGTTTTTTGGGCAGGTCGAGCAATCAATACCTTAACAACGAAAATCCACGGCTCCTTTCCTCATTAGCTTTATGCCTTTTAAATCCACGATTTTAAGAAGAAACTAAGAATGAATATGTGGCTTCGATCCAAGCAACAGGTTTAGCAGAACAAATATGAAATAAAGATAAATTTTAATTTAGAGAGCTCCTTTCACGACCCTCAGGACTGCCCAAGCGCTTTACAGCCAATGGAGTACTTTTAAAGTGCAGTCACTGTGGTAATGTAGGAAACAAGGTCGCCACTTTGCGCACAGCAAGCTCCCACAAACAGCATTGGGATACATGACCATAAAATCAGTTTCAGCGATGTTGGCTGAGGGATAAATACTGGCCAGCACTTTGGGGAGAACTCCCCTGCTCTTCTTCAATATTGTACTGTGGTATCGCTACATTCACCTGAGAGAGCAGACGCGGCCTCGGGCAAACGATTCAACTAAAAGACGGCAGCTCCGATAGTGGAGCTTTCCGTCAGTACTGGACTGCAGTGTCATCTTAGATTATGTCCTCAAGTCTCCGGAGTGGGGCTTCAACCCAATGAGCCCTGCCTGACACCTCTGGCATGGGATGACTTAATATAACATATCAAAACATAATATAATAAGGCCATACAAAAGCAAACCAGGCACTGGGGCCCAGTTTGGGTTTCGCCAAGACCACTAGACCCCCAACCTCATCACAGCCTTTGTCCAAACATGGACAAAGGAGCTGAATTCGAGAGGTGAGGTGAGAGTGACTGCCCTTGACATCAAGGCAGCATTTGACCAAGTGTGGCATCAAGCAGTCCTAGTTAAGCTGAAATCAATGGGAATGGGGGAAGACTCTCCAATTGCTGGAATCATACCTAGAACAAAGGAAGATGTTTGTGGTGGTTGAAGGTCAATCATTACAGCATCAGGACATCGCTGCAGGAGTTCCTCAGGACAGTGTCCTCGGCCCAACCATCTTCAGCTGCTTCATCAATGACCTTCCCTTCAACATAAGTTCAGAAATGGGGATGTTCGCTGATGACTGCACAGTGTTCAGTGCCTTTCACAACTTTTCAGATAATGAAGCAGTCCATGCCCGCATGCAACAAGACCTGGACGACGTTCAGGCTTGGGTTGATAAGTGGCAGGTAACATTCGCATGACAGAATTACCAGGCAATGACTATCTCCAACAAAGCGAAAATCTAACCACCGCCCCTTGACATTCAATGGCATTGCCATCGCAGATTCCCCCACCATCAACATCCTGGGGGTCATCATTGACCAGAAACTTAACTGGACCTGCCACATAAACACTGTGGCAACACGAGCAGGTCAGAAGTTAGGCATTCTGCGGCGAGTGCCTCACCTCCTGACTCACCAAATCCTTTCCACCATCTACCAGGCACAAGTCAGGAGTATGATGGAATACTTTCCAATTGCTTGGATGATTGCAGCTCCACCAACACTCAAGAAGTTCGACAGCATGCAGGACAAAGCAGCCCGCTTGATTGGCACCCCATCCACCAAATTAAACATTCACTCCCTCTACCAACGGCGTACCGTGGCTGCAGTGTGTAACATCTAAAAGATGCACCGCAGCCACTCGCCAAGGTTTCTTCGGCAGCACCACTCAAACCCGCGAACTCTTCCACCTGGAAGGACAAGGGAAGCAGGCGCATGTGAACACCACCACCTCCAAGATCACCTCCAAGTTACACGCCACCCTGACTTAGAATTATATCGCCGTTCGTTCATCGTCGCTGGATCAAAATCCTGGAACCGCCATCCCTAACAGCACTGTGGAATACCTTCACCACACGGACTGCAGCGGTTCAAAAAGGCGGCTCACCACTACCTTCTCAAGGGCAATTAGGGATTGGCAATAAATGCTGGCCTTGCCAGCGACGCCCACATCTCATAAACGAATAAAAAAGTGACCAAAAGCATTGTCAAAGAGTTCGGTTTTGAGAGGCGTCTTAAAGGAGGAGAGTTCGGTCGAGAGGCGGAGAGATTAGGGATGAAACTCCAGCGCATAGGGCCCAGTGAGCTAAAGGCATGGCCGTCAATGGTGAAGTGTTTAAACCCCTGGATGCGGAAGAAGCCAGAATTGGAGGAGCGCAGAAATCTCGGAGGGTTCTATGTCTGGATTAGTTTACAGAGTTAAGTAGACAGGAGAAATAGACATAGATACATTTTTCGGGAACCCTGCAGACAAGGATAGGCGTCTATCATATGTGCGAGTGAGAGAAGGTGTAAAACATAAGCCCCACATGTGGTTTCCTGGCTTATTCGGTTAAAGCGCCAATATAATAACCTAGGACATAATCCTGGGTTCAAATCCCAGTGAGAACCTTAGGCTTGCCTCAGCATCTTTTATAATTTTCAGATTGTTTGTAAATTTAAGCAAAATATGGCCTTTAATGGGTCCTTTCAGGAGCCACGAATGAATTATTTCTGAATTGCAGCTCCTTCTTTGTACAGACGGGTTTTCCATAGAATGTGTCGGTAACACTTGTCTTCCTGCGGTATTGGGATCAGTTCTGGGGCAGGAGGGACCTGTACAAGCGGATGGCTTGCATTTTAACAGGGCTGGAACCAATGATCTCACGGAGAGGTTAACTAGTGCTGTTGGGAGGATTTACTCTAATTTGGCTGGAGAAGGAGCACCAGGAGGTACCAGCAGAGAGGAGTGAAAAGGTGCATAGAAGACTTGGAGGGACAAATAGCAACAGAATAATATACAAAGAGCAATGACGACTAGCACTAGCAGTCGGGTTGGGACCAATGTCCTGGCGAACCGAATAACTAGGGAAGTAGACAGGGCATTAAACTAATGAAGGGGGTGTGGGAGGATTTAGGAAATAGTAAATTTTAAAGCAGCGAGAGGAATGTCAAGGCTCGAGAGCAGAGTAGAATTTTGGGTTAAAATAAGCAGAGTGGGTCAGGAAGGGACAGCGCGAGTAACAATGGTAATAAGGAATCAGTGACTAAGGTGACATCAGGGAAAAATAGAAATAATTCCAAACGAAAGTCTAAATCTAAATCTGAATGCGTGAAGCATTCGTAACAAGTAAATGCATTAATAGTGTAGATAGAAATTAATAGGTTTGATCAAATAGCCATTATGGAGACGTGGCTGCAATGTGGCCAAGGTTGGGAATGAAATATTCCAGGATCCTAAAGCTTTAGAAGAGATAGGGAAAATGGAAAAGGAGGAGGAGTAGCCCTGATAATAAAGGATGGGATAAAGAAAGTGGAGAGAAAGGATCTTGGCTCCTAAAATCCAGAAGTAGCATCAGTTTGGGTGGAGCTAAGAAACAGCAAAGGGCAGAAAACTTTGGTGGGGGTTGTTTATAGACCCCAAACAGTAATTGTAATGTAGGGCAGAGTATAAGTTAGGAAATTAGAGACGCATGTAACAAGGGTAATACAGTAATCATGGGGGACTTTAATCTACACATAGACTGGGCAAACCAAATTTGCAGTTATGATGTGGAGGACGAATTCATGGAATGTATGCAAGATAGTTTTCTAGATCAGTATGTTGAGGAACCAAGTAGGAAACAGGCCATTTAGATCTAGTATTGTGCAACGGGAAAGGGTTAATTAATAACCTTGTAGTAGAGGGGCCTTTAGGGAAAAGTGAACATAATATGATAGAATTTTATATTAAGTTTGAAAGTGATTTAGTTAAGTCAGCAAATAGGGTCTTAAATCTAACCAAAGCAAACTACATAGCTATGAGGGGCGTGTTGGCTAAGGTAGATTGGGAAACTACATTAAATGTTATGACGTTAGAGAAGCAATGGCTAGCGCTTAAAGAATTAATTCATAATTTGCAAAAAGTATACATTCCTTCAATGCACGAAAACCCCACAGGAAATGTGGTCCAACCGTGGTTAACAAGAGAAGTTGAAGATAGTATTCGATCAAATGAAGAGGATAAGAATGTTGCCAAAAAAGTAGTAAGCCTGAGGATTGGGAGGATTTTAGAATTCAGCAAAGGAGGATCAAGAAATTGATAAAGAAAGGAAAAATAGAATGAGAGGAAACTAGCGAGATACATAAAAACAGACTGTAAAATCTTCTATAGGTATGTTAAAAGGAAAAGACTAGCGAAAGTAAATGCGGGTCCCTTACAGACTGAGACAGGAGAAATTCTAAAGGGAAATAAGGAAATTACAGCGAAATTAAACAAATACTTTGTGCCTTTCTTCACGGAAGAAGAAGCATATAACTTCCTCGAAATAGTGGACAACCATGGGTCTAGCGAGAATGAGGAACTGAAAGAAATTAGTATTAGTAAAAAAATAGTACTGGATAAATTAATGGGACTGAAAGCCGCTAAAACCCCTGGATCTGATGGCCTACATACTAGGGTTTTGAAAGAGGTGGCTACAGACATAGTGGATGCATTGCTTGTCATTTTCCAAAATTCCATAGATTCCAGAATGGCTCCCGCGGATTGGAAGGTAGCAAATGTAACCCCACTATTTAAGAAAGGAGGGAGAGAGAAAACAGGGAGCTACAGACCAGTTCGCCTGACATCATAGTAGGGTAAATGCTAGAATCTGTTATTAAGGACGTGCTAACAGGGCACTTCGAAAATAATAAAAGAATTGGGCAGAGCCAACACGGATTTATGAAAAGGAAATCGTGTTTGACGAATTTTGTTAAAGTTTATTGAGGTTGTAACTAGCAGAATAGATAAGGGGGAAATCAGTTTGCTGATGATACAAAGCTGGGTGGGATGTAAGTTCTGAGAAGGAAGCAAAGAGTTTTAAAGGGAATATAGACAGGCTAAGAGAGTGGGCAAGAACATGGCAAATGGAAGATAATGTGGAGAAATGTGAAGTTATCCACTATGGTAGGAAAAATATAAAACAGAGTATTTTTAAGAAGGCGTGAGGTTGGGAAGTGTTGGTGTTAATGGGGGCCTGGGTGTTCTTGTACACGAATCACTGAAAGTTAACTCGCAGGCACAGCAAGCAATAAGGAAAACAAATGATATTTTGGCCTCTATTTCAAGATGATTTGAGTATAATAGTAAAGACGTCTTACTGCAATTATATAAGGCCCTGGTGAGACCACACCTGGCGTATTGTGTGCAGTTTTTGTCTCCTTACATAAGGAAGGATACACTTGCCACAGAGGGAGTGCGACGAAGGTTCACCAGACTGATTCCTGAGATGGGGGGATTGTCCGATGAGGAGAGATTGAGTAGACTAGGCCTATATTCTCTAGAGTTAGAAGAAGGAGAGGTGATCTCATTGAAACATACACAATTCTTACAGGGGTTGACAGGGTTGATGCAAAGAGGATGTTTCTCCTGGCTGGGGAGTCTAGAACCAAGGGTCACAGTCTCAGGATAAGGGGTCGGCCATTTAGGACTGAGATGAGGAGACATTTCTTACCTCAGAGGGTGGTGAATCTTTGGAATTCTTTACACCAGAGGGCTGTGGAGGTTCAGTCGTTGAGTATATTCAAGACAGAGATCAATATTTTTTTGGATATTAAGGGAATCAATAGATATGGGGATAGTGCAGTCAAGTGGAAATGAGGTAGAAGACCAGCCATGATTTTATTGAATGGCGGAGCAGGCTCGAAGGGCCAAATGGCCGACTCCTGCACCTATTCCTTATGTTCTTATGTTCAGTCATGCTCTGCGCCTCCACAAGGAGTTTTCCTTCTTTGCCCCGATTAGGCCGCACCATTCCTTTAACTATCCTTTTACTTCTTATATGTTTATAAAAGATTTCTGGGTTCCCTTTTCTGTCACCCGCTAATCTTTTCTCACACTCTCTCTTTGCCTTTCTTGTTTCTTTTTCAATTTGCCCTTGCCCTCTCTGTGTTCTGCCTGGTTTGGATTGTATTCTGTACCTGACATTTGTTCTTTTTCTGTTTCAATTTAAACTTCTTATTCCTCTGTCATCTAGGGGGCTCTAGCTTTGGATGCCCCATCTCTCCCCCTTATGCTTGGTTTGTACCCGAAGTATCTCCGCCTTGAAGGCCTCCCATTGCTCATTTTCTGTTTTCCTGGCCAATCTGTGTTTCCTTCTCAAATCACTGAAATTTGCTCTCTTCCAGTTGGTCACCTTTGATTTCTCTTTGTCCCTTTTCATAACTACTTTAAACCTAATTATATTATGGTCACTATCACCCAGATATTCTTCCACTGACACACACTGCACTTGCCCTACTTCATTCCCCAGAACTAGAGCCAGCACTGCTTCCTTCCTCGTTGAGCTATAACATACTGGTTAAGTAAGTTCTCCTGTACAAATTAAATGAATTCTTCACTCTCTTGCCCTTTACTCTGTTTCCCCCCAGGCTATATTCGGGGAATTGAAGTCCCCTATTATTACTGCTCTATTATTTTAACAATTCTCTGAAATTTGCCTACAGATTTGCCTCTCTAACTCCTTCTTAATATTTGGGGGCCTATCGTAAACACCCTGCAACGTAACAGCTCCTTTTCTGTTCCTTAACTTTAACCAAATACATTCAGTCTTTGAACCCTCTAGTATATCGTCCCAATGTAGAGCTGTAATATTATCCTTGATCAATACTACCACCCCACCTCCTGTCTTTTTTCCATCCCCATTTTTCCTGAATACAATGTAGCCAGGAATGTTTAGTTCCGATTCATACCCATGTTTAAGCCAGATCTCCGTTATAGCCACTATATCATAACTCCATGTGACAATTTGCACCTGTAACTCGTCAACCTTATTTGTAACAAACCTTGCATTAACACATATACATTCACAAATAAGAACATAAAAATATAAGAAATAGGAGCAGGAGTAGGCCATTTTGCCCCTCGAGCCTGCTCCACCATTCAATAAGATCATGGCTGATCTTCTACCTCAACTCCTCTTTCCCGTACTATCGCCATTGCCCTTGATTCCCTTAGTATCCAAAAATCTTTCGATCTCTCTCTTGAATATACTCAACGACTGAGCCTCCACAGCCCTCTGGTGTAGTGAATTCCAAAGATTCACCACCCTCTAAGTTAAGAATTTTTTCCTCATCTCATTCCTAAATGGCCGACCCCATATTCTGAGACTGCGACCACTTGTTCCAGACTTCCAAGGCAGGGGACACATCATTCCTGCATCTACCCTGTCAAGCCCTGTCAGAATTTTGTATGTTTTAATGAGATCGCCTCTCCTTCTTCTAAACTCGAGAGAATATTGGCTTAGTCTACTAAATCTCTCCTCATAGGACAATCCCCCCATGCCAGGAATCAGCCTGGTGAACATTCATTGTACTCTCTCTATGGCAAGTATATCATTCCATTGGTAAGGAGACCAAAACTACACGCAATACTCCAGGTGTGGTCTCACCAGGGCCCTATATAATTGCAGTAAGACGTATTTACTCTTATATACTCAAATCCTCTTGAAATAAAGGACAACATACCATTTGTTTTCCTAATTGCTTGCTGTGCCTGCATGTTAACTTTCAATAATTTCTGTACAAGGACACCCAGGTCCCTCTGAACACCAACATTTCCCAATCTCTCACCATTTAAAAAATACTCTGCTTTACTATTTTTCCTACCAAAGTGGATAACTTCACATTTCTCCAAATTATTTTCCATTTGCCATGTTGTTGCCCACTCACTTAGCTTATCTATATCCTCTTGAAGCCTCTTTGCATCTTTCTCACAGCTTACATTCCCACCTAGCGTTGTATCATCAGCAAACTTGGATATATCTCATTTGGTGCACTCATCTAAATCATTGATATAGATTGTGAATAGCTGAGGCCCAAGCACTGATCGTTGCGGTACCCCACTAGTTACAGCGTGCCAACTCAAAAATGACCTGTTTACTCCTACTCTCTGTTTTCTGTCCGTTAACCAATCCTCAATCCATGCTAGTATTTTACCACCAATCCCATGAGCCCTAATTTTGTTTAATAACCTATTGTGTGGCACCTTATCGAATGCCTTCAGAAAATCCAAATACACCACATCCACCGTTTCCCCCTGATCTGTTCTGCTGGTAGTAGCCTCAAAAAACTCTAACAAATTCGTCAAACACGATTTCCCTTTCATTAATCCATGTTGGCTCTGCCCAATCCTATTATTATATTCTAGCATTTTTCCCTACTATTATGTCAGGCTAACTGGTCTGTAGTTCTCTCTCTCTCTCGCTCCTTTCTTAAATAGTGGTACTGAGGTACTGAATGAATACTTTGCATCTGTCTTCAAAATTGAAGAGGATGAAGTTACTGTTGCAGTAGAGGAGCAGGGAGTAGAGATAATGGATAGAATAAAATATCTAGAAAGGAGGTGTCAATATGTTGGCATCACTGACAGTTAACAAATCACCGGTCCGATGGGAAGCATCCTAGGTTGTTGAGGGAAGCTAGGTTTGAGACAGCAGAAGCTCTGTCCACCATCTTTCAATCCTCATTAGATATGGGAATGGTGCCAGAGGACTGGAGGATTGAAAATGTTACACCCCTGTTCAGAAAAAGGAGAGGGATTAACTTGGTAACTACAGGCCAATCAGTCTATTGTCAGTGGTGAGAAAATTACTAGAGACTATTATCTAGGACAAAATTAATTCTCACTTGGAGAAGCATGGGTTAATAAGTGACAGCCAGCATGGATTTTTTAAATGCAAATCCAGTCTGACGAACATAATTAAGTTATTTGTTGAAGTAACAGAGAGGGTTGATGAAGGTAGTGTAGTAGATGTTGTATATATGGACTTTCAAAATACATTTTTAAAAGTTTCACGTAAAAAACTTATTCTGAAACTAGAAGCACATGGTATTAAAAGGACGGCGGTAACATGGGCACATAATTGGCTAAAGGATAGGAGGCAGAGAGTAGTGATGAACACATGTTTTTCTGACTATGGAGTTAGGTCCCTCGGGATTGGTATTATGACCATTGCTTTTCTTGTTATTTTCAATGACCTGGGGTTTGGTATCGGGAGTACAACACATTTAAGTTTGCTGATGATATAAAACCTGGCAGTAAGGAATGAATAAGATAGTGGTAGACTTCAGGAGGACATTGACAGATTGGTGAAATTGGCAGATGCAATTTAATGTGGATGAGTGTGAAGCGACACAATTTGGGAGAAACAACATGGAGAGACAGTATAAACTAAATGGTACTATTTTGAGGGGGATGGAAGAGCAGAGGAACCCGGGAGTGCATAGTCCTAAGTCCTTGAATGCGGCATGTTAAGTTGATAAGGCAGTTAAGAAATCGTACTGGATATTTGGATTTGTAAAAAGGGGCATTGAATACAAAAAACAAAGAAGTCATGCTAAACCTTTACAAATTAATGGTTAGTCCTCAGCTGAAGTATTGTGAAGGAATAAACCATAAAACCTATTCAGAAAAATACCCCATTCTATGAAAGAATTCTGGCCATATTAAAACATGACAAACTGGGTTTGGAAATCTGGAAGCCTCAACAATCTAAAGCTGTAACAGCGTACAGGCTATTGAGATAAGACAGTTGTTGACACTGAATCAATAACCTTATTGAAACAGAAGCTTAAAGGCTCCCGACGGTCTGAATCTTTGGGAGCAGACAATGGTACACCCTGTACAAGGTGTTCTAATTTACACTTCGTAAAGAGCCACAAACAGAAGGCCTTATTAAAGATGGCATCAAATGAAATGCACCTGCTGTTACACCGTTTTTTATGGTAAGATTCGAACACCTAGAGGAGTGACACGAGTCTGTAATGCTACCAGCTGAGGTGACTAAGAATTGCAGAAGTGAGCAGAAAAATGACAAAAGATAATTAGCTTACATCAGCAGAAAACTTCAAAGGAAATACCACTGAGAAAGGGTATAAATATTGAACTTTCAAATGGGATAATAGATTCGCTGTAAAGTGGCAAAGAGATTCTCAGGCTTCAGAGGCGGCTCTGTAAGTCTACAACTCTTTGTACCTCGGGGCTCAATGGTACTGTATTTGATTTTGGTGAATATCCTGAATAAACTTTAAGAAGTGTAAAAGTGTAGCGAAGTTATGATTTGAGAATAAGGATCACTGATAATAGAATTGAAAGCTTTCTCTTTTTGGAACTGTTAGTGTTGCGACTGAATCACCAACTGTAAATTACATGTCGGTTCTTTAATAATCTATATATTTTTAGAATTGTCTCACATAATACTTCTGTATCAAACTTGCGAACTCAATCTCTGTACGCTCTTTGGTGAGGAGTTGCAGAATTCTGGGGGAGTTTTCCGGACCCTCATAATATCCGGAAGGTTACAGTCTAGCTAAACTTATTAAAAGTGCTATCTGGAGGACGGTAACATTTTCAGGTTGTTCCTTTCCTTTAGGGAGAGATGATCCAGACATTTAGACCCAATTAAGCATCGTTAGGAATCGGCTACCTTAAACTTGAGTTGAAAGTGAACGTCTGAGGAATACGCCTGATCTGGGGTAGCCCTAAAGGGGCTAGGACTAGTAATTATCCCTTTGGTATTGTGTACAATTCTGGGCACCACACTTTAGAAAGGATGTCAAGCCCCTGGAGAGGGTAAATGGGAGTTTTACCATGACGACACCAGGATGGTACGCAGTGTTAGCTGTGGTTCAGTGGGGAGCACTCTTGCCTCTGTCCGATGGTTGTTGGTTTATAATCCCACTCCAGGGACTTGATCACACAAATCTAGGCTGACTCTCCTGTGCAGTGCTGCGGGAGTGCTGCACTGTCGGAGGTGCCGTCTTTGCGATGAGATGTTAAACCGAGGCCCGTCTGCTCTCTCCAGTGGACGTAAAAGATCCCATGGCACTATTTTGAAGAAGAGCAGCGGCGTTATCCCTGGTATAATGGCCAATGTTTATGCCTTAATCAACATAGCAAGAACAGATTATCTGATCATTATCACATTGCTGTTCGTGCGAGCTTGCTGTATGAAAATTGACTGCTGCCTTGCCCACATTACAACTGTGACTACACTCTAAACGTACATAATTGGCTGTAAAGCACTTTGAGACATCTGCTGGTCGTGAAAGGAGTTACGTAAATAAAAGTTTTTTTTCAGAGTGACTTCAGTTATGTGGAGAGGTTGGAGAAGCTGTGATTTTTCTACTTAGGGCAGAGAAGATTAAGGGGAGACCCAATACAGCTAATGAAAAAAAGGTGGGGTATTGATAGAGCAAGTAGGGGGAAATTGTCTCTCATCGGTCAAGATGTTTGGTAACCAAATATCATCGATTTAAAATAATTGACAAAAGAACGGGAGGGGAAATGAGCAGAATTTTTTTTCACACACGAGTTGTTATGATTTGGAATACAATACCTGAAAGGGTGGTACAATTAGATTCCATAGTAACTTTCAAAAGGCAAATTTTTGTCTATTTGATGAGAACTAATTTGCAGGGTCCTGGGAAAGATGCTGGGATCTGGGTAAAAATTGGACAGTTCCTTCAAACAGCCGGCAGAGGAACGACGGGAGAATAGCTTCTTTTTATGCCGTAAGTTGATGCGGTTTTTTGTGTCTATAAGGCTTGGCTTATGTTACGGCAAAACCTCGAATGGGCGGGGCTAGGTCTGCTTTGTGAGATCGTTCCTGGCTGCTGTGTGACTGGCTCCTGGCTCCTTTGTGACGTCGCCTGGAGACAGGTTTCCGCCCCTGGTTACACCTCACAAGTGGGATGCCAGTGTGAGCGGAGCTGGAGTGACAGCTGACACTGGGACTGAGTTTAGTCCCTATAAATAGGGCAAAGGACAGAAAAGAACAATTTAATACCAAAGTAAGGGATTCAATTAAATGTCATTAATTACAAATATATTCAAATTAAATATATTGATAATGACAAAAAATGGTCCGATTGTTATCCAGTTATAGATTGTAGAATTAATATGAATCATTTTTCTATTGATAGTTTCCTGGAGTGAGCAATATCTCAGGAAGGTGGAGAGAGAGCAGCCGAAAGATCACCACATTATCTGAGACAGCAAAATTGTGGCTGGTTCACAGAGCAGATCGGGTGGGAACAAGACTCCAGTATCGAAGACGGGATAAAACAGGAAGCTTAAACAATGATTGTAAAGGTGAGGAACTCTGTTCGGTCCAGGATTTGAGCGTGGTAAGAGTTTAACCAGCTACTGGGACCTGATCGGCAGCTGCAATAAGGATCGGCCTTTGAAGCGGTGAGTTGACCGGAGTTTAACTTCTATGTAAATCTTGCCAATAGCTCCTCTGGTGTGCTTTATACGTCAATGTAGAGGGATTTTTATTCTGTATTCATCCCATGTTGTACCTGAGCCGGTGTGCGTCATTGGATAGTGTCAAGGGAGCTGTACGCTTCATTGAACGCCTTCTTTATCTGAGTTGGCCATGCTTAGTGAACCAATTTAGAGAGAGCTTTGCACTGTTCTGCATCTGACCTGGAAGTAATTGAAGGGACAGTGTAGACGGAACTTTACTCTCTGTATCTAACCCGTACTGTATCTGACCTGGGAGTAATTGATGGGACAGCTTAGAGGGAGCTTTACTCTAACCTGTACTGTATCTGACCTGGGAGTTTTTGAAAGGAAAGTGCAGAGGGAGCTTTATTCTGTATCTAACCTGTGC
This sequence comes from Squalus acanthias, assembly GCA_030390025.1. NCBI lineage: Eukaryota > Metazoa > Chordata > Chondrichthyes > Squaliformes > Squalidae > Squalus > Squalus acanthias. The sequence goes on along the minus strand of JASTWF010000029.1, from coordinate 4,978,059 downwards.
TATACCTGACCTGGGAGTGTTTGATAGAACAGTGCAGAGGGAGCTTTATTCTATATCTAACCCGTGCTGTAACTGACCTGGGAGTGTTTGATGGAACAGTGTAGAGGGAGCTATCTCAATATTACCCATGATGCCCTGGCCAATTAATGCTGCGATTGGCTCATCATTGGATAGCGCCTGTGATGTTGTTTCCTGTTTTAGGGAACAAGCTGGTTTCAGAACACAGAGGATGCTGCAATATTCGAGCTTCACCCCAACATCATTCTCAAACTGCCAGAGCAGGAGGGAGACAAACTGCCTGAGATAAACAGAGGGAGTCTTTGGACTTTTTTGAGCAAGAGATGGACATGGGGACAATTGAATAGCGGGATCTCACATTATGTGGTTGAGATGGAAAATCTGTGAGGGGTAATTGTGGCAAGCTGTTCTCCCTGCCTGGAGTCTCGGTACATGGGAGTGGAGTTTACATAGGATTATATGGGATATGCGGTGCTGAAATAGGTCATTCGACACAACCAGTCCATGCCAGCGTGTATGCTCCACACGATCCTCCTCCCGTCTTTCCTCATCTAAATCTATCAGCTTAAACCTCTATTTCCTTTTCCCTCATATGCTTGTCTAGACTCCCCTTAAATGCATCTATACTATTCGCTTCATCCACTCCCCGTGGCAGCGAGTTCCACATTCTCATCGGTCTTTCGGTAAAAAAGTTTCTTCTGAATTCCCTGTTGGATTTCTTGGCGACTATCTTATATTGATGACCTCTAGTTATGCTCTTCCCCACAAGTGGAAACATTCTCTCTGTATCCACTCGATCAATTTTTTCCATAATTTTAAAGACCTCTATTAGGTCACCCCTCAGCCTTCTGTTTTCAAAAGAAAAGAGACACAGCCTGTTCATCGTTTCCTGATATGTATACCCTCGCATTTCTGGTATCATCCTTGTAAATCTTCTCTGCACCCTCTCCAGTGCCTCTATATCCTTTTTATAATATGGCGACCAGAACTGTATGCAGTATTCTTAGTGTGGTCTAACCAAGGTTCGATACAGCTTCAGCATAACTTCCCTACTTTTCAATTCTGTCCCTGTAGAAATAAACACGAGGGCTTAATTTGACTTTTTATGGCCTTGCTAACCTGTGGCGCAACTTTTAGTGATTTGTGTTTTGTACTCCGAGATCCCTTTGTTCCTGTACCCCAACTAGACTCGCACTCTCCAAGTGATAAGTGACCTCCCTATTATTCCTATCAAAATGTAATACTTCACATTTATCTGTGTGAACTTCATTTGCAAATTATATGCCCATTCAAAAAGATTATTAATGTCCTCCTGTAATTTTTTTGCAGTCCTCAGTATTGACTATACCGCCCAATTTGGTATCATCCGAAAATTTAGAAATTGTGTTTTTGATTGCTAAATCTAAATCGTTAATGTAAATTGTGAACAGCAGTGGTCCCAGCACTGAGCTTGTGGAACACCACAACCCACCTTCTGCCACTGTGAATAGCTACCCTTTACTCCTACTCTCTGATATCTGTCCTGAAGCCAGGCGGCAATCCATTCTGCTACTTGTACCCTGACTCCACATTCTATGACCTTGTTCACCAGTCGATTATGGGGCACCTTATCAAAGAACTTTTGAAAATCTAGATAAATTACATCGACTGCATTTCATTGCCTACTCTCTCCTTATTATATTTCTGGTTTCTAGATGTACTTCTGTGTTCTCCTTCTTTTGGGATTCCATTATTTTTCCTACCACCGATGTTAACCTGACTGGTCTATAATTCCCTGGACATGTTCTATCCCCCTTCTTAAATATCGGTATTACGTTTGCTATCCACCAGTCCTCTGGTACTATACATTTTTCTAATGAATTATTAAATATGCGTAGTAATGCCTCTACTAACTCTTCGCTGCATTCTTTTAAAATGCGTGGATGCAATCCATCCGGACCAGGGGTTTCCTCCACTTTGAGTTTGATTAATTTGTTTAATATAACCCCTTTTTTATTTTGAATGCACTTATCTCATGACTAATCTCATCAGCCAATGCCAGGCCCACCTGTTCTGTCTCCCTGGTAAATAATGAAGCAAAATAATTATTTTATATTTCTGCCATCACTCTATCGTTACCTGTGGAATTATCCTGACCATCTCAACCTTCCTTTTTTTATTGATGTGCCGATAAAATATTTTACTATTTTGTTTTATGTTCCTTGATAATTTAATTTCATAGTTCCTCTTTGCCTTCCTAATTTTTTTTGAATTCTCTCCTAATCTTTTCGTATTCTCTCTTATCATGCACTCCCCCACTGTCGATGTACTCAATATATGCCTCTTTTCTTACCCTCAATTTTTTCCTATTGGCATCCATGGAGTCTCATTATTGTTTAGTTTATTGTTTCCTTTTAGCAGAATATATTTTTCCTGCACTCTGTTGAACACCGTTTTAAATATTTCCCATTGCTGTTCTACATCATTGTTTGCACATATTATTGCCCATTTCCCCCCCAAGATCTCCTCTCAGCCCTTCAAAATCAGCTTTTCACCATTCTATTTACCTGGTTTTCATCATATTTATGACCTTCTCAATTAGCATCTTAAACCGTATTGTATTATGGTCACTACTGCCTATATGTTCCCCGACCTTTACTTTTCTTATCTGCTGTGGTTCATTCCCCATTCCTAGATCCAATAGCCGAATCCTCCCTTTTTTGGGCTTTTTACATATTGAGTTAGAAAGAACTCCTGTTCACAATGTAGGATCTCCATTCAATTATCCCGTTTACATACCTCTTCTGTCCAATTAATATCGGAGTAGTTGAAATCCCCCATGATTATTATTCTATGTTTTATTACTCATTTCTCTAATTTGTCTGCATATTTCTTCCTCCACCTCTCTTCCACTATTAGTTGGTCTGTAGCCTACGCCTATTAGTGTGATTGATCCTTTATTATCTTTTATCTCTATCCATTTGGATTCTATTTTTGTCTCGTTGATATCTGCGTCACCTTTTTCTACTGCCATTTTGTTATCCCTAATAAGTACAGCTACTCCACCTCCCCTCCCCCCTATCTTTTCTAAATATGTTGTACCCTGCAATGTTTAATTCCTAGTCCTGAGTTTTCTGTAGCCATGACTCAGTAATCCATACTATCTGGTTACTTGCAACATATGATTGCCTCCAGCTCCCTTGTTTTATTACGGAGACTGTGCGCATTGCTGCAGACAGTTTAAATCCTTTTTACTAGGATTTTATTGGAGACAGGACTTAATTTACAACACGTGTTCATGACAAGGGAGAATGCACAGCAGGAGCACACCCTTGTCATGTGATCAATGAACCTCGAGGGGGAGGGGCTAGGGCTGCTTTGTGACATCGATCCTGGCTGCTGGTTAATTAGCTCCTGGCTCCTTTGTGACGTCTCCTGGAGATACGTTTACGTCCCTGCTTACTAACCATCTGTGGGATGTCAGCGTGGCGGACCTGGAGTGACAGCTGACACTGGGAGTGAGTTTAGTCCCTATTAGTATAGGGCAAAGGACAGAAAAGAACAATTGAAGATTCTCACGGCATGCCCGTTAGTTAGACTTTTTCCTGCACCCTTCAGCTCAAAAATTGTTTGCCCTGTAATTTTCTGGAAGTGTGAGCGGATAACGATGGGCAACAGGGCATCTGGAACCTTGGTGAACAACGGGACAAACAGTTTATCTTGTTAACCAAGGGGATTAAATGATTGAGACATAAACAGAGGAAGGACTGAGAAGGAGGGTGAATTAGAGTTTGTTAATTCAATTTCAAATCAGGTAAAGAAAGAGAAATAATGAAACGGGAAAAAGATTGGTTTAAGAGAGAGAGAGAAAATAAAGGAAGGAAATATAAGAAAAATAGGAAAAATTAAAAGTTGACATTTGAAAAATCTCCAACAACAATTCACAACTTGAAGGAATAACACTCCACACTTTGAATTGTTGACTTTCTGGTCCAGAGTGGTTTATTTGCAGTTTTAACAATTATCACGTTGCTAAGATGATATTTATACTTTTAATTACTAGATTAACTTTCAGTGGTGAGTTTAATGGGTGATTAATGTGGAAATGCAGAAACTTTATAAAACTCACAGGGAGGTTAATGGCGAGATGCAATTTTCTCGAAGCTAATGGCGGAGCGGTGCAAATCGTCCAGCAACTCGCCATTCACAGGGTATCTCTTCCTCGCGAGAAGTTGCTGGCCGATTGGAACATTATTATTCGCCTGCGTCATTCACTCACCATTATGTTTTAGGTAAATTCCATTCCATTAACTAGCAAGTCTGTAATAAAAACTGCGCAGAGATCTCGGGGATTATAGGCAAGGGAGGGATTTAAAATAAGGATGAGAATTGAAAATCAAGGCATTGCTTAACTGGGAGCCAAGGTATGTCAGCGAGCACAGGGGAGATGGGGGAGCGGGACTTGGTGCGAGTTAGGACACGGGCGGCAGAGTTTTGGATGACCTCAAGTTTATGAAGGGTAGAACTAGGGTTACATTTCTTGCCAGAGATAAACGGGGTAATTGTATTCATTTCTCTGCATGCCTACTTCTTAAAGACATTGGGTGCGTCTGGACTTGGTCGTATAAAATGGAAGGATTACGCTGCAACTTTGGTTTATGATTTGACAGTTTCGAATTGTCATATCTCTATTAAAGTCAGGATGATATGTGATTGGAGGGGAACTTGAAGGTGATGGTGTTCCCATGCACCTGCTGCCCTTGTCCTTCCAGGTTGTGGAGGTCACGGGTTTGAGTTGTGCTGTCGAAGAAGCTTTGGCGAGTTGCAGTACATCTTGTGGATGATACACACTGCAGCCACGGTGCACCGGTGGTGGAGGGAGTGAATGTTTAGGGTGGTGGATGGGGTGCTGATCATGCGGGCTGCTTTTTCAAGGGTGGTGTCGAGCTTCTTGAATGTTGTTCGAGCTGCACTCATGCAGGCAAGTGGAGAGTATTCCATCACACTCCTGACTTGTGCCTTGTAGATTGTAGAAAGGATTTGGGGAATCAGGAGGTGATTCATTCCCCGCAGATTACATAGCCTCTGATCAGCTCTTGTAGCCACAGTATTTATATTGCTGGTCCAGTTAAATCTCTCGTCAATGGTGACCCCCAGATATTGATGGTGGGGGATTCGGCGATGGTAATGCCATGGAATATCAAGGGAAGGCGGTTTGACTTTCGCTGGTTGGAGATGGTCATTGCCTGACAGTTGTATGGCGCGAATGTTACTTGCTACTTAGCAGCCCAAGACTGAATGTTGTCCAGGTCTCGCTGCATGCAGGCACAGACGGCTTCATTATCAGAGGATTTACAAATGGAACTGAACACTGTGCAATCATCCCAATTTCTGACCTTATGTTGGAGGGAATGTCATTGATGAAGCAGCTGAAGATCGTTGGGACGAGGACACTGCCCCGAGGATCTCCTGCAGCGATATCCTGGCACTGAGATGATTGGCCTTCAACAGCCACAACCATCTTTCTTTGTGCTATCTAATTCTCCAACCAATGGAGGTTTTTTCCACCTGATTCCCATTGATTTCAATTCTACTAGGGGTCCTTGATGACACACTCAGTTAAATGCTGCCTTGATGACAAGGGCAGTCAATCTCTGCTCACCTCAGGAATTCAGCTATTTTGTCCATATTTGGACCAAGGCTGTAATGAGGTCTGGAGCCGAGTGGTCCTGGCAGAGCACAAACTGAACAACGGTGAGCAGGTTGTTGTTGAGTAAGTGTCGCTTTATTGCACTGTCGACAACACCTTCCATCAATTTGCTGATGATTGAGAGTAGACTGACGGGGCGATAATTGGCCGGAAAGGAATTGTCCTGCTTTATGTGAACAGGACATGCCTGGGCAGTTTTACACATTGTTGTGTAGATGCCAGTGTTGCAGCTTACTGGAACTGCTTGGCTAGATTTGCATCTTGTTCTAGAGCACAATTCTTCAGCAGTACAGCCGGTATGTTGACGGGCCCATAGCCTTTGCTGTATCCAGTGGTCTCACCCGTTTCTTGATATCACGTGGACTGAATTGAATTGGCTGAAGCCTGGCTTCTGTGATGGTAGGGACCTCAGGAGGAGACCGAGATGCATCATCCACTCGGCACTATTGACTGAAGGTGGTTGTAAACGCTTCAGCTTTTTCTTTTGCACTCATGTGCTGGGCTCAACGATCATTGATAATGGGAAAGTTCATGGACTCTCCTCCTCCCATTAGTTGTTTAATGGTCCACCACCATTAACGACTGGATCTGGCAGGACTGAAGAGCTTTGATCTGATCCTTTGTTGTTGGATTGCTCAGCTATGCCTAGAACATCCTGCGTCTGCCGTTTTCCATGCAAGTAGCTTCACCAGTTTGGCAGCTTATTTTAAGCTACGCCTGATACTGCTGCTGCTATGGTTTTCTATGCTCCTCAATGACCGGGGTCTGTCCCCTAGCTTGACGGTAATGTTAGAGTGAGGGGTATGTTGGGCCATGTGTTTACAGAATGTGTTGGAATACAATTCTGCTGGTGCTGATGGCCCACAGAGCCTCATGGATGCCCAGTGTTGAAATGATAGATCTGTTCTGAATCTATCCCAATTAGCACGGTGGTAATGCCACACAATATGATGGAGGGTGTCCTCATTGTGTAGAAGGGTCCTCCTCTCCACAAGGACTGTGCGGTGGTCACTGCTACCAATGCTGTCATGGACAGATACATCTGCGACAGGTAGATTGGTGAGGACGAGGTCAAGAAGATATTACCCTCGTGTTGGTTCTCTAACCACCTGCCACAGGCCCAATCTGGCAGACATGTCCTTCAGGACTCAGCCAGGTCAGTCAGTATTGGTGCTACCGATCCACTCTTCGTGATGGACATTGAAGACACCCACCCAGAGTACATTCTGTGCCTTTACTACCCTCAGTGCCTTTACTACCCTCAGTGCTTCTTTCAAGTGGTGTTCAATATGAAGGAGAACTTATTCATCAGCTGAGGGAGGGCGGTATCTGATAATCAGCAGCAGGTTTCCTTGCACTTGTTTGACCTGATTCCGTAAGACGTTATGGGGCCCAGAGTTAATGTTATGGACTCCCATGACTTAAGAATTAACTGTTGCAGCCAACAACAAAAATCTCTCATCGTGAAACAGCACTACTAATTTTGGCACAAGTCTCCAGATCTTAGTGAGGAGGACATTGCAGGATCGACTGAGCTGGGTGTGCATTTTCATGTCTGAAGCCGGTGCCTCAGTCGATGAAGGGTGGTCCGTCCGGTTTAATTCTTATTAGTGTTTTTCGTAGCGCTTTGATACAACTGAATGGCTTGATAGGCCATTTCAGAGGGCAGTTGAGAGTCAACCACATTGCTGTGGGTCTGGAGTCAAATATAGGCCAGACCGTGTAAGGATGGCTGGTGTCTTTCCCTGAAGGACACTAATGAACCAGATGGTTTTTAATGACATTCCGGTAGTTTCATGGTCACCATTACTAATACTATTTTTTTTCATTCCAATTTATTTAATTAACTGTATTTAAATGCCCCAGCTGCCTGTTGTGGGAATTGACCTCATTTTTCATGATTAGTAGTCCTGAGCAGTCAGTCAACTTGGATTTTTTTTAACAGGACTCGCTTCTTTTCACTTTGCATACAGATTTGTCTTCCACATCTGTTAGCTTGTTCTTAAAAACTTATCAGTTTGCATTCTACATCGCTCTCATCATCACCCAGTAGGGTTCGACAATTAACCCGATCCATAGCGTCTGCCATTTCACCTTGGGCCTCAGCTACTTACAATCTATATCAATGACTTAAATGAGCAGCCCGAGTGTAATGTATCCAAGTTTGCTGATTATACAAACCAAGTTGAAAAATAAGTTGTGAGGAGGATTCAACGAGTTTGCAAAGGGATATAGATAGCTTAAGTGATTGGGCAAGAACATGGCATATGGAGTATAATGTGGAGAAATGTGAAGTTATCCACTTTGTTAGGAAGAATAGAAAAGCAAAATATTTTTTAATTTGGAGAGAGATTTGGAAATGTTGGTATTCAGAGGGATCTGGGTGTCCTTGTACACAAAACAGTGAAAGTTAGCATGCAGGTACAGCAAACAATTAGGAAAGCAAATGGTACGTTGCCCTTTATTACAAAAAGATTGGAGTATAAGAGTAAAGACGTCTTACTGCAATCTTATAGGGCGTTGGTGAGACTACACCTGGAGTATTGTGTACAGTTTTGATCTCCTTACCTATGGAAGGATATACCTGCCATAGAGGGAGTGCAACGAATATTCACCAGACTGATTCCTGGGATGGGGGGATTGTCGTATTAGGAGAGAGTGAGGAGGCTAGGCCTATTTTCTCATTAGAAGAATGAGAGGTGATCTCATTGAAACATATAAAATTCTTAAAGGGCTTGACAGGGTAGATGCAGGCAGGATGTTTCCCCTAGCTGGAGATTCTAGAAGCAGGGGTCACAGTCAAAGAAGATGGGGTCGACCATTTAGGACTGAGATGAGGAGAAATCTCTTCACACAGAGGGTGGTGAATCTTTAGAATTCTCTACCCTAGAGGGCTGTGAATGCTCAGTCGTTGAGATCGACAGATTTTTGCATATTACGTGAATCAAGGGATATGGGGATATTGCGGGGAGGTGGAGTTGAAGTAGAAGATCAGCCATTATCTTATTGAATGGCGGAGCAGGCTCGAGAGGCCGTATTGCTGCTATTTTTTATGTTCTTCTGTTCTTATGAAGTCTGCCTTTCAGAAATCTGGTGACAACTTTGCTCGAATGCGAGAACACAATACATTCGATGCCTACATTTCAAGAAGCACTACTTTGAACTTCTACAAGTATTCCTGCTGAGTGCAGATTGCAAAGAGAAGTTCAGCAAACACCAATCTGCTGTGCAGTCAAATGCAACACTGGTTAACAAACAACTTTCTTTTCTGCTATTTGGATCAGACAGGCTGAGCTTATGGTTTGAAATCTAGACAAGGAGATCAATCCTCGGAGGTTGGCTTCCAGGTGCCTGTCACTTGTTTGTCCCAAATTTTTCACTAGCTGGGACAACAGTAACTCAGGTTCGCACCGAGATTTGAATTCGGATCACTGGATTCAAAGTTTAGAGTGCTCTCAATTACACCACGGAAATTGCGTTGAGCACCGAGCACTCAAAGAAACGTATCCTTTATCTCAGCAATGCAATGGCGCTGCATCGCTGTGCCTTCAAGGCTACTTGTCAATCTCTCCCATCAGCAAAATTTCAAGCACGAGAATATTTTTAATCCACCATTCCGCTTTTGCTCGGCCTGTTCTCATTCTTTCCTTCAGCTTCCCCAATTGCCCCTCTGCTAAGTATCGGTGCTGAGCAAATCACACAGCTGTTGTCAGGGATTTCGGCTCTCAAATCTCTGCTTCTGTTTCTCACTGCTCAGTGCAGCTTGTATTACAGTCTTGCCACATAATGGGACTGCATATGCCGAATTATAACCATGTGTGAATGACGCACGCTTGTCCCGTCGTTCACTAAGGTTCCAGATGCTCTGTTGCCCCGCAGCACCGTTTTCAGCTCGCATTTCCAGCAACTTACAGGGCAAACAATTATTGAGCTGAAGGGTGCTGTACAAATGTTTAACTAACAGGGCACGCGGTGAGAATCTTCAATTGTTCTTTTCTGTCCTTCGCCCTATTTATTGGGTGTAAACTCACTTCAAGTGCCAGCTGTCACTCCAGCTCCGCCCACACTGACATCCCGCTGATGGTGAGTAAGCAGGGGCGGAAAGCTGTCTCCAGGTGACATCACAAATGGAGCCAGGAGCAAATCACACAGCAGCCAGGAACGATGTCACAAAGCAACCCTAGCCCCTCCCACTTGAGGGATTACAAGGTCACATGACCAGGCTCTGCCCCTGGTTTGCTGTCTCACTGGACATGATCACAGGTTGTACAATCAGTCCAGTCTTCAACCTCGCTCCCATGCACTGAGACGCCAGGCAGTGAGCACAGCCTCCAAAAATTAAGCCCTCACTGATACTTCCTCCCATCCACATAATGTGACGTTCCACTATTCAATGGTCCCATGTCCACCTCTTTCTTTATACACACCAAAGTATCACTCTCTTTATATCAGGCAGTGTGTATCTCTCCTGCTCTGGCAGGTTGACGAATAATGTTGGGATGAGGCAAGGATATTACAACATCCTCTGTGTTCCATAGCCAATATGTTCTCTGTAACAGGAAGGAACGTCAGAGGAAATAAGTGGAGTGATCATCAGAGTTATCAAGGGGTGGGAATATCGGAGCATTAGTTGGAGAGGACATCAGGGGCAATAGTAGAGAAAAGCACCCTCTACACTATCCCGTCAAACACTCCCAGGACAGGTACAGCACGGATTAGATATAGAGTAACGCTCCCTCTACACAGCCCCATCAAACACTCCCAGGGCAGGTACAACACGGGTTAGATACAAAGCATAGCTCCCTCTACACTGTCCCATGAAACACTCACAGGGCAGATACAGCACGGTTTCGATACAGAGTAAAGCTCTCTCTACACTGTCCCTCAAATACTCCCAGGGCAGATACAGCACTGGTTAGAAACAGACTAAAGCAATGTGGCCAGATGTAAGCCAGGTGAGGACTCTCATAATTTTAATAACTTAAGGCACTTACACACACTTAAATAAGAATCGGCAATATAATCAGGTCCGAAGTGTTCCTATTCAAGAGAAGATTAGAATCTGAGCCCAACTAGATCTCTAACCTGGAAGGACAGCCATGGTATGTTCTAGACACTGAGCCAGATAGTCAGAAGACTGACTAAATACAAGAGATTAATAAGTCAGGTATCAGAGAAGATCAGTTAGTGAGTTAAATACCGTGAAATCAACAATGGACAAAGACTCGGCGGCCTCGCAGAGATTCACTGAGGAGAGAGATATAATTTACAAGATAATTTAATGGGTTAACGTGATAAATATTAATTCAACGTATAGCAGATCTTGTGAGACCAAGAGCCCCAGTATCGTATTAACCCAGGAACACGGATTGCAGTAGCAGCTCACGTGGCTGGAGGATTTTTCAATGTTAAATTGAAGAATCGAACTTTGTACACAATGTAAAATGGAGAAACATAGGGATTGACACAAAATGGATCAATTCACAAGATTTGAGTCCAGATCACTGGATTCAGAGTCCAGAGTGCTCACCATTACACCGTGGAACCGACAGCTGCTGTTGTCAGCCAACTCTGTTTTCTCCAGCTCTCCTGCCATCCACTGCCATTGCAATATTTCCTGACTCCAGTTCAGTGGGACTTGATGTCTGACGCGGTGAAAACTCGGAAACTTCTCACAAGGGGATGTTCCCTTTCTACTGACCCCATACCTCCTTCCAATCTCACCCCTTGTCGTGTTATCACAATCCCCTCCGAACTCCGCTCTCTGACCTTCCCCACTCTGTCATCCCCCTCTGACCTTCCACTCTCTGAGTTTACCCTCTGATCTTCCCCTCACTGACTTTCCCCCCTGACATTGCACTCTGAACCATCCTTCTGATCTTTCACTCTGAACTCCCCGCCTCTAAATGTCCCCCGTGACATTCCCCTCTCTGTTCCCGAATGATCAATCGTCAGCTTCATGCCCTTACACCCACACCTCAAAGAATTTCGAGCTCGACACAATGCTGAACACATCCTCCGGCATCTGTGTCTCTGCACCCACCTCTTAGGCTGGGAGTCTTCCCGCTGCACATCTTCAGAATTCTCGTTAACCCTGGACCCCTTCCCTCTGGCCTGTTACCCTTTCTTGACCTTTTCATTGGGAGCTCTCGGCATAACATCAAGCATCCCAATTGTTCAGTTCCCCTCACTCACTCTAATCGATCTCCCTCTGAACTTGCAGCATTCTGCTCTCTGAGGCCCAAACCTGAAATTGTCGTTAAACCCATTGACAAGGAAGGCCTTGTGGAGGATGAACACCAACTCTCAGACACTTCCTCCACCTCCTTCTGGACCATGGCCCCACCGTCGAACATCAAGCCATCGTTTCCCAGACTATCACTGATCTCATCTCCTCCAGAGATCTTCCACCCATGGCCTCGAACCTTATAGTCCCCCAACTCCACACAGCCCGCTGCTACCTGCTTCCTGAGATGCACAGGACAGCCATGGTCGGCCCATCATTTCTGCCTTTTCCTTCCCCTTTATTGCACTTATCTCGAGTCTATTCTTTCTCCCTTTTCCAGTCTCTTCCGACGTACATTCGTGGCTCTTCCGTCATCCTCTTCTACTTTAACCATATCAAGTTTCCTGATCCGAACAGTTTCCTTTTCACCATTGCTGTACTGGCCCTCTACACCCCCATCCCTCACCTGGACTTTCAGTCATAAGAACATACATACGTGAGAAATAGGATCAGGAGGCGGCCATACGGGCCCTCGAGCCTGTTCCACCATTCAAAAAGATCATTACTGATCATCGACCTCAACTCCACTTTCCAGCTCGATCTCCGTATCCCTTGATTCCCCTAGAGTACATTTACCTTCATCGCTTTGGAGGATATCCAATCCCTCAACACCTCCATCCCTCAGCAGCACATCCACTCCCTCAATACCTCCATTGCTCACCGGGACACTCAGACCCTCTGCACCTCCATTCCCCACCAGGATGGCCTGAGGGCCTTTCACATCTTGCTTGACTGGCGACTCAACTAGTCCCGATACACCACCTCCATCCTCCATATGTGGCTTAATTTGTTCTCACGTTGAGCAACATTTCCTTTTACTTGACCAACTTCCTCCAAATACAATGTGCCTCTTATGGAACCCGTATGCGTTCTAGTTTAGCCTGCATATCGTGGGATGTGTAGAGCATTCTTTGTTCCAGTGCATCTCATGTCCCCTCCCTCGCCTCTTTTTCTGTTACATTGATGACTGTGCCAGTGCTGCTTTCTGCTCTCGCCCCAAACTGGAACAGTTCATCAAATTTGCTTCCAATTTCTACCCTTCCTCGTCTTCACATTTACAACTCTTCCCTTCCCTTCCTCAACTTCTATATCTCCATTTCTGGCTACAGGATGTGCGCCAATGTCTCCTTTATGTCTACCGGCTCCCACAATTAACTTAATTACAGTTCCTCCCACCCCACTTCCTGAAAGGACTCTATTGCTTTCTCCCAGTTTCTCCGTCACATCTGTTCTGACGATGCAACCTTGCACAACAGTGCTTCCAAAATGTCCTCCTTATTCCTTACCAAGGATACCCCCCATTGCGGTTGACTGACGCGTCGACCATGTCCGTCCCATTCCTGCACTTCTGCCCTCATCCCTTCCCCTCCCTCACAGAGCCATGATAGGTTCCAACTTGTCCTTATCTTACACCCCATCAACTTGCAAAAACAGATTGCATTTGTGTAGCGCCTTTAACGTATTAAAACGTCCCAAGGCGCTTCACGGGAGCTGAATGAAACGAAATTTGACACCGAGCCACATAAGGAGCTATTAATGCTGAGGAGCAAAAGCTTGTACAAAGAGGTAGGTTTTAAGGTCATCTTAAAGGTGGAGAGAGAAGCGGCGAGGCGGAGAGGTTTATAGAGGGGATTCCAGAGCTGAGGGCCCTGGTAGCTGAAGACACAACCGCCAATGCTGGACCGATTAAAATCGGGTGACCATACATCCCCGCTTTCCCGGATGAGGGACTGTGTCCCCGGGCAAACAATATCCCTTAAAGAGTCACCGGTTCAGGAAACCCGTCCCCGATACTTGCGGGTTGAAATCAGGAGCGACGTGTCCGAGAGATGCCCCGCGTTCGATCAATTAAGTGGGCGGGTCTGTGTGGTGTGGCAGCCTCCCATTGGTGGGATGTATGCCAATCTCCTGTTTTCAACCAGTCGAAGGGGTGGACTCACTAAGTTATGCGGAGATCGCGTTCTGTGACCTAAGTAGTAAAGCTCCATCCCTCCCAACCCCAGAGTCTTACATCACACTCCTGCCTTGTGCCTTGTAGATGGTGGAAAGGCTTTGGGGAGTCAGGAGCTGAGACATTCGCCGCAGAATACCCAGCCTCTGAACTGCTCTTGTAGCCACGTTATTTATGTGGCTGGTCCAGTTAAGTTTCTTGTCAATGGTGACCCCCAGGATGTTGATGGTGGGGGATTCGGCGATGGTAATACCGTTGAATGTCAAGGGGCGGTGGTTAGACTCTCGCTGTTGGAGATAGTCATTGCCTGCCACTTTTGTTATGTGAATGTTACCTGCCACTTATCAGGTCAAGCCTGAACGTCGTCCAGGTCTTGCTGTATTCGGGCATGGACTGCTTCATTATCTGAGGAGTTGCGAATGGAACTGAACACTTTGCAATCATCAGCGAATATTCCCAGTTAAGACCTATTGATGAAGTAGCTGAAGATGGGTGGTCCAAGGACACTGCCCTGAGGAACTCCTGCAGCGATGTCCTGGGGCAGAGATGATTGACCTCCAACAACTTCAACCATCTACCTTTGTGCAAGGCATGACGCCAGCCAGTGGTGAGTTTACTCCCAATTCCTATTGACTTCAATTTTACTAGGCCTCCTTGATTCCACATTCGGTCAAATGCTGCCTTGATGTCAAGGGCAGTCACTCTCACCTTATCTCTGGAATTCAGCTCTTTTTTCCATGTTTGGACCAAGGTTGTAATGAGGTCTGGAGCCGAATGGTCCTGGCGGAAACCAAACTGGGCATAAGTGAGCAGATTATTGGTGATTAGGTGCTGCTTGATAGCAATGTCGACGACACCTTGCATCACTGAGCTGTTGATTTAGAGTAGACTGATGGGGCGGTAATTGGCTGAATTGGATTTGTCCTGCTTTTTGTGGACAGGACATACCTGGGCAGTTTTCCACATTAGTATAAATTCTTCATTTTTCGATTCTATACATCTAGAATTAAACCAAAGGGCTTGCTTATTTATGGCCTTACAAATCTGCATCGCTTCTTTTAGTGATTTGTATATTTCTACTCCGAGATCCCGTTGCTCTTCCACCCGATTTAGATACATATTTTCTAAGTAACATGTGACCACCTTATTGTTCTTACCGAAATGTAGTACCTCATATTTATCTGTGTTGAAATTAATTTGCTCAGTGACGTGGTCAAGTTGTGATCATATAATTAATCAAAGAACTGATTCACTACGGCCAAAGTAAGAAATGTACGAGCAGCGTGGGAAAGGCGAGTGTTGGTCGTTCAGGGTAAGAAGTGAGAAGACAGAGAGCGGTAGAGCGTGGAATCTGCAACTAGGCAATATCACTAGTTAGGAATTGGCTAAAGGTGAGTCACGCTTGTTGAGATAGTCTCGGTCGAATATCGATAAAGCCCCGAAATTTGGCGGTGGGATGGTGGAATACAAAGATTTAATGTGCTGGTCTCAATTCCCTCTCCCTTTTAAATGAACAGAAATATTATCCTTTTATTTTAAATTGGAAAAGTGCCTACACTACAACAGTGACTACATGTTCTTTATTTCATGCTTTTTTTTGTATTTCTTTCTTTTTCTATATTTCTCTCCCTTTCCTTCTTTCTGCCTAATATAAAGATTCTGACTGGTAACAGTAACTGGAATAGAAGTGTCCAGTGGACTATTGATTTTATTAAACAGGCACGTCAGGAATTAATGGTCAGACTATGGGTTATGAAATCCTAAAATCAAAGCGAAATACTGCAGATGCTGGAAATCTGAACTAAAAGCAGAACATGCTGGAAACACTCAGCAGATCAGAGAAGATCTGTGGTAATTGCACAGCAGGGACTGGAAGGAGTGGTAAATATAAGGAACAATATTATATAAATTCATATGTTCTGTATTAATTGTGCCCCTCTAAAAGCGGGCATGTTTGATCGTCTTTTTGATTGATGATACTGGAGCATCCCATTGTTTTATTAATGAAATGTCACCTGTGGAAATTCTTGTTAGGATTATGAGACTTGTCTCAGTGTATGAAGGTGCAGCATTTATCCTGGTCTTCGGGTCTTTATTTAATTGGAAATTCCGCTGTTGTTGTTAAAAGTCTTGGAGTGAAAATTGTTGACATCATCTATTTGTTCAGTGACTGTAATTAAACACAGTCAGCAGGGGAACCGATTTCTGACCGGATTAATTCTCTCTCCTATAAATAAGTGGAATCTTCACAATGTTTCAGTCGGAGAATTGCTCCGCGCACCACCACCAACCATCGAATCATCTATTCTAACAGAAAGGCGTAAAATGTCTCTTGGTTTTCTGATCAAGCTCAAGATTCTATGGGCGATAAATGAGGTACAAAAGATTTACTATCCCATCCTGGCGGCGGTCGGTGACCCGGGTAAGTTACTACCTGCAGCTGGTACTTCAGGAACTGGAGATTAACAGTATGTGGCATCTTCGTCCGTGTGTCCAGCTTTTTATTTTATTAATTTCTACACATTGCAACAGTGAATACACTTCAATAATACATTGTTGGCTGTAAAGTGTTTGGGGTAACCTGACGTCATGAAAGATGCTGTACGAATGCAAGTTCTTTCTTTCATTCTTTCTAACGCTCTTTCTCCCTTGTGTGTGTTTGTATATCAATAATTTAGACTTTAATGTATGGGACATGATTAAGAAGTTTCCAGATTAATACAAAAATTGGACCTGTGGTTGATAGTGAGGAAGAAAGCTGTAGACTGCAGGAAGATATCAACGGACATTCAGGCGAGCGGAAATTGGCAAATGGAATTCAATCCCGTGAAGTGTGAGGTACTGGATTTGGGGAGGGCTCACAAGGCAATGGAATACAAAATAAGTGGTAGGATACTGAACATTGTAGAGGAACATAAGAACATTGGACTGCAAGTCCACAGATCCCTGAAGGTAGCAGAAGAGGTCGATAAGCTATTTAAGAAGGCATATGGAATACTTTCCTTTATTAGCCAAGACATAGAATATAAGAGCAGGGAGATTCAGCTTGAAATCTATTAAACATTAGTTTGTCCACAGCTAGAGCACTGCTTACAGTTATGTGCAACACATTACTGGAAAGATGTGATTGCACTAGACAGGCTACAGAGAAGATTTGAGAGGATGTTACCAGGCCTGGAGAATTTTAGCAATGAGTAAAGATTACAATGGCTTGGGTTGTTTTCTTTGGAACAGAGGAGGCTGAGGGGAGACATAATTGAGTTGTATAAAATTATGAGTGTCCTAGATAGAGTGTATTGGAAGGATCTATTTCCCAGAGAACAGTATCTAGTGCCCTCACTGTACTGTTCCGTACCACAAAACGTTCCTCTTCACTCCCCCACTTGCACTGCCTCCTGTACCACGGTGAAGTGGTCAGTTTGCTCATCCACCCTGCAGACTTTGCCCTAATTCATACAGGCAACAAGAACTTCGTACGTGTTGGATAAGTGCAAAGGCCGAGGTTCCTCCAGCACTGCACCTGAGTCGAATTCACAGCCTCCTGTCCCTGACCACTCACTTGACGTGTACCACTACATAACCCAAGGGGTGAGACTGCCTCAAGGTTCAAAGTGTCCAAGTAACTCTCCCCCTCCCTGATGCCCCACAATGTCTGCACCTCGGAGACTAGCTCAAAAAATCTTAGCTGAAATTCATCGAGATGCCGACATTTATTGCATAAATGTTCGTCCGGGATTGCGATGCTCTCCACAAACTCACACATGCTGCAGTTGTGGCACACCATCGGCACTGCCAACCATACATATCCTTAGTTTTGTCTTTAACTAATTACAAGTTCTAGTTTAATTTACAGGTAGATTGACTTAAATATTTACCTGTAACACAAAGCACTACAAGTATTGTTGGTTAAAGCAACAACTCGTTCCCCCTCTGCTCTGAAGTCCCATTCTCTCCAAATTCCCAACTTTAACACGCTGTTTAGAAGCACTCCGTTTAAGACCATTCTGTACAGAACACTCTGAAAACCTACTCCATTAACTTACTTGAAACGAGTCAAAGTACTGTATGTGCCCAGTTTTCGTTGAATAATTTTCAATGTTTTCCTCTTGCTTACAGTTAACGTGGTGACGATTGCGATCCTGTCTCGCGGAAAGTGCGGTCTCTCCAAATGTGTCACTCACTACCTGGTGGCCATGGCATCGGCAGATCTAATGGTTGTGATCATCGATCTGATACTAAGACAGATACCTATTGTTTATCGCGAACTATTCATGTTTGTACGGTACCTTAGAATATGTAATATTCATGCCATTCTACTTCATGACGCTACATACTTTTCTGTCTGGTTCACTTTAACTTTCACCTTCGATCGATTTGTGGCCATTTGTTGCCGGAAGCTGAAATCTAAATATTGCAACGAGAAAACGGCGGCTGTTGTTTTAGGAACAGTGACTCTGCTGAGCTGTTTGAAGAACATTTTCTGTTATTTCCTGTATACAAGTGAATATTTTCTTTCTAACGATCCCTGGTTTTGCCTCGTGCCAATCAGTGTACATCACTGGCTGGCCTGGGCCATCGTTGAATTAATGCATTATATTTTAACGCCATTTGTTCCATTTCTTTTGATTCTACTGTTCAATGCATTGACGGTGAAACACATTTTAGTGGCCAGCAGAGCCCGCAGCAGACTCCAGGGTCAGAGCACTGGCGAGAGTCCCAGTGACCCGGAGATGGAGAGCCGAAGGAAATCCATGATTGTACTCTTTGTTGTATCGGGGAATTTCATACTACTGTGGGTGGTGTTCATGTTTTGTTCTATATGGAGACGATTGGACTACGTGGGATATTCTGTTTCTCTGCCCAAATTTGTAACGGAAATCGGCTTCATGCTCCAGCTCCTGAGTTGCTGCACGAACACTTTTATTTATGCAGTGACCCAAAGGAAATTCAGAGAGGAACTGAGGAATGGAGTGAAATATCCCATTGCAATGATGATCAAATTAATTCGATGAAATGTCCGAACACTATCTAACATTATTATGTAGTTTTGTTTGATATTCTGTAGAATTCACTATCGTCTCCTTTAATTCTTTCGCTTGGATTTTGTGAAGTTGATTTTGGTGAAACTGTCAGTGTTGGAGATCCCATAAATACAGAGCTACAATCAAAATAACATTGAGAAAGCTAGTTTTCTCCACAGAAATTGCAAGATCTTTCTGTGAATGTATCTTCGCAGTCAGCGGCGATCACCATTCCTCAGTCACTGACTGCAAATTCCGGGCCTTTATAATTTCTAAAACATTTCATAATCTGATTCCAACATTTAAGTATCATGCGGAGATGCCGGCGTTGGACTGGGGTGGACAAAAATGAGAAGTCGCACAACACCAGGTTATAGTCCAACAGATTTATTTAAAATTACAAGCTTTCGGAGCTGTCGCCCCTTCGTCAGGCAAAGTTACTGTGAGAGAATCTATCAGAATTCACAGAATATAAAAACACAGAGAAAATGCATAGATTAAATCTTTCCCTACATCAAAGACACACTAAGAGCACAGCCAAGACAATGAGATGTGTCCCAGGGGGTCCAACGCGTCAGAACACCTGCTGGCTGCATATCCTCTCCATTTTTTGTGTTTGTTTCTTGTGTTTGTTTGTTTTAATTTTTTTAAAAACTGGAAAGACCGGCAATGATGTCACGTCACGTTCTATAGCGTGACATGAACCCGATATCCCTATTGAGGCCGTCCTCATGAGTGCGGAACTTGGCTATCAGTTTCTGCTCGATGATTTTGCGTTGTCGTGTATCACGAAGGCCGCCTTGGAGAACGCTAACCCGCAGATCCGAGGCTGAATGCCCTTGACTGCTGAAGTGTTCCCCGACTGGGAGGCAACCATCCTGCTTGGCGATTGTTTTAAGTAACATTTAAGTAAGTTAATTTCTTAGTCCAGGAAGGTGTAGCCATTTTTCCAAGTGTGTGACCCAGACATGAATTATTTAGAGAGGCGCTTTGAGCAGATACTTGCCCAAGAGCGGGTAACTGCTTCAGACAGTCTAATGCTGAGCTCGCACTCTGGGGGTATTTTCAGAATGAGCGCTTGTTGTGATTATTTCACCATAATAGGCAAATCGTTCCCAATGTATCATCTTGCAGGGGGGGTTTAGTACCTCAGTGTTGATAGCTTTCTCTGATTACTGCTTGTCCATCTTGAACTGGTCCCTTCTGCCACAGAACTGCTCGCAATGCCCCAGGAATTTGAAGCCCTCCCTGCTGCACCATGTCAGTAGCCACGCTTCGACCTGCCATATCCCCTACCTCTAATCACACTAATGCGTGGCACTGCGAGTAATCCAGAGATTATTACCTTTGAGATCCTGTTATTTAACTTCCTCCCTAACTCCTTAAACTCTGATTCCACGACCTCAACCCTCTTCTTCCCTATGCCTTTGGTTCAGACATTGACCAACAACTTCCAGCTCTTCCATTACACTCCCGACCGCCACCCCCCACAGAAGGTTCTGCACCCTCTCCGTGATATCCATTCCCCTGACACCAGCCAGACAGCGTACCCCATAGGACTCACGCCGATGGTAGCCGAACTACCTATCTGTCCCCCTGACTATCGAATCCCCAAGTCCTGCTGCAATTACAGTTTGGATGAACGGTTATGCCGTCCTTTGCCTCACGGTGTCAGACTCTGGACTGCATTCCTTCGAGCGGTTGTCAAGCTCATTGTTATTCAAATTGAGGACAAATATGGGAAATTCCTCTCCGACAAGCCTGGGCGATCACAACGTATCCATGAGATCACTCTGGCTCTGATAATTCCTTGCAGTACCTACCTTTTGTGAAATTTGATCGTCGCCCCATCCAGAAACAGGTTAAGCTTGCACTCGAAGGAGTTCGGCGAATCGCCGTCCATCGCATAAGATGCCAGCCTGATCTGGAGCTCCACTATTCTGTGGGAAAAGGCCAACTTCCTGAGATCTAAACTGGATCTGGCCTCACACAACATAAAATTGTGACCCCTAGTCCTCCCTAACCTATTTAATTGGAACAACCTATCAACTGGAAGACAATCTGTTCCCTTTATTATCTTAGAAATCTCAATCAGATCACCTTGACGTCTATGCTTCTCTAATGTATACAGTCCCAACACTTTTAGCCCATCTTGATAATTATGATGCTTCAAACGAGAAATTAATCAAGTGGCCCTTCTCTGCGCCCTTTCCAAAACCTCATTATCACACACCATATGAGGAGAGCAAAACTGTAATCAATATTCCAAGTGAGCCCTTACCATGGTTTATACCAGGACATAATGGTGTGTATCGGCTCATAATCAATTGTCCTATGAATGCACCACAAAACTTTATTTGGTCTAGAATCGCTTCACGGCATTGCCCATGAAGCTTTCCAGATGAGTTTTATAGAAGTTCTGGACTGTAGTGATCGGGTAAGGTCACATAGTCAATAATCCTGTGAATGCCATCTTTTCTCTCTCGCAATCGCTTCATGGCATTGTACATGAACCTCAAGAGATGCATTCACTGGAACCCCCAGATATCTTTCTTTTTCCATTTGCTTTAATGTTTTTCCCTGAAGGATGTATGCAGGGTCGGAGATGGGCAATGTTACTGCGGTGGAAGTAGGCAATCTTGGAGCTGGAGAGGATATGGGGTCAGAAATTCATCTCAGGTTCAAATAGGGCACCAAATTTACAAATGGTCTCTAAATAAGTCTCCTATTATCTCTACCCTATATTCCATGAAACTTTCAGTAATATTATTGCTAACCTGCTCCTCCATCTCCATCCCACTCTTTGTTGGCCTATATAATAAACCAAGCTGCGTAATAGCTTCTCCATTGTTTCTGAACTCCAACCAAATGTTCTGTCTTTGATCCCTCAAGGGCATTCACTCTTTCTAGCACTAAAATACTTTCCTTACTCAAATCTTAAACCAATCCTCCTATTTTCCTTTTCAGTCTTTCTAGAATACCCTGTAACCAGGAATATTAAGCATCCAATCCACTTTTCAGTTCTCAGTATCGCCACTGCATTATATTCCCACGTTGCTATTTGCGCCTGCAGCTCACCAACCTTATCAGGAAAACTTCGTGCACTTAAACACATGCAATCCAAACCTAATTTAGACCTCGTGTATTTTCTATCATCCCACCTAATTCTGCATTACCTCTAACTATAACGATCTCTCCCAGTCCTCTGTGCACTTTTATTCTATATTTTAATATTATATCTTGGAGCTCAACCCACAGAACAATTAAGTTAAACCCTCGACCTCGCAAGAGTTAACCTTGCCGCCAGGATATTGCTACCACCTCACTTGACTTGCAAGCCGTCCATCTTGAACAGCTCCCTCCTGCCACAGAACTTGTTGCAATGTCTCAGGAATCTGATGCCCTCCCTGCTGCACCCTGTCTGCAGCCACGCTTTAATCTGCACTATCCTTCTGTTTCTAATCTCACTGGTGCGTGGCATTGGGAGTAATCCAGTGATTACGAGCTTTGAGATCCTGCTATTTAACTCCCTCCCTAGCTACTTATAATCTGACTCCAGGACCTCAACCCTCTCCTTCCCTATGTCATTTGTATTTGTTCAGACATGGACCACAACTTCCGCCCCTTCCATTTCAACGCACGCCGCCCAACCCACCCCCACCCCACACACAGAATTTTCTCCACCCTCTCCGTGATATCGTTTACACTGACACCAGAGCGGCAACGTACCACACGGGCCTCACGCCGATGGTAGCAAAAATACCTATACATCCCCCTAACTATCGAATGCCTAATTACTGCTGCAATTACAGTTTGGATAACCACATGTCCAGTCCTTTGCCTCACGGTGCCAGACTCTAGACTGCACTCATTCGAGGGGTTTTCAACCTCACTGGTATTCAAAATGGGGAAAAATGTGGGAAATTCCTCTCCGACATGGAGACTCAAAAGTGCAGATTTGCAGAGAGAGATAGAGACTGGGAATGTGGACTCGGAGGGCGATGGAGACTGTGGAATGGGGGATTGAGAGTGAAGGTCATTGTGGATTGGAGGTCATTCTGGCCCTGATAATTTCTTGCAGTACCTCCCTTTTATTCTCTGGGAAAAGAACAGCATCCTGACATCTAACCTAGATCTGGCCTTACACAATTTAAAATTGTGACCCCTGGTATCCCTGAACTATTTAATTGGAATAAACTCTCAACTGGCACACAATATATTCCCTTCATAATCTGATAAAACTTAATCAGATCATCCCTAAGTCTCCGCGTCTCTGAAGTTTAGAGTCCCACCTCTTTCAGACTATCTTGAAAAATAAGATGCCTTATACTAGGAATTAGTCTATTTGCCTTCCTCTGCACCCTTTCCAAAGCCTCAGTATCATCCACAATGTGAGGAAATTAAAACGGTACACAGTATTCCAAGGTCTTGTAGAATGATAAAATAGTATGTCTTGTCTCATAATCAATTGTCCTATGAATGCACCCCACAACTTTATTTGATCCTGCTATCGCTTCACGGGATTGCTTATGAAGCTTTAGAGATCAATTGTATAGAAGTTCTGAACTTTAGTGATCGGGTCAGGTCACATAGTAAATACTCCAATGAGTGCCCAATTCATATGAGCAATCGCTTCATGGCATTGCACATGGACCTTAAGAGATGCATTCACTAGAATATCCAGATCTCTTTCTTGCTCCACTGGTTTCAATGCTTTTCCCTGAAGGGTGTATATATGTTAAGCATTCGCACTGCCCACGTGAAAAAAACGGCACTTTTCCAAATTATACGTCATTTTCCAGACATGCGCCACTCCCCCAACAATTCAAGATACACCTGAAGCAGTTCAAAATCATCTCCTGTCCGGAAACTCATATAGATCTTAGTAATATCTGCAACCTTACAGATTGTGTCCCCAACACATACATTTAGATCACAAATAAGAATAGTAAAAGGCAACGGTTCTGACACTGATCCCTATGGGACAACACTGGTGATTGGTTTCCAGACTGATACAAATCCATCTTTAACTAATTTCTGCCTGCACCTTTCTAGGCAGTCCTCAATCCAGTTCAATATGTTACCACTAATAACAGAGGGGGAGTGATGGAGACTGGGGAATGGGGGCTCGGGGAGAGATGGAGAGTTGGAATGGGGGCTCGGGGAGAGATCTAGACTGGGGTGTGTGAGCTCGGAGGGAGAGTTGGAGACTCAAAAATGCGGGTTTGGGGAGAGAGATGGAGACTGGGAATCAGGACTCGTGGGGGAGATGGAGCCTGTGGAATAGGGGATTGGGAGTGAAGTTGATTGTGGATTGGAGATTAGGGGAGAGAAGGGGACTGGGGAATGAGACAGAAGGGGAGTTGCGAAAGGTGCAGATATGCAGACTGGGGTTCAGGGAATTGTGGCTCAGGCGGACTTGGAGAATGGAATGTGGGTGGGTGGGAGACCAACATTTCCCACGGAGCTGGAGCAGCAGCAGGAATGTTTTGAGTAGCCGTCACATTGAGAGAGGGCCCTGAGTGAAACCTGGGACCCGACTGTGTGAAAATAGCGAAAGGTTGGTTCCACTGGTGGGGAAAGGGGAACTAGGGAACTGAAACCAAGGATTCGCACTGGACGAACCAGATGTGAAGGGAGTAGGAAGGTTCTTGAACTGAGGGCTGTATGACCATGGGACCCTTCACCATATGTGTTTGTTGAGACAGGGACTCAAACTTCATTTCCGAGGGAAAATGAGAAAGATTTGAAAAGGAGAAATATGACAAGGTTGGGGGAGTTAATGTGGTCACTGTAGAGAGTGCGAGCACCAGGGCCGAATGGACTCCTCCTGTGCTGTAACTTCTATCATTCTATGAAAAGTCCCCTTTATTGAGTCCGAGCTCAGGGAGAGGTTTACAAATGCTGACGATGAGCTTATTTTCGAACGATGTGCTCTGTGAGCCCGCGGCCCTCTGTGCCATCTTTCGGATTTTTTTCAGTCTCTCTGTGCCACCCAGTGTTGACGTGTGAGGAATAAGAACAGATCAGCTGTGACAGAAGATCCTGGGTCAGAATTGTCAGCAATGAGTGCATCTTCAGTGAGATACCATTATTTATTGATGGAGTCAAAGTTCCTCCCACCTCTGGTTTCACCTCTGTGAATCGATACCTCCACTTCCGTTTTTCTTCTTCCCCACCTTCGGTTCTTCTCCACCCCAAATTCGGTTCCACTCTACCACACTCGCTTTCCCCTTTGGTTTCACTCCCAGCGGCGGCGCTATGATGAGACAGGCAGCGACAGGAACCTTCACAGCAGCAGAAATTCAAGCAGTGACATCCAGGGCAGCAGGTATGTGATTGGTTGGTAACTATTACAGTTTTATTTAGCCTCCAAGCTGGGAAGTGTGTTGAAATCAGAGCTAGGAATCTGTAATTTGCTATTTCTTTGCTGTACTGATTCAGTAAATTACACGAGCTAAACCAATGAATTAATAAAACTAAATTAATTGATTGGAAAAAATTAATTAACTAATCAAATAAATAACGAAGGTTAGATAGACATGGCAGTGTAGGTGGTGTGCCGTAACTGCAGCATGTGGGAGTTTGTGGAGATCCGAGAGATCCCGAGCAACAACATCTGTTGTAAGTGTCTGCAGCACGAGAAACTTCGGCTCAGAATTGTTGAGCTGGATTAGGAGGTGCAGACATTGCAGGGCATCAGGGAGTGGGAGAGTTACCATGGACACTTGGTCCCAGGAGGCAGTGAAACCCCTCAGATTAAGTAGAACATCAGAGTTTGTCAATGGTCAGGGACAGGACAGTGTGAGCGCGAGTCGGGAAGGAATAGGGACCGAGGATATACTGATGGAGGAGCCTCGGCCCTTGACTTTGACCAACAGCTATGAGATACAACGACTGCAGGTTGTATGAGCAAACTGACCATGGCATCATGCTGCAGGAGGCCATTCAATTAGGCGGAGTGAAAACGAAACTATTAGTGGTTGGGGACAGCATAGTCAGGAGAATAGTTACAGTTCTCTGCAGCCGTGACCGGGAGTTCCGAAGGTTGTGTTGCCTGCCTGGTGCTAAGGCAAACGTTGTCTCATCGCGTGTGCAGAAGAATTTGAAATGCGAGGGGGAGGATCCGTTTTTAGTGGTTCATGTAGGAAACAACGACATAGGTAGATCAAGGAATGAGTTTCTGCTGAGAGAGTTTGAGGAGTTGGGGGTCGAAATTAAAAAGCAGAACCTCACAGGTCATAATCTCTGGATTGTTACCTGAGCCACGAACAAAATGGCATAGGGACAAACAGATGAGCACGTTAAATTCTTGGCTCAAAGAGTGATGTGGGAGGCAGGGGTTTCATTTCCAGGGGCAGTGGCACCAGTATTGAGGAAGAGGGAGCTGTTCCTTGGAGACGGGATCCAATTTAACCGGGCTTGGACCAGTATCCCGGCAAATCGAAAACTAGGGCAGAAGATAGGGCTTTAAACTAATGAAGGGGGGTGGAAGGATTCAGGAAAGGGTAAATTCAAATGCAGTGAGAGAAATGTCAAGGCTGTATAGCAGAGCAATGATCTGGGTAAAGAAAAGCAGAGTGGGTCAGGAAGGGACAGAAAGATTAATAAATGTAACAGGGCAACAGTGACTAAAGTGACATGAGGGAAAAATAGAGACAAAGCTAAAGCTAAAGGTCTCTGAGTGCACGAAGCACTCACCACAAAATAGATGAATTAAAAGCGCAGGTAGAAATAAATGAGTTTGTTTTAATAGCCATTATAGAGACGTGGTTGCAGAGTGAACAACGTTGGGAACTACGTATTCCAGGATATTTGACCTTTGGAATAGACAGTTGCAATGGAGAAAGAGGAGTGGTAGCCTTGATAATAAAGGAGGGAATAAAAACCGTAGAGAGAAAGAATCTTGGCTCGGAAAAACAAACTGTAGAATCAGTTTGTGTGAAGCTTAGAAACAACAAGGGGGTGATAATAGCTGTGGGAGAAGTCTATAGGCCCCCGAACAGTGGTTGTAATGGCAGGCAGACGATAAATCAGGAAATTAGAGATGCATGTAACAAGGCTAATCCAGTAATCATGGGGGACTTTAACTTTCATAGAGACTGGGATAACCAAATTTGCAAAAAATAGAGAAGAGGAAAAGTTAATGCAATACATTCAAGATAGTTGTCAAGGAACCTACGATGGAATTGGTTACTTTAGATCTCGTACTGTGCAATGAGAGAGGGTTAATTAATCACCTTGTAGTAAAGGAGCACCTGGGGAGCAGTGATATTAATATGATAGAATTTTATGTTGAGTTTGAGAGTGATTTAGTTAAGCCCGAAGCAAGGGTCCTAAACCTGACCAAAGCCAACTGCGTAGGTATGAAAGACGAGTTGGGTCTGGTCGGTTAAGAAACGAGGTTAAAAGATAGGACAGTAAAAAAACAATTGCAAACAATGAAATAAATTATTCATAATTCGCAACGACTTCTCATTGCCTTAAGGAATAAAAATACCACGGGACAAAATGTTCCAACTATGGCTAACAAGAGAGATTAAAGATAGTATTAGATTAAAGGAAGAGGCTTATAATGTTGCTAAAAAAGATAAGCAAGCCTGAGGATTGGGAGGATTTTAGATTTCAGCAAAGGAGGTTCAAGAAATTAATGAAGAAAGGGAAAATGGTATGTGAGAGTAAACTTGCGACAGACATAAATACAGACTGTAAAAGCTTCTATATGTATCTCAAGAGGTAAACTTCCGCGAAAATAAAGGAGAAATTACAGGCTGAGACAGGATAAATTATAATGGGGTATAAGGAAATGACAGAGAAATTAAACAAATACATTGTGGCTGTTTTCACAGAGGAAGATGCAAAAAACCTCCCGGAAATATTGGAGAACCAAGGGTCTAGCGAAAATCAGGAACTGAAAGAAAGTAGTATTAGTAAGAAAAAGCACTGGAGAAATTAATGGGACTGAAAGCTTATAAATCCCCTGGACCTGATGCCACGCATCCGAGGGTTTTAAAAGTGGTGGGTTTTGACATAGTGGATGGATTAGTTGTCATCTTCCAAAATTCCATTTATTCTAGAACGTTTCCTGTGGATTGGAAGGTGGCAAATGTAACCCCACTATTTAAAAAATGAGGGAGAGAGAAAAGGGGAACTACAGACCAGTTAGCCTGACATCAGTAGTAGTGCAAATGCTAGAAACTATTATTAAGGAGGTGATAAAAGGGTACTTACAAAATATAATAGGATTGGACAGAGTCAAAACGGATTTATGACAGGGAAATTATGTTTGACGAATCTGTTAGAGGTTTTTGAGGTTGTAACTGGCAGAAGTGATAATGGGGAAGCAGTGGATGTGGTGTATTTGGATTTTCAGACGGTATTCGATAAGGTGCCA
The DNA here is from genome assembly GCA_030390025.1 of Squalus acanthias. Taxonomy (NCBI): domain Eukaryota; kingdom Metazoa; phylum Chordata; class Chondrichthyes; order Squaliformes; family Squalidae; genus Squalus; species Squalus acanthias. The sequence continues at coordinate 4,949,700 of JASTWF010000029.1, read as the reverse complement.
CACAAAGGTTATTGAACAAAATTAGGGCTCATGGGATTCGTGCGAACATAATAGCATGGATTGAGGATTGGTTAACGGACTGAAAACAGAGTGTTCATTTTCGTGTTGGGAGGCTGTAACTCGTGGGGTACCGCAAGGCTCAGTGCTTGGGCTACAGCTATTCACAATCTAAATCAATGATTTGGATGAGGGGACCAAATGTAACATATCCAAGTTTGCTAATGACACAAACCTAGGTGGGACTGTAAGTTGTGAATATAATGCAAAGAGGCTTCAGGGGGATATAGACAGACTAGGTGATTGGGCAAGAAGCGGGCAAATGGAATATAATGTGGAGAAATGTGAAGTTATCCACTTTGGTAGGGAAAATAGAAAAGCAGTGTATTATTAATGGTGAGAGAATGGGCAATGTTGCTATTCAGAGGGACCTGGGTATCCTTGTACACGAATCACTGAAAATTAAAATGCAGGTACAGCAAGCAATGGTATGTTGGCGTTTATTGCAAGAGGATTTGAGTACAAGAGTACAGGCGTCTTACCGCAATTGTATAGGGCCCTGGTGATACCACACCTGGCGTATTGTGCACAGTTTTAGTCTTCTTACCTAAGGAAGGATATACTTGTCATGGAGCGTGTGCAACGAAGGTTCACCAGACTGATCCTGGGATGGGTGGATTGACCAACGAGGAGAGATTGAGTAGACTCGGCCTATATTCTCCAGCGTTTAGATGAATGAGAGGTGATCTCATTGAAACATATAAAATTCTTACAGGGCTTGACAGGGTAGATGCAGGAATGATGTTTCCCCTGGCTGGGGAGTCTCAAACCAGGGGTCACAGTCTCAGAATAAGGGGTCAGTCATTTTGGACTGAGATGAGGAGAAATTTCATCACTCAAATGGTTGTGAATCTTTGGAATTCTCTACCCCAGACGGCTCTGGAGGGTCAGTCGTTGAGTAAATTCAAGACAGAGATCGATAGATATTTGTATCTTAAGGGAATCAAGGGATATGCGGATAGTGCTGGAAAGTGGAGACGAGGTAGCAGATCAGCCATGATGTTATTGAATGGCGGAGCAGGCTCGAGGGGCCGAATGGCCTACTCCTGCTCCTGTTACTTCTGTTCATATTTTCTTATGAAACCGGTAGTGCTAGGGTCTATCGGTAATTCAGTGCTGGTTAGTGAGATGGAGGAGCGCTAGAGCGAGTGGTACTAGGATCTAACGGTAAATCACTGCTGGTTATTGAGATGGAGGGTAGTGGGAAGGATACCACTAAGGTCGGTAGGTGAATTGATGTATCTTATTGAGGTGAACGCATGTAAAGGAAATAATGTTAGTCGATTCACTGCTGTTCAGAATATTGAAGGTATATTGAAGTGACTTGTACTGTACCCGCAGGTACTTGCAAAGGGTTACATAGGATATACAGCACAGAAACAGGTCATTCGGCCCAAAAAGTCTATGTCGACGTTTACGCTCCACTCGACACTTCTTCCTTTTTTCCTCATCTAACACTGTCAGCGTAACCGTCAACTCCGTACTCCCTCATATGCGTGTCTCAGCTCCTCTTAAACGCATCTATCCTATTAGCTTCAAACACTCCCTGTGGTATCGAGTTTCACATTCTTACCCCTCTCATGGTAAAGATAATTATTTCATGAATTCTCTATTTGATTTCTTGTCCCATACCTTACATTGATGGCCACTAGTTTTTCTCTTCCCCGCTAGTGGAAACACAATCGCTGTGTCTGCTCTCTGAAAACCATTCACAACCATAAATTCCTGTATTAGGTCACCCCTCAGCCTTATCTTTTCAATAGAAAAGAGACCCAGCCTGTTCATCCTTTCCTGAAAGGTGTAACTTCGCATTTCTGGTATCATTCTTGTAAATCTTTTTTCCACCTTCTCTAGTTCCTTGATATCCTTTTTGCAATATGGCCACCATTATTGTTAGGAATTGGCTAAAGGTGAGTCACGCTTGTTGAGATAGTCTCCGTCGAATATCGATAAAGCCCCGAAATTTGGCGGTGGGATGATGGAATACAAAGATTTGATGTGCTGATCACAGGACTTAGTGGCAGGAGGCAGAGGGTGATGTTCGAAGCTTGTTTTTGTGACTGGAAGCCTGTGTCCAGTGGTGTACCGCAGGGATCGGTGCTGGGTCCTTTGCTGTTTGTTGTGTACATTAATGATTTAGATATGAATGTAGGAGGTATGATCAGTAAGTTAGCAGATGACACGAAAATTGATGGAGTGGTAAATAGCGAGGAGTTAAGCATTAGGCTGCAGGATGATATAGACGGGTTGGTCAGATGTGCAGAACAGTGGCAAATGGAATTTAACACTGAAAAGTGGGAGGACTAACAAGGCAAGGGAATACACAATGAATGGTAGGACCCTCGGAAGGATGTGATTGCATTGGAGAGCGTGCAGAGGAGATTCACCAGGATGTTACCTGGGCTGGAGCGCTTCAGCTATGAAGAGAGACTGGACACGCTGGGGTTGTTTCCTTAGAGCAGAGAAGGCTGAGGGGGGACATGATTGAGGTGTAGAAAATTATGAGAGGCATAGATAATGTAGTTAGACAGGAACTTTTCCCCTAAGTGGAGGGGTCAACAACCAGGCAGCATAGTTTCGTGTTTAGGGGCAGGAGGTTTAGAGGGGATTTGAGGAAAAACATTTTCACCCAGAGGGTGGTTGGAATCTGTAACTCACTGCCTGAAACGGTGGTAGTGGCGGGAATCCTCACAATATTCATGAAACATTTATATGAGCACTTGAAACGCCATAGCAAACAAAGCTACGGACCAAGTGCTGGCAAATGGGTTCAGAATAGACAGGGCTTGATGTCCGGCGCAAGCACGATGGGCCGAAGGGCATCTTTCTGTGCTGTACAACTCTATGACTCTATGACCCTCTCGCTTTTAAATAAACAGCAATATTAACCTTTAATTTTAAATTTTAGGAGTGCCTATACTACAACAGTGACTACATTTTCTTTATGTCATGCTTTTTTCTAGTCTTTCTTTTTCTATTTCTCTCTCCCTTTCCTTCTTTCTGCATAATATAAAGATTCTGACTGGTATCATTAAATGGAATAGAAGTGTCCGGTGGAATTTTGATTTTTTTAAACAGGCACGCCAGGGTTAATGATCAGACTATGGGTTATGAAATCCTAAAAGCAAAGCCAAATACTGCAGATGCTGGAAATCTGAACTAAAAGCAGAACATTCTGGAAACACTCAGCAGATTAGACAGCATCTGTAGTAATTGCACAACAGGGACTGGAAGGAGTGATAAATATAGGGAACAATATTATTTAAATTCATAATATTCCTTAAGTTTCGTTTTGCTTTATGCTAATATACTTTATAAGTTGTGGCCCTCTAAAAGCGGGATTGTTTGATAGTCTTTTTGATTGATAACACTGGAGAATCCCATTGTCTCCTTATACTTTTATTAATGAAGAGTCACCTGCGGAAATTCTTGTTAGGATTGTGGAACGTGTCTCAGTGTATGAAGGTGCAGCATTTATCATTGTCATCGGGGCTTTATCTAATTGGAAGTTCCGCTGTTGTTGTTAAAAGTCTTGGAGTGAAAATTGTTGACATCATCTACTTGTTCAGTGACTTTAATTAAACCCAGTCAGCAGGGGAACCGAATTTCTGACTGGATGGATTCTCACTCCTAAAAATAAGGCAAATCTTCTCAATGTGTCAATCGAAGAATTGCTCCCAGCATCACCACCAACCATCGAATCATCTATTCTGACAGAAAGGCGTAAAATGTCTTTTGGTTTTCTAATCAAGCTCAAGATTCTGTGGGCGATTAATGATATACAAAAGATTTACTACCCCATACTGGCTGCGGTCGGAGTCCCGGGTAAGTCATTACCTGCAGCTGGTACTTCAAGAACTGGAGATTAACAGAATGTAGCATCTTAGTCCGTGTGTCCAGCTCTTTATTTTATAAATTTCCACACATCAGAGCAGTGAATAAACTTCAAAAATACTTTGTTGTCTGTAAAGTGTTTTGGGGTAACCTGACGTCATGAATGGTGCTGTATGAATGCAAGTTCTTTTTTCATTCTCCCTCACGCTCTTTCTCTCTTCTGTGTGTTTTTATATCAATGACTTAGATTTCAATGTCAAGGACATGATTAACAAGATTCCAGATGATACAAAAATTGGACGTGTGGTTGCTAGTGAGGAAGAAAGCTGTAGATTGCAGGAAGATGGGCAGAAAGTGGCAAATGGAATTTGAATCCGGAGAAGTATGAGTTAGTGGATAAGGGGAGGGCTCACAAGGCAAGTGAATGCACAATAAATGGAACGATATTGAACATTGTAGAGCAACAGAAGAACATTGGACTGCATGTCCACAGATCCCTGAAAGTAGCAGAAGAGGTCGATAAGCTAGTTAAGAAGGCATATGGAATACTTTCCTTTTTTAGACAAGGCATAGAATATAAGGGCACGGAGATTCAGCTTGATATGTATAAAATATTAGTTTGGCCACAGCTAGAGTACTGCATACAGTTATGGTCAACAAATTACTGGAAAGATGTGATTGCACTAGACAGGCTACAGAGAAGATTTGAGAGGATGTTGCCAGGTCTGGAGAATGTTATCAATGTGTAAAGATTACAAAGGCCTGGGTTGATTTCTTTGGAACAGAGGAGGCTGAGGGGAGACATAATTGAATTGTATAAAATTATGAGTGTCCTAGATAGAGTGTATTGGAAGGATCTATTTCCCAGAGAACAGTATCTGGTGCCCTCACTGTACTGTTCCCTACCACAAAACGTTCCTCTTCACTCCCCCACTTGCACTGCCTCCTGTACCACGGTGAAGTGGTCAGTTTGCTCATCCACCCTGCAGACTTTGCCCTCATTCATACAGGCAACAAGAACTTCGTACGTGTTGGATAAGGGCAAAGGCCGAGGTTCCTCCAGCACAGCACCTGAGTCGAATTCACAGCCTCCTGTCCCTGACCACTAACCAGACGTGGATCAAAGTGTCCAAGTAACTCTCACCTGCCCTGATGCCCCACGATGGCTTCGCCTCGGAAACTAGCTCAAGAAATCTGAGCTGAAATTGCTCGAGATGCCGACATTTATTGCATAAATGTTCGTCCGCGATTGCGATGCTCTCCACAAACTCACACATGCTGCAGTTGTGGCACACCACCGGCACCGCCATCCATATATATCCTTATTTATTTATTTAATTTATTAAAGTTTATGTATTTAATTAAATTAGATTTTAGTTTTGTCTTTAAACAATTACAAGTTCTAGTTTAATTTACAGGTAGATTTACTTAAATATTTACCTGTAACACAAAGCACTACAAGTATTGTTGGCTAAAAGCAGCAACTCGTTCCCCCTCTGCACTGAATTCCCATTCTCTCCAAATTCCCAACTTTAACACGTTGTTTAGAAGCACTCCGTTTAAGATCATTCTGTCCAGACCACTATGCAAATCTACTCCGTTACCTTACATGAAACAAATCAAAGTACTGTATGTGCCTAGTTTTCGGTGAATCATTTCAATTTTTTCCTCTTGCTTACAGTTAACGTGGTGACGATTGCGATCCTGTCTCGGAGAAAGTGCGGCCTCTCCAAATGTGTCACTCACTACCTGGTGGCCATGGCAGGGGCAGATCTACTGGTTGTGATCATCGATCTGATACTAAGGCAGATTCCTATTGTTTATCGGGAACTATTCATGTTTGTACAGTACCTTAGAATATGTAATATTCATGCCATTCTACTTCATGCCGCTACAGACTTCTCTGTCTGGTTCACCGTAACTTTCACCTTTGATCGATTTGTGGCCATTTGTTGCCAGAAGCTGAAATCTAAATATTGCAACGAGAAAACGGCGGCTGTTGTTTTAGGAACAGTGACTCTGCTGAGCTGTTTGAAGAACATTTTCTGGTATTTTCTGTATACAAGTGAATATTTTCTTTCTAACGATCCCTGGTTTTGCCTCGTGCCATTCAGTGTACATCACTCGCTGGCGTGGGCCATCGTTGAATTAATGCATTATATTTTAACGCCATTTGTTCCATTTATTTTGATTCTACTGTTCAATGCATTAATGGTGAGACACATTTTAGTGGCCAGCAGAGCCCGCAGCAGACTCCGGGGTCAGAGCAGTGGCGAGAGTCCCAGTGACCCAGAGATGGAGAGCCGGAGGAAATCCATGATTGTACTGTTTGTTATATCATGGAATTTCATACTGCTGTGGGTGGTGTTCATGTTTTGTTCTATATGGAAACGATTGGATTACTTGGGATATTCTGTTTCTCTGCCCAAATTTGTAACGGAAATCGGCTTCATACTCCAGCTCCTAAGTTGCTGCACCAACACTTTTATTTATGCAGTGACCCAGAGGAAATTCAGAGAGGAACTGATGAATGGAGTGAAATATCCCTTTGCAACGATGATGAAATTAATTCGATGAAATGACCTAACACTATCTAACATTATTATGTAGTTTTGTTTGATATTCTGTAGAATCCATTATCGGTCTCCTTTAATTCTTTGGCTTGGATTTTGTGTTGTTGATTTTGGTGAAACTGTCAGTTTTGAAGATCCCATAAATACAGAGTTACAATCAAAATAAAATTGAGAAAGCTAGTTTTCTCCACAGAAATTGCAAGATCTTTCTGTGCAGCAGCGATCACCATTCCTTAGTCACTGACTGCAAATTCCGGGCCTTTATAATTTCTAAAGCATTTCACAATCTGATTCCAACATCAAAATAAGTTAATGTCTTAGTCCAGGAAGGTGTCGCCATTTTTCCAAGTGTGTGATCAAACATGAGTAATTTAGACAGGCGCTTTTAGCACCATCCCTGGTCCCGGTACAGGACATTCCCGGGTCCCGCTGCAGCACACTCACGTCTAAGGTTAAAGCACACCCCTGGACGCAGTTCATTACATTGCCAGGTCCCAGTACAGCACACTCTCGGATCCTGTTAGAGAACATTCCTGGCCCCAGTACAGCACTCTCCCGGGTCCCGGTGCAGCACATTCCCGGACGCTCGGATTCCACATCCGGAAAAATCAGTTGGCCAGACCGCTTAACGTGGCTGAGTGATTTAACTGAAACGGAATAGACACCTGCAGCAGCCCCAGTTCATCACTGTTTGTAGTTTTTGATCAGGGATATACTTTATATGAATCCATTGTGGTGTATCGATAAAACTAATGTTAAACCATATTATGAAATATTGTTAAATTCGCATTAATATAAAACACCCTGGGGACATTCATTCCGCCATCTATGCTGTTATTTGTGCCGAAGCTGTTGGAATCAATTGTCCAGCAAGACTTTACCCTCTGTTAATTTAATCCAGCTGTGGTTTTAAGAGGTGTGTCCAATGCGAAATACTCGGAATTTAAAATTGGTTCAAAATGGTTTGTTCAATGCGTTAATATCCGTTGTTATAAATTGATTAATATCCGGTGTGTTAAATGGGTCAATACCCGTCACACAATAGACTGCGGAATGTTAATCTGACAGCTTCAAGATTCACATAATAATTCCACAGAAAGTCATTCACAGGTTTAGAAGCGTAACCTGTCCTTGTATTTTCCATAATCCTGGTCTTCTCGACCGAGTCGTACAACGACAACAATAACACACAATTTCTGATGAAATGCCATCGATCTGGAACATTAACTCTGTTTCACTTTCCACAGTTGTGACCTGACCTGCTGAGTATTTCCGGTATTTTCTGCTTTTATTTCAGATTTCCAGCACGTGCAGTTTTTTGCTTTTGATCAATAAAAACGACTTGCATTTCTGTGGCGCCTTTAGCACAGTAAAACGACGCAATGCGCTTCACAGGAGCGTCATCAGACACAATCAGACACCATGGAGGTATTAGTACAGGTGGCAAATGGATGGTGGAATAGGTAGATTTTAAGGAGTGTCTTGAAGCTGGAGAGAAAGGTAGAGAGGCGGAGAGTTTTAGGAAGGGAATTCCAGAGCTTAGGACCTAGGCAGCAGATGGCACGGCCACAATGCTGGAGCGATGGAAATCAGGGGCATGCAAGAGGCCAGAACTGAAGGAGTTCAGAGTTCCTGGAGGGTTGACTTCTGGAGGAGCTTACAGAGATTGCGCGGGGCGAGAACATGGATCGATTTCAAAAGAGGAATGTGACTTTTTAAATCGAGGCATTGCTGAACCGGCAGCTAATGCAGGTCAGCGAACACGGAGGTGATATGTGATTGGGACTAAGTGCGAATTACGATACAAGGAGCAGAGGTATGGATGAGCTCAAGTTGCGAAGGTGCAAGTTGGGAGGCCGACCATGACCGCATTGGAATAGTCGAGTCTAGAGGTAACAGGGGCACGGATGAGGGTGTCAGAAGCTGAGGCAGGGTCGGAGATGGGCAATGTTACTGAGGTGGAAGTAGGCAGTCTTGGTGCTGGAGAGGATATGGGGTCGGAAATTCATCTCAGGGTCAAATACGGCGCCAGGTTTGCAAATGGTCTGGTAAAGTCTCCTATTATCTCTATCATATATGTCATGCACCTTCCAGTAATATTCTTGCAAACCTGCTTCACAATCTACATCCCACTCTTTGTTGGCCTATAAAATACACCAAGCAGCGTAATAGCTTCTCTATTGTTCCTTAACTCCAACCAAATGTTTTGTATTTAACCCTCTCGGGCATTTAAGCACTAAAATACTTCCCTTAAACGCATCTGCAACAACTCCTCATTTATTCCTTGCATTTCTTCCTTGGATACCCCGTACCCAGGAATATTAAGCATCCAGTACACTTTTCAGGTCTCGTTATCGCCACCACATTATATTCTCATTGTGCTATTTCCGCTTGCAGCTCACCAACCTTATCAAGAAAACTTCGTGCATTTAAACACATGCGCTCAAAACCTAACTTAGACCTCTTTGTATTTTCTATGATCTCTCCTAATTCTGTATTCCGTCTAACTGTAAGGATCTCTACCAGCCCTCTGTGCACTTTGATTCTATATTTTGATACTACATCTTGCTGCCCAACCCACTGCCGAATTAGTTTAAACCCTCCGCCTCGCACTAGTTAACCTTCCCTCGAGGATATTGGTCCCAGCTCAATTAAGGTGCAAGCCGTCCAACTTCAACAGCTCCCTCCTGCCACAGAACTGGTTGCAATGTCGCAGGAATCTGAAGCCCCCCCCTGGTGCTTCTTCTTCTTCTTAGGCAGTCCCTTGGAACCGAGGATGACTTGCTTCCACATTAAAAATGAGTTCGCAGGTGACTGATGAGTACAATGCGGGACCTACAGTCTCTGTCACAGGTGGGGCAGACGGTGATTGAAGGGGCGGGTGGGTGGGGTGCTTGGGTTGACGTGCGCTCCTTGCGCTGCCTGCGCTTGGCTTCCGCTTGCTTCTGACGAAGAGACTCGAGGTGTTCTGCACCTTCCCGGATGCTTCTCCTACACTTTGTGCCATCTTGGGCCAGGGATTCGCAGGTGTCGGTGGGGATGTTACACTTTTTCAAGGAGGATTTGAGGGCGTCCTTGAAGCGTTTCCTCTGCTCACCTGGTGCACTCTTGCCTTGCCGGAGCTCCGAGTAGAGCGCTTGTTTTGGGAGTATTGTATCGGACATGCAGACAATGTGACCAGTCCATCGGAGCTGATCGATCGTCGTCAAAGCTTCGATGCTTGGGATGATGGCCTGAGCGAGGACACTGACGTTGGTGCGCCTATCCTGATAATCGATTTGCAGGATCTTGCGGAGGCAGCATTGATGGTATCTCTCCAGTGCTTTGGGGTGCCTGCCATGGTCCATGTCTCTGAGGCATACAGCAGGGCGGGTATCACTGCTGCTCTGTAGACCATGAGCTTAGTGCCGAGTTTGAGGTCCTGGTCTTCAAACACTCTCTTCCTCAGGCGGCCGAAGGCTGCACTGGCACACTGAAGTCGGTGTTCGACTTCGTCATCGACGTCTGCCCTTGTTTACAGTAGGCCCCCGAGGTATGGAAAGTGGTTCACGTTGTCCAAGGCCTTGTCGTGGATTTTGGTAATCGGGTGGCAGTACTGTGTGGCAGGGGCAGGTTGGTAGAGCACCTTTGTCTTACGGATGTTTAGTATAAGGCCCATGCTCTCGTATGCTTTGGTGAAGGTGTTGACGAAGATTTAGAGTTCGACCTCAGAGTGAGCGCAGACGCAAGCGTCGTCTGCATACAGTAATTCGACGAAAGAGGATGGGGCGACCTTGGATCTGGACTGGAGGCGACGGAGGTTGAACAGTTTCCCGTTTGTTCTGTAAATTAGATCCACTCACAGTGGGGAGCTTACTGAGGTTGAGATGAAGCATTGCAGCAAGGAAGAGCGAGAAGAGCATTGGTGCGATGACACAGCCTTGCTTGAACCCGATTCGTACGTGAATTGGGTGTGTGGTGGAACCGTTGGTCAGGATCACGGCTTGCATGTCGTCGTGAAGCAGGCGGATGATAGTGACAAACTTTTGAGGGCAGCCGAATTTGAGGAGTACATTCCATAATCCCTCACGGTTGACAGTGTCGAAGGCGTTTTTTGAGATCAAAGAAGGCCATGTACAGCGGTTGGTGCTGTTCCCTGCATTTCTCATGTAATTGAGGTGCAGTGAACATCATGTCCATTGTGCCCCTCAGAGGGCGGAATCCGCAATGCGACTCTAGGAGAAGCTCTTCGGCCACTGGGAGAATGCGATTGAGGAGGATTCTTGCGATGACTTTCCCTGTGGCAGACAAGCAGGGAAACTCCTCTATAATTACCGCCATCGGACTTGTCACCTTTCTTGAAGATGGTCACAATTACGGCATTTCTGAGGTCCCCTGGCATGCTCTCCTCCTTCCAGATAAGATAAATTAGTTTATGAATTCACGCCAGTAGTTGTTCTCCGCCATGCTTTAGTGCCTCGGCAGGGATTCCATCTGCTCCTGTGGCCTTGTTGTTCTTCAGTTGTCGGATGGCCTTTTCAACCTCATGTCGGTCTGGCGTTGTGCTGAGATGGTGGGGGGTAGCATGCTGCGGGATGGAGTTGAGGACACTCGCTTCGAAGACAGAGTCTCGGTTAAGGAGATCTTCGAAGTGCTCCTTCCAGCGGGCACTGCCTGCCTCTCTGTCCTTGATGAGTACCTCTCCGTTCTTGGCCCGCAGTGGGGTAGGGCCTTGGGTGCTTGGGCCACAGATGGTCTTGACTGCGCTAAAGAATCCATGCTCATCGTGGTTGTCGGCTAGCTGCTGGATCTCATGCGCTTTCTCCACACACCACCTGTTCTTCAGGTCGCGAGTTTTTGTTGGACCTCGGCCTTCATGCGGCTGCAGAGCTGCTTTCTTGCTCTCGAGTTCTGTTGCTGTTTCCAGATTAGGAATGCCTTGCACTTGCGGTTTATTAGCTCCTGGATCTCCTGGTCGTTCTCGTTGAACCAGTCTTGGTGTTTCCTGGTCGAGTGACCGAGCGTCTCTTCACAGGTGCGGATTATGGAGGCCTTGATGCAGACCAGGCGCTGTGGGTACTCTGTGTCTCTGCATCACTGGGAGTCGTCAGGTTGTTTGTGAGGCACAGGCTGAACAGGGCTTTCTCAGCGGGTCTTTGAGTGCTCCAGTGTTGATTTTCCTGCGGCATTGTTTCTGTTGCCGCCGCTGTTTTGGGGCTTATTTGATGGAGATCATAACTGTCGCCATGTATCTGTAGCCGCGCTTCAACCTGCCATATTTCCTATCTCTAATCGCACTGGTGCGTGGCGCTGCGAGTAATCCAGAGATTTTGACCTTTGAGATCCGACTATTTAACTTCCTCCCTAGCTCCTTAAACTCTGATTCTAGGACGTCAACCCTCTTCTTCCCTATGTCATTGGTCTAGACATGAAGCACAACTATCAGCTCTTCCATTACACCGCACAACCCCCACCCCTCACAGAATGTTCTGCACCCTTTCCGTGATATCGCTTCCCCTGACAACAGCGAGGCAACGTATCACATGGGTCTCACGCCTATGGTAGCAGAACTACCTATCTGTCCCCCTGATTATCGAATCCCCAATTACTGCTGCAATTACAGTTTCGATACCTTCGCATGCAGTCCTTTGCCTCACGGTGCCAGAATCCAGGCTGCACTCCTTCGATGGACTGTAAACCTCACTAGTTTTCAAACTGGGGACAAATATGGGAAATTCCTCTCCGACAAGCCTGGGCTTGTTGCACGCTTCTCTAATTTCCCTTTTAATGCCATCCCCAACCTCCACATTACTGTTTGGAGGTCTATATATCACGCCCACTAACGTTTTCTGCCCCTTGTTATTTCTCAGTTCAACCCATACAGATTCATCAGAGCTAATATCCTTCCTTTCAATTGTGTTAATCCCCTCTTTAACCAGCAATGCTACCCCACCTCCCTTTCCTTTTTGCCTATCTTTCCTGAATATTAAGTACCCCTGGATGTTGAGTTCCCAGCATTGGCCACCCTGGAGCCATGTTTCGGTAATCCCAATCAAATCATATTCGTTTACCTCTATTTCCACAGCTAATTCATCCACCTTGTTCCGAATGCTCCTTGCATTAAGACACAAAGCCTGCAGGCTTGTTTTTTAACGCTCTTAGACCTATTAGAATTAGTATTTACTGTGGCCATTTTTGATTTAAACCGTTGTTTTCTCTGACTGCTACTTTTGTTTTTCTCCTTCCTATCTTTTGCTTTTATCCTTGATTCCCTTTCCTCTGTCTCCCTGCTCAGGTTCCCAACCCCCGCCCATTTTAGTTTAAACCCTCCCCCAGAGCACGAGCAAACATTCCCCCTAGGACATCAGTCCCGGCCCTGCCCAGTTGTCGACAGTTCGGTTTGTACTGGTCCCACCTCCCCCAGAACCGGTTCCTGAAGTGTGCGCAATTGTTAAGCATTAGCCTTGCCCACGTGAAAAACACTGCACTTTTCCAAATTATACATCATTTTCCAGTCATGAGCAACTCCCACAACAATTCAAGATCCACCTGAAGCTGTAGAAATTAATCTTCTGTCCGGAATCTCATATAGATCTTAGTATCATCTGCAAACTTGCAGATTGTGCCCCCAACACCTACATTCAGATCACAAATAAAAATAGTAAAAGGCAACGGTGCCGACACCGAACCCTACTTGACACCACTGGTGACTGGTTTCCAAACAGATGCAAATCCATCTTTAACATATTTCTGCCTACATCTTTCGAGGCAGTCCTCAATCTAGTTCAATATGTTACCTCTAATAACAGAGGGGGAGTGATGGAGACTGGGAATGAGGGATCGGGGAGAGATGGAGACTCAAAAATGCAGGTTTGGGGAGAGAGATGGAGACTGGGAATGGGGGCTCGGGGAGAGATGGAGATTGTGGAATGGGGGATTGGGAGTGAAGGTTATTGTGGATTGGAGGTCAGAGGAGAGATCGGGTGGTCCACTGGTGGGGAAATGGGGAACTAGTGATCGGAAACCAAGCATTCTCACTGGTAGAGCAAGGTGGAAAGGGAGGAGAAAGTTTCTTCAACTGAGGGCTATTAGACCATGGGACCCTTCACCACATGTACCTATTGAGATTGGGACTAAAACTTCATTTCAAAGGGAACATGAGAAAGAATTGAAAAGGAGGAATATGAAAAGATCGGGGTTTTAATGAGATTACAGTAGCGAGCGCTAGCCCCGGGGACGAATGGCCTCCTCCTGTGCTGTAATTCCTGCCTTCCTATGAAAACAATCCCTTATTGTGTCCCAGCTCACATTTGGAAATGCTGACGATGAGCTGATTTTCGGACGATGTGCACTGTGAGCCCGCGGCCCTCTGCACAAATTCAGAGGTTGGTGTAAGTCGCTCTGTGCCACCCAGATTTGACGTGTGAAGAATAAGAACAGATCAGCTCTGACAGAAGCTCCTGGTTCAGAATTGGCAGCAATGAGTGCAGCTTCAGTGAGTTAGCATTATTTATTGGTGGAATCAAAATTCCTCCTTCCTCTGGTTTCACCTCTCTGAATCGCTCTCCCCACTTCGGTTTTACCTCTTCCCTACCTTCGGTTCTCCTCCACCACACATTCGGGTCCACTCTGCCACGCTCGGTTTCCCCTCTGTTTTCACTCTCAGCGGTGGCGCTTTCAAGAGAGAGGCAGCGAGCGGAACATTCACAAAAGAAGAAAATCAAGCAGTGACATCACATGGCAGCAGGTAGGTGATTGGTTGGTGAGTATGAGAGTTTTTTAGCCTCTAAGCTGGGGAAGTGTGTTAAACTCAGAGCTAGGAATCTGTAACTTGCTATTATTTTACTTTACTTAATTAGTAAATTAAACTAGAGTAACCAATCAATTAATAAAACTGAAATAATTGATTGAAAAAATAATTAAAAGAATTAATTAACTTATCGGTTAAATAAAGAAGGTTAGCTAGACATGGCAGGGCAGATTGTGTGCCGTAACTGCAGCATGTGGGAGTTTGTGGAGATCAGCGAGATCCCGAGCAACCACATCTGCAGTAAATGTCTGCAGCTCGAGGAACTTCGGCTCAGAATTGTTGAGCTGGAGTACGAGGTGCAGACATTGCGGGGCATCAGGGAGTGGGAGATGCAACTGGACACATTTTTCCAGGAGGCAGTTACACCCCTCAGATTAAGTAGTACTTCAGATTTCGTCAATGGTTAGAGACAGGAGGGTGTGACCGCGAGTCAGGAAGGTATCGCGACCGAGGAAGTAGTGATGGAGGAGACTCGGCCCTTCACTTTGACCAACAGGTATGAGATACTAGGAATGCAGGGTAGATGAGCAAACTGACCATGGCATCATGGTGCAGGAGGCAATTCAAGTGGGGGGAGTGAAAAGGAAAGTGTTAGTGGTAGGGGACAGCATAGTCAGGGGGATAGAAACAGTTCTCTGCAGCCGCGACCGGGAGTTCTGAAGGTTGTGTTGCCTGCCTGGTGTCAAGGCAAACGGTGTCACCTCGCGGGTGCTAAGAATTTGAAGGGGAAGTGGGAGGATCCAGTTGTAGTGGTCCATGTCGGAACCAACGACATAGGTTGAACAAGGAATGAGGTTCTGCTGAGGAGTTGGGGTCGAAATTAAAAAGCAGAACCTCACAGGTAATAATCTCTGGATTGTTACCTGAGCCACGCTCAAATTGGCATAGGGACAAACAGATTGGAAGGTTAAATTCTTGGCTCAAAGGGTGATGTGGAAGGCAGGGGTTTCATTTCAAGGGGCACTGGCATCAGTACTGGGGAAGAGGGAGCTCTTCCTCGTGGACGGGCTCCACTTAAACCGGGCTTGGACCAGTATCCTGGCAAATCGAAAACTAGTGCAGAAGATAGGGCTTTAAACTAATGAAGCGGGGTGGAAGGATTCAGGTAAGGGTAAATTCAAACGCGTAAGAGAAAACTCAAGGCTGTAGAGCAGAGCAGTGATCTGGGTAAAGATTAGCAGAGAGGGTCAGGAAGGGACAGAAAGATTAATAAAAGTAACAGGTCATTAGTGACTAAAGTGACATCAGGGAAAAATAGAGAAAAAGTAAAGCTAAAGGTATTGGCCCAGAAATTCGGCCGAATACGGGAGAGTACGCACTGTGCATTCGCCCGTATCCGGTCCCGAAGTGCCGGTTTCCTGCATGCACTGTGCATGCGCGGAAAACCGGCACTTCGGGTATTGCGAAGTGGGCGGTTCCAAAGTGAACCGCGTGTGCACTGCTGTTTGTGCGCATGCAGCGCACTTAGTTTTTTTTCCAGGTTTGAACACGCAGGTAACTGTTGAAGATTTTACACATGAAGAAAGCAGGTGTAAGACCCCCTTTTAACAAGGGAAGTAGTTAATTCAGTCTTATTTAAAAAAAAATTCAACTGGTTTATCTTTTTTAGAGACTTTAAAGAAAGGTAAGTTTATTTTTATAACTTTTAAAAAGAATTTAAATGTTTTCAAAAATTAAAATGTTTGTTTAATGTGGTTAATTTATTTAACTATAGTTATTTTATTAATGTGATGGTTTTTTTTTAAATTTAATTGAGGTTTAGCTGTTCTTTTTGGGGCAAGTTGTATTCATAGTTTTGACAGTTCTCCTGTCAAAACTATGAATGAAAGATGGTGTGCTGCCATTGGCTCTAACTGGCTCACGTGATCCCAGAGTTCGCATCGAACTAACTGCGCCTCTGGGACACGCAAACACTGCGCGCCGGCACCAGGGAGAGGCCCAGGAATGGAAGTTTGTGTGGGCCGGAACCATAAAGGCAGGCGCGGTAGGTAAGATCGCGCACGATCCTTACCCCGGCGGCAACCATCGAAGTCTAATTTCTGGGCCAACTGTCTGCACGAAGCATTTGCAACAAAATAGATGAATTAAAAGCGCAGATAGAAATACATGGGATTGTTTTAATAACCATTTCAGGGACGTGGTTACAGGGAGACCAAGGTTGGGAACTACGTATTCCAGCATATTTGAACTTTGGAATAGTCGGTCGCAATGGAGAAAGAGGAGTGGTAGCCCTGATAATAAAGGAGTGAATAAAAACAGTCGAGAGAAAGCATCTTGGTTCGGAAAAACAAACTGTAGAATCGGTTTGGGTGGAGCTAAGAAACAACACGGGGGAGATAATAGCTGTTGGAGTAGTGTATACGCCTCCTAGCAGTGGTTGTAATGGCGGGAAGAGGACAAATCAGTAAATTAGAGATGCATGTAACAAGGCTAATACAGTAATCATACGGAATTTAACTTTCATATAGATTTGTAAAACCAAATTTGCAGAAATAGTGCAGAGGAAGAGTTTTTTGCAATGCATTCAAGATAGTTGTAAAGAAACCTACCAGGGAAATGTTATTTTAGATGTAGTACTGTGCAATGTGACAGAGTTAATTAATAACCTTGTTGTAAAGGAGCCTCTGGGGAGCAGTGATATTAATATGATAGAATTTTATGTTGAGTTTGAGAGTGGTTTAGTTAAGCCCGAAACTAGGGTTCTAAACCTGACCAAAGCCAACTACGTAGGTATGAAAGACGAGTTGGCTATGGTCGGTTAGGAAACCAGATTGAAAGATATGACAGTAGAAAAGCAATTGCAAAGAATTAAAGAAATTATTCATAATTCGCAACGACTTTTCATTGCCTTAAGGAATAAAAACAACTCGGGAAAAATGGTCCAACTATGGCGAATAAGAGAGATTAAAGATAGAATTAGATTAAAGAAAGAGGCTTATAATGTTGCCAAAAAGATTAGCAAGCCTGAGGATTGGCAGGATTTTAGAATGCAGCAGAGGAGGACCAAGAAATTACTGCAGAAAGGGAAAATGGAATATGAGAGTAAACTTGCGAGAGACATAACAACAGACTATACAAGCTTCTATAGGTATGTCAAAAGGAAAAGATCAGAGAAAATAAACGTGGGTCACTTACAGGCTGAGACAGGATAAATTATAAAGTTGTATAAGGAAATGACAGAGAAATTAAACAAATACATTGGCCCGAAAATTAGACCTAATGCGGGAGAGTACGCACTGTGTACTCTAGCGTATTAGGTCCCGAAGTGCCGGTTTCCTGCATGCACTGCGCATGCGCGGGAAACTGGCACTTCGGGTATTGCGAAGGGGGCAGTTCCTAAGTGAACCGCGTGCGCACTACAGGTTGTGCATACGCAGCGCAATGACTTTTTTTTTCAGGTTTGAACGCGCAGGTAAGTGTTGAAGATTTTACACATAAAGAAAGCAGGCGTAAGACCCCCTTTTAACAAGGTAAGTAGTTAATTATGTCTTATTTTTAAAAAAATTCAACAGGTTTATCTTTTTCAGAGACTTTAAAGTAAGGTAAGTTTATTTTTAAAACATTTAAAAAGAATTTAGATTTTTTCAAAAATTTAAATTTTTGTTTAAAGTGGTTAATTTCTTTAACTATAGTTATTTTATTAATGTGATGCCTTTTTTAAATGTAATTGAGGTTTAGCTGTTCTTTTGGGGGCTTGTTGTATTCATCGTCTTGACAGCCCTTGCTATCAAAACTATGAATGAAAGATGTTGTGCTGCCATTGGCTCTAACTGGCCCACGTGATACCAGAGGTCGCATCGAATTAACTGCGCCTCTGGGACACGCACACACTGCGTGCCGGCACCAGGGAGAGGCCCAGGAACTGAAGTTCGTGCGGGCCAAAACCATAAAGGTAGGCGCGGAGTGCGATATCGCGGGGGAACCTTACCCCCGGGCAACCATCGAACTCCAATTTCTGGGCCATTGTGTCTGCTTTCATAGAGGAAGACGCAAGCAACCTCCGGAAATACTGGAGAACCAAGGGTCTACGAAAATCAGGAACTGAACGAAAGTAGTATTAGTAAAAAAAAGCACTGGAGAAATTAATGGGACTGAAAGATTACAAATCCCCTGGACCTGATGGCCCGCATCCGAGGGTTTTAAACGTGCTGGGTATAGATATAGTGGATGGATTGGTTGTCATCTTCCAAAATTCCATTTATTCTAGAACGGTTCCTGTCGATTGGAAGGTTGAAATTGTAACCCCAATATTTAAAAAATGAGGGAGAGAGAAAAGGGGGAACTACAGACTAGTTAGACTGACATCAGTAGTAGGGCAAATGCTAGAATCTATTATTAAGGACGTAGTAAAAGGGTACTTACGAAAAATAATAGGATTGGGCAGAGTCAACACGGATTTATGACAGGGAAATCATGTTTGACGAATCTGTTAGAGGTTTTTGAGGTTGTAACTTGCAGAAGGGATGAGGGGGAAACAGTGGATGTGGTGCATTTGGATTTTCAGAATGCATTCGATAAGGTGCCACACAAAAGGTTATTAAACAAAATTAGGGCTCATGGGATTCGGGCTAACATAAAGCATGGATTGAGGATTGGTTAACTGACTAAAAACAGAGAGTAGGAATAAACGGGTCATTTTCGGGTTGGCAGGCTGTAACTAGTGGTGTACCGCAAGGATCAGTGCTAGGGCCACAGCTATTCACAATCTATATCAAAGATTTGGATGAGGGGTACAAATGTAAACTATCCAAGTTTGCGAATGACACAAACCTTGGTGGGAATGTAAGTTGTAAGGATGATGCAAAGAGGCTTCAGACCGACATACACAGCCTAAGGGATTGGGTAAGAAACGGTCAAAGGAATATAATGTGGAGAAATGTGATGTTATCCACTTTTCTAGGGAAAATAGAAAAGCAGGTATTATAGAATGGCGAGAGAATGGGAAATTATGCTATTCAGAGGGACCTCGGTGTCCTTGTACATGAATCACTGAAAATTGAAATGCAGGTACAGCAAGCAATTAGGAATGCAAATGGTATGTTGGCGTTTATTACAAGCGGATTTGAGTATAAGAGTAAAGGCGTCTTATGCAATTATATAGGGCCCTGGTGAGACCACACGTGGAGTATTGTGTACAGTTTTGGTCTTCTTACCTAAGGAAGGATATACATGCAATAGTGGGAGTGCAACGATGGCTCAGCAGACTGATCCTGGGATGGGGGGATTGACCAATGAGGAGAGATTGAGTAGACTCGGCCTATATTCTCCAGCGTTTAGATGAATGAGAGGCGATCATTGAAACATATAAAATTCTTACAGGGCTTGACAGGGAAGATGCAGGAAGGATCTTTCCCCTGTCTGGGGAATCTAGAAGCAGAGGTCACAGTCTCAGAATAAGGGGTCACCATTTTGGACTGAGATGGGGAGAAATTTCATCACTCAAATGGTTGTGAATCTTTGGAATTCTCTACCCCAGACGGCTCTGGAGGGTCAGTCGTTGAGTAAATTCAAGACAGAGCTCGATAGATATTTGTGTATCTTAAGGGCATCAAGAGTTACAGACATAGATACATAGATACATAGAAGATAGGAGCAGGAGTAGGCCATCCGGCCCTTCGAGCCTGCTCCGTCATTTAATGAGATCATGGCTGATCCTCCAATTCAGTATCCCGTCCCCGCCTTCTCTCCGTAACCCTTAACCCCTTTTGCCTGTAGAAATATATCTAATTCCCTCTTAAATATATTTAATGAGCTGGCGTACACTGCCCTCTGTGGCAATGAGTTCCACAGGTTCACCACCCTCTGAGTGAAGAAATTCCCCCTCATTTCTGTCCTAAATGGTTTAGCCCTTATCCTTAAATTATGTCCTCTAGTTCTGTTCTCACCCGCCAAGGGAAACATTCCTTCTGCATCTAGTCTGTCTAGACCTGTCAGAATGTTATACACTTCTATGACGTCCCCTCTCAATCTTCTAAACTCCAGTGTGTACATCCCTAAACTACATAGTCTCTCCTCATAGGTCAATCCCGCCATTCCTGGTATCAGCCTGGTGAATCGCCGCTGCACCCCCTCCATGGCAAGAACATCTTTCTTCAGATGAGGCGACCAAAACTGTACACAGTACTCGAGGTGTGGTCTCACCAGTGCCCTGTACAGCTGCAGCAAGGTATCCCTGTTCCTGTATTCCAACCCTTTTGCTATGAAGGCCAGCATACCGTTATGGGGATAGTGCAGGAAAGTGGAGATGAGGTAGCAGATCAGCCATGATGTTATTCAACGACGGAGCAGGCTCGAGGGGCCGATTGGCCTACTCCTGCTCCTGTTGCTTATGTTCATATTTTCTTATGATCGGTAGTACTAGGGTCTATCGGTAATTCAGTGCTGGTTATTGAGATTGAGGGGTAGTGGAGCGGGTGGTACTAGGATTTAACAGTAAATCGGTGCTGGTTAGTGAGATGGAGGGGTTGTGGAATGGATAGCACTAGGGTCGATAGGTGAATTGATGTATCTTATTGAGGTGAACGCATGTAAAGGAAATAATGCTAGGCGATTCACTGCTGTTCAGAATATTGAAGGTATGTTGAAGTGACTTGTACTGTACCCGCAGGTACTTGCAGAGCATTACATAGGATATACAGCACAGAAACAGGCCATTCGGCCCAAACAGTCGATGTCGACGATTACGCTCCACTCGAAACTTCTTCCTTCTTTCCTCATTTAAATCTGTCAGCGTCACCGTCTACTCCCTACAACCTCATATGCGTTTCTAAGCTCCTCGTAAAGGCATCTATAATATTCGCTTCAACCACTCCCTGTGGTAGCGAGTTCCACATTCTTACCCCTCTCATGGTAAAGATAATTTTTTCATGAATTCTCTATTTGATGGCCATAGTTTTTCTCTTCCCCGCAAGTGGAAACACAATCGCTGTGTCTGCTCTCTGAAAACCATTCACAAACATAATGACCTGTACTAGGTCACCCCACAGCATTCACTTTTCAAGAGAAAAGAGACCCAGCCTGCTCATCCTTTCCTGAAAGGTGTAACTTCGCATTTCTGGTATCATTCTTGTAAATCTTTTTTCCACCTTCTCTAGTTCCTAGATATCCTTTTTGCAATATGGCGGCCATTATTGTTATGAATTGGCTAAAGGTTAGTCACGCTTGTTGAGATAGTCTCCGTCGAATATCGATAAAGCCCCGAAGTTTGGCGGTGGGATGATGGAATACAAAGATTTGATGTGCTGGTCACAGGACTTAGTGGCAGGAGGCAGAGAGTGATGGTCAAAGGTTATTTTTGTGACTGGAAGCCTGTGTCCAGTGGTGTACCGCAGGGATCGGTGCTGGGTCCTTTGCTGTTTTTTGTGTACATTATTGATTTAGCTATGAATGTAGGAGGTATGATCAGTAAGTTAGCAGATGACACGAAAATTGATGGAGTGGTAAATAGCGAGGAGGGAAGCCTTAGGCTGCAGGATTATATAGACGGATTGGTCAGATGTGCAGAACAGTGGCAAATGGAATTTAGCTCTGAAAAGTGGGAGGACTAACAAGGCAAGGGAATACACAATGAATGGTAGGACCCTCGGAAGGATGTGATTACATTGGAGAGCGTGCAGAAGAGATTCACCATGATGTTACATGGGCTGGAGCGCTTCAGCTATGAAGAGAGACTGGACACGCTGGATTGTTTTCCTTAGAGCAGAGAAGGCTGAGGGGGGACATGATTGAGGTGTACAAAATTATGAGGGGCATAGATAATGTAGTTAGAAAGGAATTTTTCCCCTAAGTGGAGGGATCAACAACTCGGGGGCATAGTTTCAAGTTAAGGTGCAGGAGGTTTAGAGGGGATTTGAGGAAAAGCTTTTTCACCCAGAGGGTGGTTGTAATCAGTAACTCACTGCCTGAAACGGTAGTAGTGGCAGGAACCCTCACAATATTCACGAAGCATTTAGATGTGCACTTGAAATGCCACAGCATACAAGGCTACGGACCAAGTGCAGGCAAATGGGTTTAGAATAGACAGGGCTTGATGGCCGGCGCAGACACGATGGGCCGACGGGCCGCTTTCTGTGCTGTATAACTCTCTGGCTCCATGACCCTCTCCCTTTTAAATAAACAGCAATATTAACCTTTTATTTTAAATTTTAGGAGTGCCTACACTACAACAGTGACTACATTTTCTTTATTTCATGCTTTTTTCTTGCCTTTCTTTTTCTATTTCTCTCTCACTTTCCTTCTTTCTGCATAATATAAAGCTACTGACTGGTATCAGTAACTGCAATAGAAGTGTCCGGTGGACTATTGATTTTATTAAACAGGCACGTCAGGGTTAATGATCAGACTATGCGTTATTAAATCCTAAAAGCAAAGCCAAATACTGCAGATGCTGGAAATCTGAACTAAAAGCAGAACATTCTGGAAACACTCAGCAGATCAAACAGCATCTGTGGTAATTGCACAGCAGGGACTGGAAGGAGTGATTAATATAGGGAACAATATTATTTAAATTCATAATGTTCCTTTAGTTTCGTTTTGCTTTATGTTAATATACTTTATACGTTGTGGCCCTCTAAAAGCGGGCATGTTTGATAGTCTTTTTGATTGATAACACTGGAGCACGACTTTGTCTCCTTATACTTTTATTAATGAAGAGTCACCTGTGGAAATTCTTGTTAGGATTGTGAGATTTGTCCAAGTGTATGAAGGTGCAGCATTTATCCTGGTCATCGGGGCTTTATCTAATTGGAAGTTCCGCTGTTGTTGTTAAAAGTCTTCGAGTGAAAATTGTTGACATCATCTATTTGTTCAGTGGCTGTAATTAAACCCAGTCAGCAGGGGAACCGAATTTCTGACTGGATGGATTCTCTCTCCTATAAATAAGAGGAATCTTCTCAACGTGTCAATCGAAGAATTGCTCCCAGTATCACCACCAACCATCGAATCATCGATTCTAACAGAAAGGCGTAAAATGTCTCTTGGTTTTCTAATCAAGCTCAAGATTCTGTGGGCGATTAATGATATACAAAGGATTTACTACCCCATCCTGGCTGCGGTCGGAGTCCCGGGTAAGTCATTACCTGCAGCTGGTACTTCAAGAACTGGAGATTAACAGTATGTAGCATCTTAGTCCGTGTGTCCACCCTTTTATTTTATTAATTCCACACATTAGAGCAGTGAATAAACTTAAATAATACTTTGTTGGCATAAAGCTGCTTTGGGGTAAACTGACGTCATGAATGGTGCTGTATGAATGCAAGTTCTTTCTTTCATTCTCTCTTACGCTCTTTCTCTCGTGTGTGTGTTTTTATATCAATGACTTAGATTTCAATGTAGGGTCAGGATTAAGAAGATTTCAGATGATACAAAAATTGGACGTGTGGTTGCTAGTGAGGAAAAATGCTGTAGACTGCAGGAAGATGGGCAGAAAGTGGCAAATGAAATTCAATCCAGAGAAGTATGAGTTAGTGGATATGGGGAGGGCTCACAAGGCAAGTGAATACACAATAAATGGAACGATATTGAACATTGTAGAGCGACAGAAGAACATTGGACTGCATGTCCACAGATCCCTGAAAGTAGCAGAGGAGGTCGATAAGCTAGTTAAGAAGGCATATGGAATCCTTTCCTTTATTAGACAAGGCATAGAATATAAGAGCACGGAGATTCTGCTTCAACTTCATAAAACATTAGTTTGGCCACAGCTAGAGTACTGCGTACAGTTCATGTCACCATATTACAGGAAAGATGTGATTGCACTAGACAAATTTGAGCTGAACTTCCTCTAGATGCAGTCATTTACTACAGACATGTTCGTCCGGTATTGCGATGCTCTCCACAAACTCACACATGCTGCAGTTGTGGCACACCACCTGCACTGCCATACATATTTTTCCGTTTTATTTATTTAACTTATTAAAGTTTATGTGCTTAATTAACTGAGCTTATAGTTTTGTATTTAACTCATTAGAAGTTACATGTAGAATAACTTAAACATTTACCTGTAACACAAAGCACTACATGGAATATGAACTCCAGTAACATGGATTGCATAGAAACAAAGAAACATAGAAGATAGGAGCAGGAGTAGGCCATTCAGCCCCTCGATCCTGCTCCGCCATTCAATGAGATCATGGCTGATCATCCAAACTCAGTACCCTGTAGCTGACTTCTCCCCATATCCCTTGATACCTTTAGCTTTAAAAAATATATCTAACTCATTCTTGAATATATTGGTGGCTAAAATCAGCACCTCGTTCCCCCTTGGCTCCGAATTCTCATTCTCTTCAAATTATCAACTTTAACACGCTGTTTCGAAACACTCTGTTTAAGCCCATTCTGTCCAGACCACTCTGTAGACCTACTCCGTTACATTACTTGAAACAAAATCAAAGTACTCTATTTGTCCAGTGTTCGGTGAATAATTTCCTTTTCTCCAATTGCTCACAGTTAACGTGGTGACGATTGCGATCCTGTCTCGAGGAAAGTGCGGTCTGTCCAAATGTGTCACTCGCTACCTGGTGGCCATGGCAGCGGCGGATCTACTGGTTGTGATCATCGATCTGATACTCAGGCAAATTCCTATTGTTTATCGGGAACTATTCCTGTTTGTATGGTACATTAGATTATGTAATATTCATGCCGTCCTACTTCATGCCGCTACAGACTGTTCTGTCTGGTTTACCGTAACTTTCACCTTCGATAGATTTGTGGCCATTTGTTGCCAGAAGCTGAAATCTAAATATTGCATCGAGAAAACGGCGGCTGTTGTTTTAGGAACAGTGACTGTGCTGAGCTGTTTGAAGAACATTTTCTGGTATTTTCTGTATAAAGGTAAATACTGGCTTACTGACGATCCCTGGTTTTGCCATGTGCCAATCAGTGTATATCGCTCGCTGGCCTGGGCCATCGTTGAATTAATGCATTATATTTTAACGCCATTTGTTCCATTTGTTTTGATTCTACTGTTCAATGCATTGACGGTCAGACACATTTTAGTTTCCAGCAGAGCCCGCAGCAGACTCCGGGGTCGGAGCAGTGGCGAGAGTCCCAGTGATCTTGAGATGGAGAGCAGAAGGAAATCCATGATTGTACTCTTTGTTATATCAGGGAATTTCATACTACTGTGGGTGGTGTTCATGATTTGTTCTATAATGAGACGATTGGATTACTTGGGATATTCTGTTTCTCTGCCCAAATTTGTAACGGAAATCGGCTTCATGCTCCAGCTCCTCAGTTGCTGCACGAACACTTTTATTTATGCCGTGACCCAGAGGAAATACAGAGAGGAGTTGAGGAATGGAGTGAAATATCCCTTCGCAATGATGGTCCAATTAATTAAATGAGAAGACCGAACACTTTCTCTAATTATCATGTATTTTTATTTAATAATCTGTAGAATCCACTTTCGGGCTCTTGTAATTCTTTTGCCCGGATTTTACGGTGGTGATGGTGATGAAACTGTCAGAGTTGGAGACCCCCTTAGGACAGCAGTACAATTAATTTAACATTGAGAAAGCTAAAGTTTCGCCACAGTGATCCAAAGATCTTTCTGGGCAGCTTTCTTCAAGGTCTGCGACGATCAAAGTTCCTTCACCGCTGACTGCAAATTCCGGGCCTGTATTTTTTGGAAACATTTCACAATCTGCTTCCAGTTAAAAGTTAGTCAATATCAAAGTTCAAGATCATGCAGACATTTTTCGAAGGGTGGGACCTAGACATGAGTTATTTACAGAGGCGCTTTGAGCAGATACTTACCCAAGAGCGGTGAGCTGCTTCACACAGTCCCATGCTGAGCTTGCACTCCAGGGGTGTTTTGGGAATGAGCACTTGTTCTGATTATTCCACCAAAATAGACCAATCGTGCGCAATGTCCCCTCGTTCAGTTAGTGATTAGCGCCTCAGTGTTGACAACTTTCTCTGATTTCTGCCTGTCTTTGAAGGAAGACTTTTTTGAAAATCAAAACAGACGCCCGGAAAATGTCAAGGCAGGAGGAAGACTGAGAAAATTTCTGCACTCTCACTGGGACAGATAGAGAAAAGGAATCAATGTTTGTACATTAATTCCAATCAAACCCATTCGTTAGTCTACGTGTGTTCTTTATTTTTGAAGTTTCAGGGCCGATGCTGAACTGAATATATTGCACTCAGTGTTCAGGATATTTTATCTGTTGTTCAATAAAACAGATTGAGAATTGAACTAAAATTCACTTTTCCCAGTGATAACTCGATCCACCGTTGGATAAACAGTAAGAGGTAACATAGAGATGGGGGCCAGATCAGAAGGGAATGTGATTGCGACACTCCCGAGTGCTGACCAAATATACTCGCGAGTTCCAGTACATCAAACACATCCCCGGGACCGGGTACAGCACACTCCCGGGTCCAAGTACAGAAAACTCAGGGTCCCACTTCAGTACATCAGTACATTCTTGGGTCACGGAACAGCACACTCCCTGGTCCTGTTATTACACACTCCTGGTCCAAGTACACTACACTCCCGGGTCCCGGTACAGCACACTCCCGAGTCCCGGTACAGCAAACTCCCGAGCTCCGGTACAGTACATCAGTACATTCCCGGGTCCCGGGACAGCACACTCCCTGGTCCTGTTATTACACACTCCTGGTCCCAGTACACTACACTCCCGGGTCCCGGTGCACCACACTCCCGGGTCCCGGTACAGCACACTCCCGAGTCCCGGTACAGCAATCTCCCGAGTCCCGGTACAGTACATCAGTACATTCCCGGGTCCCGGTACAGCGCACTTCCTGGTCCGGTTATTGCACACTCCTGGTCCCACTGCACCACACTCCCGGGTCCCGGTGCTGCATATTCCCGAGTCCCGTTACAGCAAACTCCCGAGTCCCGGTAGAGTACATCAGTACATTCCCGGGCCCCGGTACAGCGCACTCCCTGATCCTGTTATTGCACACTCCTGGTCCCAGTGCACCACACTCCCGGGTCCCGGTGCTGCACATTCCAGGGTGCTCGGATTCCAAATATTGCTGTTGCAATCAATAGTCCAGCAAGACTTGACACGCTGTTAATTTAATCCAGCTGTTGCTTTAAGCGGTGTGTTCAATGGGTTAACACTCGGTATTCTAAATGGGTTAATACATGTTTTTTTCAATGCACTAATATCCGTTAATATAAATGGCTTAATATCCGGTGTGTTAAATGGGTTACTAGTGGACTGTGAGATGTTAATCTGACAGCTTCAAGATTCAGCTAATAATAATTCCTCAGAAAGTCATTCACATGTTTAGAACCGTAACCTGTCCTTGTATTTTTCATAATCGTGTTGTTCTTGCTCGATTCATACAACGACAACAATATCACACAATTTCTGATGAAATGTCATCGACCTGAAACGTTAATTCTGTTTCGCTCTCCACAGATGCTGCCTGACCTGCTGAGTATTTCCAGCATTTTCTGCTTTTATTTCCGATTTCCACCACGTGCAGTATTTTGCTTTTGAACAACAATAAATACTTGCATTCATATAGCGCCTTTAACACAGCAAAACGTCACAAGGCGCTTCAAAGGAGCATCATCAGGCACAATCAGACACCAGGGAGATATTAGTACAGGTGGCCCAATGGATAGTCGAAGAGATAGGAGGAGAGAGAGGTAAAGAGGCGGAGAGGTTTGGATGGGTATTCCAGAGCTAAGTGCCTCGGCAGCTGAAGGCACGGCCACCAATGCTGGAGCGATAAAAAATCAGGGACATGCAAGGCACCAGAATTGGAGGAGTGCATTCTCATGCAGGATTGACGGTCTGAAAGAGGTTTCAACGATAGGCAGAGGCGATAAAAAGGAGCGATTTCAACATAGGGATGAGCATTCCTAAATCGATACATTGCTGGACCGGGAGCTAATGTAGGTCAGTGAACACGGAGGTGATGTGTCAAAGGGACTTGGTGCGAATTAGGATTCGAGCAGCAGAGGTATGGATGAGCTCAAGTTCCGAAGGTCCAAGTTGGGAGGCCGACCATGAATGCATTGGAATATTCGAGTCTAGAGGTAACAGAGGCACAAATGAAAGTGTCAGCAGCAGATAAGCTGAGGCAGGGGCGAAGATGCGCAATGTTACTGGTGGAAGTAGGTAGTCTTGGAGCTGGAGAGGATACGGGGTTGAAAACTCACCTCAGGGTCAATTACGACGGCAAAGTTCTGTATGGTCTAGTAAAGTCTCCGATTATCTCCAATTTTCCTTTAATCAAAGCTGAAACCCCTCCTCCTTTCTCCTTGCTTTTCTTTTTTGAATACCCTGTCGCCAGGAATATGAAGCATCCAATACACTTTTCAGGTCTCGTTACCGCCACTACATTATATTCCCACGTGACAATTTGCGCATTCAGCTCACCAATCTTATTAAACCAACTTCGTTCATTTGAGCACATGCACTCCAAACCCAAATTAGACCTCTTTGTATTTTCTATGATCCCACCTAATTCTGTATTACTTCTAACTCTAACTATTTCTCCCAGTCTTCTGAGCACTTTGATTCCATATTTTAATACAACATCTTGGTGCCCAACCCACTGCCGAATTAGTTTAAACCCTCCGCCTCGCACTAGTTAACCTTGCCGCGAGGATATTGGTCCCACCTCACTTGACGTGCAAGCCGTCCATCTTGAACATATTCCTCCTGCCACAGACTATGTCGCAATGTCGCAGGAATCTGCTGCACCTTGTCTGTAGCCACGCTTTAATCTGCACTATCCTTTTCTTTCAACTCTCACTGGGGCGTGGCATTGGGAGTAATCCAGCGATTACGATATTTGAGATCCTGCTATTTAACTTCCTCCCTAGCTAATAAACTCTGACTCCAGGACCTCAACCCTCTCCTTCCCTATATCATTGCTTCAGACATGGACCACAACTTCCGGCTCTAGCATTACACCCGCAACCCCCCACAGAATGTTCTGCACCCTCTCCGTGATATCCCTTAGCCTGGCACCAGAGTGGCAACGTATCATATGGGTCTCACGCCGATGGTAGCAGAACTACTTATCTGTCCCCCTGACCATCGAATCCCAAATTACTGCTGCAATTACAGTTTGGATGCCCCCGTGTGTATTCCCTTGCCTCACGGTGTCAGACTCTGGACTGCACACCTTCGAGGGTTTGTCAACCTCACTGGTATTCAAATTTGAGACAAATATTGGAAATTCCTCTTCGACACCCCCGGCGATCGAAAATTGTCCAGGAGATCACACTGGTCCTGATAGTTCCTTGCAGTAACTGCCTTTTGGTGCAGTTAATCTTCGCCCCATCCTGAAACATGTCAAGCTCTCGCTTGAAGGATTTTGGCGAATCGACGTCCACCGCACGAGACGGCAGACTGAACTGGAGCTCCACTATTCTCTGGGAAAAGGACAACCTCCTGACATCTAACCTAGATCTGGCCTTACACATCTTACTTTTGTGACCCCTGGTCTTCCCTAACCTATTTGATTGGAACAAACTATTAACTGGAAGACAATCTGTCCCCTTTGTTATCTTAGAAACCTCAATCACATCACCCCTAAGTCTATGCTTTTCTAATGTGTACAGTCCCAACTCTTTTAGCCTATCTTGATAACTGAGATGCTGCAAACGAGAAATTAGTCTGGTGGCCTTTCCCTGCACACTTTCCAAAGCCTCATTATCACCCACCATATGAAGAGATCAAAACTGGACACAGTATTCCAAGTGAGGCCTGACCATGGTTTGTACCTGGACAAAATGGTATATGTTGCCTCATAATCAATTGTCCTATGAATGTACCCCTAACCATTATTTGGTCCAGCAATCGCTTCACGGCATTGTCCATGAAGGTTTAGAGATCAGTTGTATAGAAGTTCATGACTGTAGTTATCGAGGCAGGTCTCATAGTCGATAATCCTGTGAATACACTCTTGGCTCTAGCAATCGACTCATTGCATTGCACATGAACCTTAAGAGATGCATTCACTGGAATCACCAGATCTCTTGCTTGATCCACTTGCTTTAATGCTTTTCCCTGAAGGGTGTGCGTATGTTAAGCATTCGCAATGGCCACGTGAACAACACTGCACTTTTCCAAATTATACATAATTTTCCAGTCATGAGCCACTCCCACAACAAACAACTCAAGAGTCCCCTGAAGCAGTAAAAAATCATCTGGTGCCCGGAAACTCACATGGATCTTAGTATCATTTGCAAACTTGCAGATTCTGCACCCAACACCAACATTTAGATCACAAATAAAAATAGTAAAAGGCAACGGTGCCGACACTAAACCCTGTGGGATACCACTGGAGACTTGTTTCCAAACAGATCCAAATCCATATGTAACTTATGTTTGCAAACATGTATCTAGGCAGTCCTCAATCTAGTTCAATATGTTACCATTAATAACAGAGGGGGAGTGATGGAGACTTGGGAATGGGGGCTTGGGGAGAGATGGAGACTCGGAAACGGCGGCTCGGGGAGAGATGTAGACTCGGAAATGGGGGCTTGGAGAGAGATAGTGACTCGGAAATGCGGGTTTCAGGAGAGAGATGGAGACTGGGAATGGGGGCTCGGGAAGAGATGGAAATTGTGGAATGGGGATTGGGAGTGAAGGTGAGTGTGGATTGGAGGTCAGGGTAGAGAAGCGTTGGTCCATTGGTGGGGAAATGGGGAACGAGTGAACGGAAACCAAGCATTCTCACTGGCA
Source organism: Squalus acanthias (assembly GCA_030390025.1). Taxonomy (NCBI): domain Eukaryota; kingdom Metazoa; phylum Chordata; class Chondrichthyes; order Squaliformes; family Squalidae; genus Squalus; species Squalus acanthias. The sequence goes on along the minus strand of JASTWF010000029.1, from coordinate 4,918,765 downwards.
GAACCAGGTGGGAAGGGAGGAGGAAGTTTTTTGAACTGAAGGCTGTTAGAACATGGGCCCTTTCACCACATGTGGCTATTGACATAGCGACTAAAACTTCATTTCAAAGGAAAAATGAGAAAGATTTGAAAAGGAGGAATATGAAAAGATCTGGCAGTTTAATGAGATACAGCAGCGAGCGCTCGTACCGGGCCCGAATGGCCTCCTCCTGTGCTATAATTCCTGCCATTCTATGAAAACACCCCTTTATTGTATCTGAGCTCAGGGGTGGTTTAGAAATGTTTGTGATGAGCTGAGCTACGGACGATGTGATCTGTGAGCCCGCGGCCCTCTGTGCCATCTCTCGGATTGGTTTAAGTCGCTCTGTGTCACACAATTTTGACGTGTGAATAATAAGGACAGATGAGCTCTGACAGAAGCAGGTGGTTCAGAGTTGTCAGTACTGAGTGCAATTTCAGTGAGTTACCATTATTTATTGGTGCAATCAAAGACCCTCCTTCTACTGGTTTCAGTTCTGTAAATCGGTCGCCAACTTCGATTTTACATCCTCCCCACCCTCGGATACCCCTTCTCCCCACTCTCGGTTCCACTCATCCCCACCTTCGGTTCCACTCCACCCCACATTCGGTTTCACTCTGCCACCCTCGGTTCCCCTCTTTTTTGACTCACCGCAGTTTCCCCTCCTACCCACCATCCATTGCCCTCCCCCAACCTCGGTTTCCTCTCCTACCCACTCTCCATTCCTCTGCCCCACCCTCGGTTTCCCCTCCTACACAACATCCATTCCACTCCCCAATCCTTGGTTTCCCCTCCACCGCACCCTCCATTCTCCTCATCAACCCTCGGTTTCCCCTCCTCCCTCACCATCCATTCCCCACCCCCACCCTCGGTTTCCAGTCTCCACAACCTCCATTCCCCTCCCTCACCCTTGGTATACCCTTCTCTCCCGCACTCAGTTTCCGCTTTTCAGCAACTCACGGGTGGCCTCCTGGTTCTTGGAATTTGTCTACTACAGCTGCTGGGGCGTAACTTCGAGAAGCAACACTTACCTAAAGTATACCCGACGTTTAAACGGTAAGCGCAATAGCATTTGTAGAAATCCTGTGATTAAATGTCATGTCATCAACATGTGATGTGATAAAACCTCCATCAATGCATCAAACCAGAGTTGGCAACACGACTGCCTCACCGTTACACCATTTGATCTTGTCCAACACTGTTTCCTTCATGGCGATTTATTAAGCACCTACTTTTCAAACATAATTAACCCACACAAATATTCCCTCCCATTCACATAATGTGAGGTCCCACTATTTAATTGCCCCCATGTCCACTTCTTACTTTATACATGCCACCATCTCAATCACTTCATATCAGGCAGTGTGTCTCGCACTTATTTTGGAAGATTGAGCTTATGATTTTGAGATGAGGCAGGGATATTACAATCTCTTCTGTGTTCTGAAACCAACCGCTCCCTGTAACACTGAACGATCGTCAGATGCACAAAGTGTAGGGATCATCAGGGTTATCAAGCGGTGGGACATCCGGAGCATGAATTGGAGGGTCCATCATTGGCAATAATGCGGCAAAACTCCCATTACACTGCCCCATCAAATAGTCCCGGGTCATACATAGCAATGGTTGGCTACAGAGTAAAGCTCTCTAGGCACTGACCCATTAAAGTCTAACAGACCAGATAGAGCACTGGTTAGATACAGATCAAAGCTCACTCTAAATTGTCCCATCAAACAATCTCATTACAGATAGAGCTTGGGTTAGTTAGAGTGTAAAATTATCTCTACACTGTCCCATCAAACATTCTCATTGTAGATATAGCACTGTTTAGTTGGAGAGTAAAGCTCCCTATACAGTGTACCATAAAACACTCCCGAGGGCAGAGACAGCACTGTTTGGATGCCCACTTTCCTCTGAGTTGACTGCCCTTCACTCCTCCTTTAAACCCTCCCTCCATGTAAACTATCGTACATATATTCACAGCTATGCCCTCGAAATTTGTCTCTCTGCTGCTATTGTTTCAATCACAGGTAAGGCAATCTCTGATCACTTCCTTCTATCCCTCTCCACCCACACCCCATCGCACTACGAACCCCACTTCCTTCTTTCTCCACCCCTGGCAAAATCTCTCCCCCAAATCAATTTCATATTCCAAAATGGCCAGCCTTTGACTCTCCATTCAACAGTACATTTCTGCAGCTACTGAATGTGTCCTACTTTTTGTGGAAAGGACATTCCTGGGCAATTTTACACTTTGTCAGGTAGATGCCGGTATTGTAGCTGAACTGGGAGAGGTAGGCTGGAGGCGCGACTAGTTCTGGAGCAGAAGTATTCAGGGATGTTGTTGGGACCCATAGCCTCTGCTGTATCCAGAATGCTCAGCCGTTTATTGCGCTTCATATATAAAGGTATTGAGTACAAAAGTAGAGAAGTTATGCTGAACATTTATAAAGTGTTGGTTAGGCCACAACTGGAGTATTCCGTATAGTTCTGGTCACCACACTTTAGGGGGATGCGAAGGCCCTTGTGAGGGTGCAGAGGAGATTTACCGGAATGGTTCCGGAGATGGGGAATCTTAGCTGTAAGGACAGGTTGGAGAAGCTGGATCTGTTTTCATTAGAGCAAAGAAGGTTGAGGGGTGATTTGATGGAGGTGTATAAGGTTATGACGGGTTTGGATAGGCTAGACGGGGAAAGACTGCTCCCACTAGTTGATGGTACAAGGACGAGGGGACACAGATTCAAGGTTTTGGGCAAGAGATACAGTGGGGAAAGAGGAAATACTTTTTCCACAGCGAGTGGTGATGACCTGGAATTCGCTGCCGACGGAAATGGTGGAAGCAGAAACACTCAATGTTTTCAAGGGGAGACTGGATCGGCACTTGAGGGAATTAAACATGCAGGGCTACGGGGATAGAGCTGGGAAATTGGACTGACTGGATTGCTCTACAGTGCCGAATGGCCTCCTTCTGTGCCGTTGTGACTCTATGACTCTATATCATGTGGAGTCAATCGAATTGACTGAAGACTGGCATCTGTGATGGTGGGGACTCAGGAGGAGACCGTGATCGACCACTCACTCGGGACTTCTGGTTGAGCTGAGATAGTTGCAAACGCTTCAGACTTGGTTTGTGCACTGACGTGCTGGGCTCTACCATCGTTGAGGATGGGTTGATCAAAGAACCTTCTACTCCCGTTAGTTGCTTAATTATTCACCACCATTCACGAGTGGATGTGGCAGGACTGCCGAGCTTTCATCTGGTCCGTTGGTCATGTTATTGCTGAGCTCTGTCCATAGCATGCACTTTCCAATGTTTAACGTACATGTAGTCCTGTGTAGCAGCATCACCAAATTGGAACCTCATTTTTGGTACTCTTTGTGCAGCTCCTGGCATGCACTTCCACACTCCTCATTCAGCCATGGTTGGTTCCCTTGTTTGATGATAGAATGAGGGATATGTGGAGCCATGAGGTTACATGTTCTGCTGGAATACAATTTTGCTGCTGCTGATTGGCCACAGCGCTTCATGGGTGCACAGTTTTGAGCTGCAAGATCTGTTCTGAATCTATCCCAATTGGCATGGTGGTAGAGCCAGACAACACGTATGGAGGGAGTCCTCCGTGTGAAGACAGGACTTCATCTCCCCAAGGATTTACTGGGGCGACTTTTCAAATAAGTCTAGATAATTGAAGTGAGTATTCCAACAAGTTCAACTTTATTCCGTCCACTGTCCTGAATGACAATGCTATTTTGGACTTGTAAAGACTAGAAAACGGTATTTCTTACAGATCACGTTTCATTGAAGATTCTCACCTGTACATGGATATTTTTTTCAACAAGTGCATTCGTTATCCATTCAGCCGCCTCTGCGGCTGCCCCTTCTCATTACCCAACAACCCAAACGTCCCGCAAACCCTCCTATCGGAATCTACACCTGAACCTCTGTCTCTCTCCAGTTACTCACTTCTGCATCCATATCCATTCAGACCACATTACTTCAAAGAGACACACCACCAGTTTGTATATAAAACTTGCAGATTTCCAGCTCGAGAACAGCTCCGACCTCAATCCTGACGTCATTTCCTCCACCACTGAAACTCACATCCGTGCTTGTTTCACCTTCGAACATGGCAAGCCACGGAATCTCAGGGTCATGCAGCGACTGAAACGAGGTGTTCCGCCAAGCGATCACATAATTTGTGTTTGGTCTCCCCATTGTTGCATCTCCTGCGCTTGCAAGGGAAGGTGCCGTGAGAAGATGAGGACAAGTTGGGGGTAATTGAAGAGTGGACCAGTGTGGCCAAGAGGGAACTTTCGTTTTTGGAACAGATGGGGATTTCAAGTTGTTTTTGGTAGTGGCATCACGCTGGAGGTGGCGGAGGATGATCGGTTGAATATGAAGGCTGGTGGGGAGGAAGGTGAGGGGAACCATATCGTTGTTCTGGGAGGACGAAGTGTGGGATATGAGATGAACTTGGTCGGGCGCCACTCAACGGCGTTGCAGGCGAATCTTCGGTTGAAGAAAAGAGAAGAAATATCGGCAGCACTGGTATCGAAGGAAGCATCGTCATAACAGAGCAACGGAGACAGATAAACTGCTAAAGTGGAATAAAAAAGCAGGGCGATGGAAAGTGTAATCAAGGCAGCTCTGGAAGTCATTGTGCTTATAGCAGATATTAGTCGACAGCATATCCCCAGAGATGGAGAGAGAGAAGCAAAGGAAGGAAAGGGAAGAATCGTAACATGTGGAGGCGAGGGAGGTGTGTACATTGGATACAAAGTTGATGATTTTTCCAGTAGATTTTTTCCAGAGAGCAGGAAAAGTTATCGAGAGAGACATCAATGTACGGCAAACAGAGATGAGAGAGGGGAGCTGAGTGCGACTGGAACAAAAAATCTTCCACATATCCCACGAAAACGCAGGCATTGCTACGAACCATACGGGTTCCCAGAGCAACGCCTTTTATTCGGAGGTAGTCAGTGGAGTCAAAGAAGAAGTTACTAAATATAAGAATAAGTTCAGCAAGTTCAGCCAGACAGAGGAGGGTGGTGGATTGGGACTGTTTGTGCCTCCGTTCAAGGAAGAAGCGGAGTGCACTCGTCCTGGCGGGGATGGAAGTGTAGAGGGACTGAACTTCCATGGTGAAAAGGAGTTGGTTAGGGCCTCCAATCCTCCAGCACCCATGAAATTCAGATCATTCGAATCTATGCTCTCCATGTGCTGCAAAGACCAAGTCCCACTCCCTATCACCTCAGTCGTTACTAATCTACAATAACTCTTGGTCCCCCAAAAGCCTGAAAAATAGAAATCGTATTCTTGTGTTTCAATCCACCACTGCTGTCTACCCTTCCTAGGTCTGTAAACTCCTTCTGTGAATCAAACTTTCCAACAAACATTCCCAGCTTACAACTCCCGCCTCCTTTCCTGTCGGCTGTCTGGGATCCACGTCTGAAATGCTCTCATTAATTCCATAGTTCTCCACCTGCGTCTGGCCCTTTCAAACCAGGCAAAACCACAACGCCTTTTTGGCTGAGCCTTTGGCCACCCCTCTTATTATCTGCTTTTTTGGCTTGAGGTCAATGTCTTTCTTGTTTCTATGAAGCGCCGAAGAGCCTGTTTCCTACATTAAAGGCGCTGCATCAATACAAGGTCCTGTTCCTGATGAAATGTTGATTCCCAGCATTAATATCGGGAGATGGTCCCGCACAAACTGATCAGTCCCACGAGCAATGGCTAATATTAGTTGCTGAGATCACTCATTGCTGATCCGTGAGATGGAGGTTTGCGAAACGTGTGGTACTAGAGACTATAGGTAAATCAGTGCTCGTTAGTGAGATTGAGGCGTAGTTTATCTGGTTGTACTGGGGTCTGTCGGTAAATCCATGCTGGTTAGTAAGGTGGAGGGGTAGTGAAGCGGGTAGTACTAGGGTCGATAGATGAATTGATGCAGCTCATTGAGGTGATCACAGCGTAATGGAAATAATGTCATGCGAGTCAATGCTGCTCAGAATATTGAAAGTATATTTAAGTGACTTGTACTGTACCCGCAGGTATTTGCATTGCATTACATAGGATGTACAGAACAAAAACAGGCCATTCTGGCCAACCAGTCTATGGCAGCGTTTATGTTCCAGTCGAACCTTCTACCGTCTTTCCTCATCTAACTCTATCAGCATAACCCTCTATTCCTTTCTCCCTCATATCTAGCCTCTCATTAAATGCATCCATACTATTCGATTCAGCCACTCCCTGTGGTAACGAGTTCCACATTCTCACCACTCTCTCGGTAAAGAAGTTCTTTTCGGAATTTATATTTGATTATTTGGCGACTATCTTATATTGATGGCCTCTAGTTTCGCTCTTCCCCACAAGTTAAAAACTGTCTCTGTGTCTACTCTATCAAAACCTTTCATAATTTTTAAGACCTCTATTAGGTCACCCCTCAGTCGTCTCTTTACCCCGCCTGTTCATCCTTTCCTGATAGATGTAACTTCGCATTTCTGGTATCATCCTTGTCAATCTTCTTTGCACCCTTTCTATGTCCTCTGAATCCTTATTATATTATGGCTACCAGAATCGTAAACTGTGCTCCAAGTGCGCTCTAAACAAGGTTCGATAAAAATTTAGCATAACTTCTGTGCTTTACAATTCTACCCCTCTAGAAATAAACGCTAGTGCTTGGTTTTTTTTGGCCTTATTAACCTGCGTTGCTAACTTTCGTGATTTGTGTTTTTGTACTCTGAGATCCCTCAACTCTTCCAATCCATTTAGATTCTTATTTTCCATGTAATATGTGACTGCCTTATTTTTACTACCAAAATGTAATACCTCACATTTATTTGTGTTGAAATTAATTTGCCAATATCTCAGTACTCAGTGAAGCGGTCAAGATCTAGTCATAAATTTAGTCAAATAATTGATTCATCACACCCAAAGTATCAAAAGCACGAGCAGAGAGTGAAAAGCAAATGTCGGTCGTTCAGGGTGAGAAGTGGGTAAAACCCGGTGCAATCAGGGAGAAGACAGTGAGAGCGACACAGAGTGGAATCTGAAACTAGGCAACATCACCAGTTAGGAATTGGAGTCACACTTGTTGATATAGTCTCCTTCGAATATCAAGAAAGTCCGGAAATTTGGCGATGGGATGGTGGAGTACAAAGACTTAATGTGCTGGACTGAATTCTCTGTCCCTTTTAAATGAAATGAAATATTAACATTATATTTTAAATTGTAGAATTGCCTACTCTACAACAGTGACTACATTTTTATATTTCATGCTTTTTTCTTGCCTTTCTTTCTCTATTACTCTCTCCCTTTCCTTCTTTCTGCATAATATAAAGATTCTGACTGGTATATGTAACTGGAATAGAAGTGTCCGGTTTACTATTGATTTTATTAAACAGGCACGCCAGGATTAATGATCAGACTATGGGTTATGAAATCCTAAAAACAAAGTAAAATAATGCAGATGCTGGAAAACTGAACTAAAGGCAGAACATGCTGGAAACACTCAGCAGATCAGAGAAGATCTGTGGTAATTGCACAGCATGGACTGGAAGGAGTGGTGAATATAGGGAACAATATAATTTAAATTCATAAGGTTCCTGTTGTTTCGTTTTGTTTTTTGCTAATGTTCTTTATTAGTTGTGCGCCTCTAAAAGCGGGTATGTTTGATAGGCTTTTTAATTGATGACACTGGAGCTCCCATTGTCTACTTAAACTTTTATTAATGAAAAGTCACCTTGTGAAGTTATTGTGAGACTTCGCTGAGTGTATGAAGATGTAACATTTATTTGCGTCTTCGGGGCTTTATCTAATTGGAAATTCCGCTGTTGTTGTTAAAAATCTTGGAGTGAAAATTGTTGACATCATCTCTTTGTTCAGTGGCTGCAATTAAACCCAGTCAGCAGGGGAACCGAATTTCTGACCGGATGGATTCTCTCTCCTGTAAATAAGGGAATCTTCTCAACGTGTCAATCGGAGAATTGCTCCCAGCATCACCAACAACCATCGAATCATCGATTCTAACAGAAAGGCGTAAAATCTCTCTTGGTTTTCTAATCAAGCTCAAGATTCTGTGGGCGATTAATGATATACAAAAGATTTATTATCCTATCCTGGCTGCGGTCGGTGTCCCGGGTAAGTCATTACCTGCAGCTGGTACTTCAGGAACTGGAGATTAACAGAATGTAGTATCTTTGTTCGTGTATCCTGCTTTTTATTTCTTTAATTTCCACACATTGCAACAGTGAATAAACTTCAATAATACTTTGTTGGCTTTAAAGCAGTTTGTGGTGTCATGACGTGATGAAAGTTGCTATACGGATTGAAGTTCTTTCTATCATTCTGTCTTACACTCTTTCTCTCTTGTGTGTGTTTGCATATCAATAACTTAGACTTCAATGTAGGGGGTATGATTAAGAAGTTTTCAGTTGATACAAAAAATGTCCCTTTGTTTGATATTGAGGAAGAAACCTGTAGACTTCAGGAAGATATCAACGGCCATTCAGGTGGGCAGAAATTGTCAAATGGAATTCAATCCTGAGATGTATGTGGTAGTAGATTTGGGGAGAGCGCACAAGGCAAGGGAATACACAATGAATGGTAGGATACTGAGCATTGTAGAGCAACAGAAGAACATTGAACTGCATGTCCACAGATCCCTGAAGGTAGCAGAAGATGTCGATAAGCTAGTTAAGATGGTAAATGGAATACTTTGCTTTATTGGACAAGGCACAGAATATAAGAGCACGGAGATTCTGCTTGAACTGTATAAAACATTAGTTTGGCCAAAGCTAGACTACTACGTTTAGTTCAGGTCAGCACATTACAGGAAAGATGTGATTGCACTAGACAAGCTACAAAGGAGATTTGTTAGGATGTGGCCAGGCCTGGAGAATTTTAGCTATGAGTAAAAATTGCAAAGGTTGGGGTTGTTTTCATTGGAACAGAGGAGGCTGACGTGAGACTCAATTGAGTTGTATATAATTAGGAGGGGCCTAGATAGAGTGGAAAGGAAGGCGATATTTTCCAGAGAACAGTAACTAGCGCCCTCACTCTGCTGTGCCCTGCCACAAAACTTTCCTTCCACCCTCCCACCCACTTGCATGGCCTCCTGTACCACGGTGACCTGGTCAGTTTGCTCATCCACCCTGCAGATTTTGCCCTCATCCACACAGGCAACAATAACCTCGTACGTGTTGGATAAGGGCAAAGGCTCAGGCTCCTCCAGCACTGAACCTGTGTCACAGTCACATCCTCATATTCCTGACCACTAACCAGACGTGTACCACTACCTAACACAAGGGGTGTGACTGCCTAGTGGATGAAAGAGCTCAAGTAACTAACCCCCTCCCTGATGCCTCACAATGTCTGTGACACGGAATCGAGCTCAACAACTCGGCGCTGAAGTTCCTCGAGATGCAGACATTTACTACAGACATGTTCGTCCGGTATTGCGATGCTCTCCACAAACTCACACATGCTGCATTTCTGGAAACCAATGGCACTGCCATTCATATTACCCCTGTTTTATTAATTTAACTTTCTAAAGTTTATATACTTAATTATCTTCGTTTAAAATTTTGTATTTAAGTCTTCACAAGTTATAGGTAGAACAACTTAAACATTAACCTGTAACACAAAGCACCACAAGTGTTGGTGGCTAAAAGCAGCACCTCGATCCCTCTTGGCTGCGAATTCTCATTCTCTCCAAATTCCAATCTTCAACACGCTGTTTAGAAACACTCTGTTTATGCCCATTCTGTCCCGAACACTCGGTAGACCTTCTCCGTTACATTACTTGAAACAAATCAAAGTACTCTACGTGCCCGGTGTTTGGTGAATAATTTCCATTTTCTCCAATTGCTCACAGTTAACGTGGTGACGATTACGATCCTGTCTCGGGGAAAGTGCGGTCTCTCCAAATATGTCACTCACTACCTGGTGGCCATGGCAGCGGCAGATCTACTGGTTGTGATCGTCGATCTGATACTAAGGCAGATTCCTATTGTTTATCGGGAACTATTCCTGTTTGTATGGAACATTAGAGTATGTAATATTCATGCCATTCCACTTCATGCCGCTACAGACTTTTCTGTCTGGTTCACCGTAACTTTCACCTTCGATCGATTTGTGGCCATTTGTTGTCAGAAGCTGAAGTCTAAATATTGCACTGAGAAAATGGCGGCTTTTGTTTTAGGCACAGTGACTATACTGAGCTGTTTGAAGAACATTTTCTGGTATTTTCTGTATAAAGGAAAATACTGGCTTTCTAACAATCCCTGGTTTTGCGATGTGCCATTCACTGCATCTCACTCGCTGGCCTGGGCCATCGTTGAATTAATGCATTACATTTTAACGCCATTTGTTCCATTTGTTTTGATTCTACTGTTCAATGCATTGACGGTCAGACACATTTTAGTGGCCAGCAGAGCCCGCAGCAGACTCCGGGGTCAGAGCAGTGGCGACAGTCCCAGTGATCCAGAGATGGAGAACCGAAGGAAATCCATGATTGTACTCTTTGTTATATCGGGGAATTTCATACTACTGTGGGTGGTGTTCATGGTTTGTTCTATAATGAGACGATTGGATTACTTGGGATATCCTGTTTCTCCACCCAAATTTGTATCAGAAATCGGCTTCATGCTCCAGCTCCTGAGTTGCTGCACGAACACTTTTATTTATGCAGTGACCCGGAGGAAATACAGAGAGGAGTTGAGCAATGGATTGAAATATCCGATTGCAATGATGGTCAAATTAATGTGATGAGAAGACCGAACACTTTCTGTGATTATCATGTATTTGTGTTTGATATTCTGTAGAATCCACTGCCAGGCTCCTTTAAAACTTTGGCTCGGATTTTGCGGTTGTGATGATGGTGAAACTGCCTGAGTTGGAGATCCCCTAAAGACAGCGCGACAGCTAATATAATATTGAGAAAACTAAAATGTTCGCCACAGAGATTTCAAGATCTTTCTGTGCAGCAATCTTCGCAGTCAGCGGCGATCACCGGTCCATCGCCACTGACTGCAAATTCCAAGCCTTTATATTTTCTAAAACATTTTACCAGCTGATTCCAACTTCAAAGTAAGTTAATGTCTTAGTTCAGGAACGTGTAGCTCTTTTTCCAAGTGTGTGACCTAGACACGAGTTATTTAGTTAGGCGCTTTGAGCAGATACTTGCCCAAGAGCGGTGAACTGCTTTCGACAGTCTAATGCTGAGCTCACACTCCAGGGGTGTTTTGGGAATGAGCGCTTGTTGTAATTATTTCACCATAATAGACAAATCGTTCCCAATGTCCCATCTTTCAGGAGGTGTTTAGTACCTCAGTGCTGACAGCTTTCTCTGATCTCCGCTAGTCTTAGAATGAGGAGTGTTTTGAAAATCAAGATGGACACCAGAAAAAACTCACGGCAGCAGGGAGTCTGCGAAGGTTATTAATCTCTGCAGCGTCACTGGGACAGATAGAGAAAAGGAATCAATACGTGAACATTAATTCCAATCAAACCCGGGTATTACTCTGATTTTGATCTTTATGTTAGAATTTTCCGGGCCAAATTTGAACTGAATACATCACACTCGGTGTTTTTGATGATTTATCTGTTGTTCAATAAAACAAATTGAGAATCGAACTAAAAGTCACTTTTCCTAGTTTTAACTCGATCCACCGTTGGATAGACTGTAATGGGACACATAGAGATCGGATCAGATCAGTAGGGAATGGCATTGCTACACCTCCCGAGTCCTGATATGATACACAACCGGGTCCCGGTACAGCACCAACCCTGGTCCTGTTAGAGCGCACCCCGGGACAAAGCTGAGTGATTTAACTGAAACGGAATAGACACCTGCAGCAGCCTCAATTCATCACAGTTTGTAGTTTTGATAAGGGTTATACTTTTTTGGAATCCATTGTGGTGTATCGATTAAACTAATGATAAACCATATTGTGGAATATTGTTAAATTCTCATCAATATAAACCATAACCGGGGACATTCATTCCGCCATCTGTGTTGTTATTTGTGCCGAAGCTGTTGACATCCATTGTCCAGCAAGACTTTACCCTCTGCAAATTTAATCCAGCTCTGGTTTAAAGAGGTATGTTCAATGCGTTAATACTCTGTATTTAAAATTGCTTAAAAATGTTTTGTTTAATGCGTTAATATCCGTTGTTAAAAATCGGTTAATATCCGGTGTTTTCAATGGGTCAATACACGTCTCACAATAGACTGTGGAATGTTAATCTGACAGCTTCAAGATTCACATAATTGTTCCCCAGACAGTCATTCCCGGGTTTAGAAGCGTAATTGGTACTTGTATTTTCCATAATCTTGTTCTTCTCAACCGACTCGTACAACGACAACAATAACACACAATTTCTGATGAAAGTTCATCGACCTGGAACATTATCCATGTTCCTCACTGCACAGTTGTAACCTGACCTGCTGAGTATTTCCAGCATTTTCTGCTTTTATTTCAGAATTCCAGCACGTGCAATATTTTGCTTTTGAACAACAATAACGACTTGCGCCTTTAGCACAGTAAAACGAGGCAATGCGCTTCACAGGAGCGTCATCGGGCACAATCAGACACCAGGGAGATATCAGTACAGGTGGCAAATGGATGGTCGAATAGGTAGGTATAATGATGTGTCTTGAAGGACGAGAGAGCGGTAGAGAGGCGGAGAGTTTTAGGAAGGGAATACAGAGCTTAGGGCCTAGGCAGCTGAAGGCCCATCCACCACATCTGGAGCGATGAAAATCAGGGACATGCAAAGGCTAGAATTGGCTGAGTGCAGAGGTCGTGGAGGGTTGACATCTGGCGGTGGTTACAGAGATTGAGCGGGGCGAGGACATGGAGCGATTTCAAAAGAGGAATGAGACTTTTTAAATCGAGGCATTGCTGGACCGGCAGCTAATGCAGGTCAGCGAACACGGAGGTGATGTGTGAATGGGACTAAGTGCGAATTAGGATACAAGGAGCAGAGGTATGGATGAGCTCAAGTTACGAAGGTGCAAGTTGCGAGGCCGACCATGATAGCATTGGAATAGTCGAGTCTAGAGGTAACAGGGGAACGGATGAGGTTGTCTGCAGCAGATAAGTTGAGGCAGGGTCGGAGATGGGCAATGTTACTGAGGTGGAAGTAGGCAGTCTTGGTGATAGAGAGGATATGGGGTCGGAAGTTCATCTCAGGGTCAAATAGGGCGCCAAGTTTGCAAATGGTCTGGTAAAGTCTCCTATTATCTCTAAACCATATTTCATGCACCTTTCAGTAATATTCTTGCAAACCTGCTCCACAATCTACATCCCACTCTTTGTTCGCCTATAAAATACACCAAGCAGCGTAATAGCTTCTCTCTTGTTCCTTAACTCCAACCCAATGTTCTGCATTTGATCACTCAAGGGAATTAAAGCACTAAAATACTTTCCTTAATCAAATCTTCAACCACTCATCAATTTGATCCTTGCCTTTCTTTCTTGGATACCCTGTACCCAGGAATATTAAGCATCCAATACACTTTTCAGGTCTCGTTATCGCCACTACATTATATTTGCATGTTGCTATTTGCGCCTGCAGCTCACCAACCTTGTCAAGAAAACTTGGTGCATTTAAACACATGCACTCCAAACCTAACTTAGAAATCTTTGTATTTTCTATGATCTCCCCTAATTCTGCATTACTTCTAACTATAACGATCACTCCTAGCCCTCTGTGCGCTTTGATTCTACATTTTGATACGGCATCTTGGTGCCCAACCAACTGCAGAATTCATTTAAATCCTCCGCCTCCCACTTGTTAATCTTGCCGCGAGGATATTGGTCCCAGCTCACTTGAGGTGCAAGCCGTCCATCTTGAACTGGTCCCTTCTGCCACAGAACTGGTCGCAATGCCCCAGGAATCTGAAGCCCTCCCTGGTGCACCGTGTCTGTAGCCACGCTTTAACCTGCCATATCCGCTATTTCTAATCACACTAGTACGTGGCACTACCAGTAACCCAGAGATTACGGCCTTTCAGATCCGACTATTTAACATCCTCCCTCGCTCCTTAAGCTCTGATGCAGGACCTTAACCCTTTTCTTCCCTATGCGGTTGGTTCAGACATGGACCACAACTTCCAGCTCTTCCATTACACTCCCCGACCCCCACCCCTCACTGAATGTTCTGCACCCTCTGCGTGATAACCTTTCCCCTGACACCAGAGAGGCAACGTACCACACGGGTCTCACGCCGCTGGTAGCAGAACTAAATATCTGTCGCCTGACTATCGAATCCCCAATTGCTGCTGCAATGACAGTTTGGATGCCCCCGTGTGCAGTCCTTTGCCTCACGGTGTCAGACGCTGGACTGCACGCCTTCGAGGGTTTGTCAACCGCATTGGAATTCAAATTGGGGACAAATATTGGAAATTACTCTCCGACAAGCCTGGGCGATGAAAACTTATCCATGAGATCACTCTGGTCCTGATAATTTCGTGCAGTACCTCCCTTTTGGTAGCGTTGATCTTCCTCCCAGCCAGAAACAGGTCAAGTTCTCACTTGAAGTAGTTCAGCGAATCGGCGGCCACCGCATGAGATGGCAGCCTGATCTGGAGCTCCACTATTCTCTGGGAAAAGGATAACCTCCTGACCTTTACCCTAGATCTGGCCTTACACAACTAAAAATTGCGACCCCTGGTCATCCCTAACCTATTTAATTGCCACAAACTGTCAACTGGAAGACAATCTGTTGGCTTTGTTATCTCAGAAACCTCAATCAGATCACCCCTAAGTCTCCGAATCACTAATGTGTACAGTCCCAAAACTTTTAGCCTATCTTGATAACTAAGATGCTGCAAACGAGAAATTAGTCTAGTGGACATTCTCTGCACCCTTTCCAAAGCCTCATTATTACCCACCATATGAGGAGATCAAAACTGGACAAAGAATTCAAAGTGAGGCGTGACCTTGCTTTCTACATAGACAAAATGGTATGCATCGCCTCATAATCAATTTTCCTATGAAAGCACCCCGAAACTTTATTTGGTCCAGCAATCGCTTCACGGTATTGCCCATGAAACTTTAGAGCAGGGGCCAGAAATTCGGGTTGGAGGCTTCCCGCGGGTGCAAGCCCCCAATCTGCTCTTACCGAATACGCCTGCCGTTGTGCTGTGGGCCCGCGTGGGATTTCGATCCTGGACCTCCTCCAGCTTCCGGTGTGCATATTGCTGCTTCCGTATCCTCGGGGCGCAGTGAGGTCGAAGCGCCACCTCGGATCACGTGGGTCATGGAGAGCCAATCGTAGCAGGGAATCTGCATTCATAGATTTGACAGGAGATCGGCCCCAAAACCTAACTAAAACATCAGATAAATTTTAAAAAATTCAAATTTTAAAATAACTATGAATTACATAAATTAACTATTTTAAAGAAAAATTTTAATTTTTGAAAACATTAATTACACTTTTTAACGGGGCTAAAAATAAACTTATCTTTTTTAAAGTATTTAAAAAAGATAAATCTGTGGAAAAAATGTTTAAATATTACTTAATTCACCACTTACCTTGTTAAAAGCAAGCCTTGCACCTGCTTTTTCCCACGCAGGTGCTCGGGACTTACCATCACAGAGAAACCTGAAAAAAGCGGAAGTTCGATGCGTACGCGCTGCCTCTCCGGCGCACGCGTATGACCACCGAACCCCTTCCTTCAAGGGAACGGAAGTTCCGGTTTCCCGTGCATGCGCAGTGCTTGCACGAAACCTGCACTTTCGTTTTGTCTACGGGTGAGTACACAGCGCGTACTCACCCGTGGAGACCAGAATTTCTGGCCCCTGCTGTATAAAAGTTCTCGACTGTAGTGATCGGGGCAGGTCTCATAGTCAACAATCCTGTGAATGCCCTCTTGGCACTAGCAATCGATTCATGGCATTGCACATGAAACTGAAGAGATGCATTCCCTGGAACATCCAGATCTCTTGCTTTGATGCTTTTTCCTGAAGGGTGTATGTGTGATAAGCATTCGCCCTGCCCACGTGAACAACACTGCTCTTTTCCAAATTGTACATCATTTCCCAATCATTAACCTCTCCCCCAACAATTCAAGAGCCACCTGAAGCTGTATCAAATCATCTATTGTACGGAAACTCATAAGATCTTCGTATCATCTGCAAACTTGCAGATTGGGCCCCAACACCTACATATAGATCTCAAGTAAAAATAGTAAAAGGCAACGGTGCCGCCACTGAACCGCGTGTGGCACCACTGGTCACTGGTTTCCAAACAGATACAAATTCATCTTTAACATATTTCTGCCTGCATCTTTCTAGGCATTTCTCAATCTATCTCAATATGTTACCTCTAATAACAGAGGGGCAGTGATGGAGAATGAGGAATGGGGGCTCGGGAAGAAATGGAAAGTGTGGAATGGGGAATCGGGGGGAGATGGAGACTCAAAAATGCGGGTTTGGGGAGAGAGATGGAGGCTGCGAATGGGGGCTCGGGGAGAGATGGAGATTGTGGAATGGGGGATTTCGGTATGAAGGTGATTCTGGATTGGAGGTCAGGGGAGAGAAGTGACCATAATTCGGAGAGATTTAAGGCAGTCATGGAAAAGGACAAAGACGGACCGGAAATAAAGGTTCTAAATTGGGGGTAGGCTGATTTTAATATGATAAGGCAGGATCTGGCCAAAGTGGATTGGGATTAACTCCTTGTAGGGAAATCACTTCAGAGAAGTGGAGTCTTTCAGAATGGAAATCGAGAGAGTACAACGCAAATATGTTCCCGTAAAGGTCAAGGGTGGGACCAACAAGCCCAGGGAACCCTGGATTTTAAGAGATATACAAGAATGGATTATCAAAAAAAGGGAGGCTTTTCGCAGATACAAAGAACGAAAAACAGTGGAAGCCCGAGACGAGCATTGAAAAAGAAATTAGGAGAGCGAAGAGGGTGCATGAAAAAATACTGGCAGGCAAAATAAAGCAAAATCTCAAAGTGTTTTATGAATATATTAAGGGCAAGTGGATAACCAGCAAAAGAGTAGGGTCCATTAGGGATCAAAGTGGGAATCTGTGTGTAGCGCCGGAAGATGTGGGTGAGGTTTTAAATGAATATTTTGCATCTGCGTTTACAATGGAGAAGGACGATGTAGACATAGAAATCAAGCAGGGGAATTGTGATATACTTCAACAAATTAGCATTGAGAGGCAGCAGGTACTAGCGGTTTTAGCGGGCTTAAAAGTGGATAAATCCCCAGGACCAGATGAGATGTATCCCAGGTTGCTGTGTGAGGCAAGGGAGGAGATTGTAGGGGCTATGAGACAAATTTTCAGAAGCTCTCTGGCCACAGGGTAGATGCCAGTGGACTGGAGGACAGCTAACGTAATACTATTATTCAAGAAGGGTCGTAGGGATAAACCAGGGAATTACAGGCCAGTGAGCCTAGTATCAGTGGTAGGGAAATTATTGGAAAAAGTTCTGAGGGACAGAATTAGTCTGCCCTTGGCGAGGCAAGGATTAATCAAGGATAGTCAGCATGGCTTTGTCAGGGGGAGATCATGTCTAACCAATTTGATTGAATTTTTCGAGGGGCTGACTCGGTGTGTGGATGAGGGTAGTGCAGCTGATGTAGTCTACATGGACTTCAGTAAGGCTTTTGAGAAAGTCCCGCATGGGAGACTGTAAGGAGTATCTTAAGTGGGGTCAGCCTTCGCTTTCTGACACAGTGAGCGTTTCGAATCACTCCAACACCCCTCCGGTTCCTAGACTTTAGGCTTATTTAGGGATTGTGAACAAAATTGCAGTAAACAGGTTCTGATGAAAGAAATTTAATTTATTAAAAGAAAAAAAAGGTAATAAACTTGAAACACACTTATTACTTAAACACAGATTCGGGGAACACACGGTACAAGCGAGGGAAATGACAATATATCAAACAAAACCTTATCCCTCCCAAAGATCCCACTATCTGGCTAGGTTTTTGGATTCAGGAGATCAGGGATAATGCTCACCAACGAATCTTTGACAGGATATTAGAGTCTTTTGTTTAAAAGGACTCCGTAAGTCCCTTGTTGCTGCGAGGTGTCTGATGGTCACTGCAGCAGTCCGAAAGAGAGATAGATCATGGCACAGGCTTTCAAATTATACTGTTTCTTTTTCGCGCCCAAAAACCTACACTAAAACAAATTCCTTTTTGAATGTAAATGATCCTTGCTTCGTCCAATTGTCTAGTTTTTGGCGGGCTTGCCAGTTCCGATGGTTTTTGCTTAGTGTTAATCATTTTCCGATTTAAAACACGGCCTTATCTACGCGCCAAATCTGCACCCTATTGTCCTTCTGTTGGTGGGCTTTTAAATCTGTTCTCTGGATACCTGGTTGATTGATTTTGTTGATGGGATAATGGCTATGAAACTGTGTGATCGAAGTTATATTGTCATTGAATCGTTTTTAGATTTCCAGCATCTTGTTTGCCCCTGGGGATCCATATTTGAATGTGTTTGTGAGTTTTGCATTGTCTCAAACAATTCCCAGACAGCTTGATCTGTTCACTGACCGGCCACGCCCCTCGCAGCTTGTGCCTGTGAAAAAATGTCTCTCCCAACAATAAGATTCAAAAAAATCATTTTCCTCAGGTTTTTCTTCCCTGATCTTTTGGTTTTTACATCAAATCACTTCACTGAGGTCCCATCATCCCAAGTTTGTATGAAAAGTCCAAAAATCACTCCCTTTAGGGTTCTGTTCGAGTTTCTGGGGGATTTTGCGAAGCCTACAAGACTGGTCAAGAAGGTAAGAGCCCATGGGATCCAGGGCAATTTGGCACATTGGATTCAAAATTGCCTCAGTGGCAGGAGGCATAGGGTGATGGTCGAAATTTGTTTTTGTGACTGGAAGCCTGTGTCCAGTGGTGTACTGCACGGATAGATGCTGGGTCCTTTGCTGTTTGTAGAGTACATTAACGATTTAGATATGAATGTAGGAGGTATGATCAGTAAGTTCGAAGATGACACGTAAATTGGTGGAGTGTTAAATAGCGAGGAGGGAAGCCTCAGGCTACAGGACGGTATAGACGGATTGGTTAGATGGGCAGAACAGTGGCAAATGGAATTTAACACTGAAAAGTGTGAGATGATGCATTTTCGGAGGACTAACCAGGCAAGGGGATAACCAATGAATGGTAGGACCCTAGGATGGGCAGAGGATCAGAGGAACCTTGGTGTGCATGTACATAGATCCCATAGAGACTGGACAGGCTGGGGTTGTTTTCCTTAGAGCAGAGGGGCTGAGGGGGGACCTGAATTAGGTGTACAAAATTATGAGGGGCATAGATACGTTAGATAGCAAGGCACTCTTCCCCTTAGTGGAGTGGTCAATAACCAGGGGGCTATTAGACCATGGGACACTTCACCATTTGTGGCTATTGAGATAGCGACTAAAATTTCATTTCAAAGTGAAAGTTAGAAAGATTTGAAAAGGAGGAACATGAAAAGATCGGGGTGGGACCGTTAATGAGGTTACAGTAGCGAGCGCTCGCCCCAGGGCCGAATGGCCTCCTCCTGTGCTGTAATTCCTGCCATTCTATGAAAACTCCCCTTTTTTGTGTCCGAGCTCAGGGGGTGGTTTAGGAATGTTTATGATGAGCTGATTTTCGGACGATGTACACTGTGAGCCCGCGGCCATCTGCACCAACTCTCAGGTTGGTTTAAGTCGCTCTGTGCCACCCAGTTTTGGCGTGTGAAGAATAAGAACAGATCAGCTCTAACAAAAGCTCCTGGTTCAGAATTGTCAGCAATGAGTGCACCTTCAGTGAGATAGCATTATTTATTGGTGGAATCAAAATTCCTCTTTCCTCTGGTTTCACATCTGTGAATTGCTCTCCGCACTTCGGTTTTCCTCTTCCCAACCCTCGGTTCCCCTCCACCACACATTCGCTTCAACTCTACCACCCTCGGTTCCCCTCCACCACACATTCGGTTCCACTCTGCCACCCTCGGTTCCCCTCCACCACACATTCGGTTCCACTCAGCCACCCTCGGTTTCCCCTCTGTTTTCACTCCCGACGGCGGCGCATCAAGAGAGCGGCAGCAAGAGGAAACTTCACAATAGAAGAAAATCCAGCAGTGACATCACAGGGCAGCATGTAGGTGATTGGTTGTTGAGCAAGGCAGTTTTTTTCAGCCTCCAGGCTGGGGAAGTGTGTTAAACTCAGAGCTAGGAAACTGTAACTTGCTGTTACTTTAATTTTCTGAATTAGTAAATTAAACTAGTGCAACCAATCAATTAATAAAACTGAAATAATTGACTGAAAAAATACTTAAAATAATTAATTAACCAATAAAATCAATACCGAAGGTTAGCTGGGCATGGCAGTGCAGGGGTGTGCTGTAACTGCAGCGTGTGGGAGTTTGTGGAGATCAGCGAGATCCCAAGCAACCATATCTGCAGTAAATGTCTGCAGCTCGAGGAACTTCGGCTCAGAATTGTTGAGCTGGAGTACGAGGTGCAGACATTGCGGGGCATCAGTGAGGGGGAGAGTAACCTGGACACTTTGTTCCAAGAGGCAGACACATTCCACGGATTAAGCAGGACTTCTGAGTTCGTCAATGGTCAGGTACAGGAGGGTGTGACCGCTATTCAGGAAGGTATAGGGACCGAGGATGTGGTGATGGAGGAGCCTCGGCCCTTGACTTTGACCAACAGGTATGAGATAATAGGACTGCAGTCTAGATGAGCAAACTGACCATGGCACCATAGTTCAGGAGGCCATTCTAATGGGGGGAGTGAAAACGAAAGTGTTAGTGGTAGGGGACAGCATAGTCAGCGGGATAGATACAGTTCTCTGCAGCCGTGACCGGGAGCTCTGAAGGTGGTGGTGCCTGCCTGGTGCCTAGGCAAACGTTTTCTCCTCGTGGGTGCATACGAATTTGAAGTGGGAGGGGGAGGATCCAGTTGTAGTGTTCCATGTAGGAACTAACGACATAGATATAACAAGGAATGAAGTTCTGCTGTGAGAGTTTGAGGAGCTAGGGTCGAAACTAAAATGCAGAACCTCACAGGTAATAACCTTTGGATTTTTAACTGAGCCACGCTCAAATTGGCATCGGGACAAACAGTTTAGAAGGTTAAATTCCTAACTCCAAGATTGATGTGGGAGGCAGGGGTTTCATTTCATGGGGCACTGGCACCAGTACTGGGGAAAGAGGGAGCAATTCCGTGAGGACGGGCTCCACTTAAACCGGGCAGGGATCAGAATCCTGGCAAATCGAAAACTAGGGCAGAAGATAGGGCTTTAAACTAATGAAGAGGGGTGAGTGTGGGTGGAATGCGGAAAGGGTAAATTCAAAAGCAGTAAGAGAAATGTCAAGACTGTAGGGCAGAGTAAATCTGAGTAATGATAAGCAGAGCGGGTTTGGAAGGGACAGAGAGATTCATAAAGGAAATCAGGCATTAGTGGCTGAAGTGACGTCAGGGGAAAATAGAGAAAAAATTGAAGCTAAAGGTATTATAGCTGAAATCACGAAGCAGTCACAACAATATAGATGAATTAAAAGCGCAAATAGAAATAAATGGGTTTGTTTTAATAGCCAATACTGAGACGTGGTTGCAGAGTGACCAAGGTTGGGAACTAAATATTCCAGGATATTTGAACTTTAGAATAGACAGTCGCAATGGGAAAAGAGTAGGGGTAGCCCTGATAATAAAGGAGGGAATAAAGACAGCAGAGAGAAAGGATCTTGGATGCCAAAAACACAATAATTGGTCCAGAAATTCGGCTCTCCACGGGTGAGGACGCGCTGTGTACTCACCCGAAGGGCCACCTGAAGTGCAGGTTTCACGCATGCACTGCGCATGCGCGGGAATCCGGAACTTCCGTTTCCCTGAAGGAAGGGGTTCAGAAGTCGTACACGTGCGCGGGAGAGGCAGCGCACACGCAGCGAACTTTGTTTTTTTTTCAGGTGTCTCCCTGAGGGTATGTATGGCAAAGCTGTACATTTAAAAAGGAGGCACAAGGCCTGTTTTTAACAAGGTAAGTGGTATATAAGAACAATTTAAACATTTTTTCAACAGGTTTTTGTTTTTTACATACTTTAAAGAAAGGTAACTTTATTTATAGCACCGTTAAAAAGTTTAATTAATTTTTTCAAAAATTTAAATTTTTGTTTAACGTCGTTAATTTACGTAATGCATAGTTATTTTAAAAATGTGATGTTTTTTTTTAATTTATTTGAAGTTTTAGTGTGGTTTTGGGGCCGATATCTATTCATAGATTTGACAGGTCTTCCTGTTAAATCTATGAATGAAAATTCCCTGCTGCGATTGGCTCTCCATGGCACACGTGATCCCAGGGGACTCTTCGAATTAACTGCGCCCCTGGGAAACGCGAGCACTGTGTGCCGGCAGCTGCAGGATGCCCAGCACCGATATTCTTCTTGGGCCCGAAGCACAATGGCAGGCGCGGTAGCTAAGTACGGGCGTGATGCTTGCACCCACAGGAAGCCGGAGAGCCGAATTTCTGGCACAATGTAAAATCAGTTTAAGTGGTGCTAAGTAACAACAAGGGGGAGAAAATAGTAGTGGGAGTATTCTATCGGACCCTAACAGTGTCTATCGTGGCGGGCAGAGTATAAATAAGGAAATTAGAGATGCATGTAACAAGGTTAATACAGTAATCATGGGAAATTTTAACTTCTATATAGACTGTGAAAACCAAATTTGCAGAAATAGTGCAGAGGAAGAGTTCATTCAATGCATTCAAGACAGTTTTCCAGATCAGTATGTCAACGAACCTACGAGGGAACTGATCATTTTAGATCTAGTACAGTGCAATGAGACACGGTAAATTCATAACCTTGTAGTAAAGAAGCCTCTGGGGAGCAGTGATATTAATATGATAGAATTGTATGTTGAGCTTGAGAGTGATTGAGATAAGGCCGAAACTAAGGTCATAAACCTGATCAAAGCGAACTACGGCGCTTTGAGAAACGAGTTGGCTAAGGTCGGTTAGGAATCTAGATTAAAAGATACGACAGTAGAAAATCAATTGCAGACATTTAAAGAAATAATTCATAATTCGCAACAAACTTTCATTGCCTGAAGGAATAAAAACACAACGGGAAAAATGTTCCAGCTGTGGTTGACAAGATGAATTAACGATAGTATTAGATTAACGGAAGAGTCTTATAATGTTGCCAAAAAGATTAGTAAAGCTGAGGATTGGGAGGATTTCAGAAGTCAGCAAAGGAAGACCAAGAAATTGATGAAGAAAGGGAAAATAGAATATGAGAGTAAACTTGCGAAAGACATAAAAACAGACTGTAAAATCTTCTATGGATATGTGAAAAGGAATATATCAGCGAAAGTAAACGTGGGTCACATATAAAATTCTTACAGGGCTTGACAGGGGAGAAGCAGGAATGATATTTCCCCTGTCTGGCGAGTCTAGAACCAGGGGTCACAGTCTCAGAATAAGGGGTCGGCCATTTAGGACTGAGATGAGGAGAAATTTGTTCACTCAAATGGTCGTGAATCTTTTGAATTCTTTACCCCAGAGGGCTGTGGAGGCTCAGTCGTTCATTATATTCAAGACAGAGATCGATAGATTTTTGTATATTAAGGGAATCAAGGGATCTGCGGATAGTGCAGAAAAGTGAATATGAGTTAGATGATCAGCCATGATCTTATTGAATGGCGAAGCGGGCTCCAGAGGCCAATTGGCCTACACCTGCTCCATCTACATATGTTCTTATATTCTTATGAAACCGGTAGTACTAGGGTCTATCGGTAAATCAGTGCTGGTTCGTGAGATGGAGGGGTAGGGGAACGGATAACACTAGGTTCGGTAGGTGAATTGATGTATCTTATTGAGGTGAACGGTTGTAAAGGAAATAATGTTAGGCGAGTCACTGCAGTTCAGCATATTGAAGGTATATTGAAGTGACTTGTACTGTAACCGCAGGTAGTTGCATAGGATTACACAGGATATACAGCACAGAAACAGGCCATTTGGCCCAAACAGTCTATGTCGGCGTTTACGTTCCACTCGACCCTTCTTCCGTCTTTCCTAATCTAACTCTATCAGCACAACCCTCCATTCCCTACTCCCTCATATGCTTGTCTAGCCTCCCCTTAAATGCGGCTATACTATTAGCTTCAACCACTCCCTGTGGTAGCGAGTTCAACATTATTACCAATCTCTGGGTTAAGATGTTTTTTGCTGAATTCTCTGTTTGATTTACTGGTGCACATCTTAAATCTTAGATCGTATATCTGATATTGATGTCCATTAGTTTGGCGCATCCCCGCAAGTGGAAGATCTCTGAAAACCTTTCACAAACTTAAATACCTGTTTTAGGTCAACCCTCAGCCTTCTCTTTTCAAGAGAAAAGAGATCCAGCATGTTCATCCTTTCGTCAAAAGTGTGACCTCGCATTTCTGGTATCATCCTTGTAAATATTTTTTGCACGTTCCGTGGTTCCTCCATATCATTTTTATAATAAGGCGATCATTATTGTACACACTTCTCCAAGTGTGATCTAACCAAGGCTCGATACAGGTTTAGCATAACCTCTCTATTTTCCGATTCTATACTTCTAGAAATAAACCTAAGTGCTTGGTTATTTATGGCCTTACTAATCTGCATCACTTCTTTTAGTGATTTGTATATTTCTACTCCGAGATCCCGTTGCTCTTCTACCACATTCAGATACATATTTTCAAAGTAACAGGTGACCTCCTTATTTTTCTTACCGAAATGTGGTACCTCATATTTATCAGTGTTGAAATTAATCTGCCACCACCTCAGTGCTCAGTGACGCGGTCAAGTTGTGGTCATACAATTAATCAAAGAACTGATTCACCACGGCCAAAGTAAGAAATGTACGAGCAGCGTGGGAAAGGCGAGTGTTGGTCGTTCAAGGTAAGAAGTGAGTAGACAGAGAGAGCGGTAGAGCGTGGAATCTGCAACTAGGCAATATCACTACTTAGGAATTGGCTAAAGGTGAGTCACGCTTCTTGAGATAATCTCGGTCGAATATCGATAAAGCCCCGAAATTTGGCGGTGGGATTGGTGGAATACAAAGATTTAATGTACTGGTCTCACTTCCCTCTCCCTTTAAAATGAACAGAAATATTAACTTTTTATTTCAAATTGTAGAAGTGCCTACACTACAACAGTGACTTGATTTTCTTCACTTCATGCTTATTACTTGTCTTTCTTTCTTTTTCTATTTCTCTCTCCCTTTCCTTCTTTCTGCGTAATGTAAAGATTCTGACGGTATCAGTAACTGGAATAGAAGTGTCCGGTGGACTATTAATTTTATTAAACAGGCACGCCAAGAATGAATGGTCAGACTATGGGTTTGAAATCCTAAAAACAAAGCAAATAACTGCAGATGCTGGAAATCTGAACTAAAAGCAGAACATGCTGGAAACACTCAGCAGATCAGAGAACATCGGTGGTAATTGCACAGCATGGACTGGAAGAAGTGGTGAATATAGGGAACAATATAATTTTAATTCATATGTTCTGTATTAATTGTGCCCTTCTAAAAGCGGGCATGTTTGATAGGCTTTTTGATTAATGACACTGAAGCATACCATTGTCTCTTTATACTTTAATAATGAAAATTCATCTGTGGAAATTCTTGTTAGGATTGTGAGACTTGTCTCAGTGTATGAAGGTGCAGCATTTATCCTGTTCTTCGGGGCTTTATCAAATTGGAAGTTCCGCTGTTGTTGTTAAAAGTCATGGAGTGAAAATTGTTGACATCATCTATTTGTTCAGTGGCTGCAATTAAACCCAGTCAGCAGGGGAACCGAATTTCTGACCGGATGGATTCTCTCTCCTGTAAATAAGTGGAATATTCTCAATGTTTCAATCGGAGAATTGCTCCCAGCATCACCACCAACCATCGAATCATCGATTCTAACAGAAAGGCGTAAAACGTCTCTTGGTTATCTAATCAAGCTCAAGATTCTGTGGGCGATTAATGATATACAAAAGATTTACTATCCTATCCTAGCTGCGGTCGGAGTCCCGGTTAAGTTACTACCTGCAGCTGTTACTTCAGGAACTGGAGATTAACAGAATGTGGTATCTCAGTCCGTGTGTCCAGCTCTTTATTTTATTAATTTCCACGCATTGCAACAGTGAATAAACTTCAATAATACGTTGTTGGCTGTAAAGCACTTTGTGGTGAAAGTTGCTGTACGGATGCAAGTACTTTCTTTCATTATCTCTTACGCTCTTTCTCTCTTGTGTGTGTTTATATATATCAATGACATAGACTTCAATGTAGGGGACATGATTAAGAAGATTTCAGATGATACATAAATTGGCCCTGTGTTTGATAGTGAGGAAGAAAGCTCGAGACTGCAGGAAGATATCAACGGCCATTCAGGTGGGCAGAAATTGGCAAATGGAATTCAATCCTGAGATGTATGTGGTAGTGGATTTGGGGAGATCTCACAAGGCAAGGGGATGCGCAATGAATGGTAGGATACTGAGCATTGTAGAGGAACAGAAGAACATTGGACTGCATGTCCACAGATCCCTGAAGGTAGCAGAAGAGGTCGATAAACTAGTTAAGAAGGCATATGGGACACTTTCCAGTATTAGACAAGGCACAGAATATCGGAGCAGGGAGATTCTGCTTGAACTGTATAAAACATTAGTTCAGCCATAGCTCAACTACTACGTTTAGTTCAGATCAGCACATTACAGGAAAGATTTGATTGCACTAGACAGGCTACAGAGGAGATTTGTGAGGATGTTTCCAGGCCTGGAGAATTTTAGCAATGAGTAAAGATTACAAAGGTTGGGGTTGTTTTCTTTGGAACAGAGGAGGCTGAGGTGAGACTTAATTGAGTTGTATATAATTAGGAGGGGCCTAGATAGAGTGGATAGGAAGGATCTTTTTCCCTTAGAACAGTATCTAGCGCCCTCACTATACTGTCCCCTACCATACAACTTTCTTTTTCACTCCCGTCCACTTGCAAGGCCTCGTGTACCACGGTGACGTGGTCATTTTGCTCATCCACCCTGCAGACTTTGCCCTCATTCACACAGGCAACAAGAACCTCGTACGTGTTGGATAAGTGTGAGAAGTCGCACAACACCAGGTTATAGTCCAACAGTTTTATTTGAAATCACAAGCTTTCGGAGCGCTGCTTCTTCGTCAGGTGAAGTGAAGAGATGTATATAGGCACAGCATATATAGTCAGAGAACACTGCCAGATGATTACAGTTAATCATTCTAACTGCCTTTATCACACCTCGGCAGAGAGATAATCATGGCAATCAAAGGTGTGGATGGTGTCCAAACAGGTCAGTCAGGAAAACATTACATCAATGACAATGAGGTGGGGTCACAAGGGGTCAAATGTGGCAGATGCTGGTGTCTGTATGGAAAACAAAAAACTTTTTTTGCTGCAAATCACAGCAGGTCTGGTCGCATCTGTGTAGAGAGAACAAGCCAACGACGAAACGATTCTGGATGACTCTACGTCAGGTGGGGTTACATGTAGCGTGACCTGAAACCAAGATCCCGTTTGAGGCCGTCCTCATGGGTGCGGAACTTGGCTATCCGTTTCTGCTCGACGATTTTGCGTTGTCGTGCGTCTCGAAGGCCGCCTTGGAGAACGCTTAACCGAAGATCGGAGGCAGACTGTCCTTGACTGCTGAAGTGTTCCCCGACTGGGAGGGAACACTCCTGCCTGGCGATTGTTGCGCGGTGTCCGTTCATACGTTGTCGCAGTATCTGCATGGTCTCGCCAATGTACCATACTCCGTGGCATCCATTCCTGCAACATATGAGGTAGACAACTTTGGCCGAGTCACATGAGTATGTACCATGTACCTGGTGGGTGGTGTCCTCACGTGTGATGATGGTATCTGTGTTGATGATCTGGCATGTCTTGCAGAGGTTGCCGTGGGAGGGTTGTGTGGTGTATTAGTCGCTGTTCTCCTGAAAGCTGGGTAATTTGCTGCGAATGATGTTCTGTTTGAGGTTAGGCGGCTGTTTGAAGGTGAGTAGTTGGGGCGTGGGGATGGTCTTAGCGAGGTGTTCATCGTCATCGATGACATGTTGAAGTCTGTGAAGAATATGGCGTAGTTTCTCCGCTCCGGGGAAGTACTGGACGACGTAGGGTACTCTGTTGGTTGTGTCCCGTGTTTGTCTTCTGAGGAGGTCTATGCGATTTTTCGTTGTGGCCCGTTGCAACTGTCGATCGACGAGTCGGGCGTCACATCCCGTTCTTACGAGGGCGTCTTTCAGTGTCTGTCGGTGTCCATCGCGTTCCTCCTCGTCTGAGCAGATCCTGTGTATTCGCAGGGCTTGTCCATAGGGGATGGCTTCTTTAACGTGGTTAGGGTGGAAGCTGGAGAAGTGGAGCATCGTGAGGTTGTCCGTGGGCTTACGGTAGAGTGAAGTGCTGAGGTGTCCGTCTTTGATGGAGATTCGTGTGTCCAAGAATGAAACCGGTTTTGAGGAGTAGTCCATGGTGAGTTTGATGGTGGGATGGAACCTGTTGATGTTATCCTGTAGTCTTTTCAGTGATTCTTTGCAGTGGGTCCATAGGAAGAAAATGTCGTCGATGTATCTGGTGTATAGCGTTGGTTGGAGGTCCGGTGCAGCGAAGAAGTCTTGCTCAAACTTGTGCTTGAAGATGTTGGCGTATTGGGGTGCGAATTTGGTCCCCATGGCTGTTCCGTGTGTTTGGGTAAAAAACTGTTTGTCTATGGTGAAGACATTGTGGTCAAGGATGAAGCGGATGAGTTGTAGGATGGCGTCTGGAGATTGGCTGTTGTTGGTGTTGAGTACTGAGGCTGTCGCAGCGATGCCGTAATAGTGGGGGATAATGGTGTAGAGTGCCGAGACGTCCATCGTGGCGAGGAGTGTTCCTGGTTCAACTGGTCCATGGGTGCTGAGTTTCTGTAAGAAGTCTGTAGTGTCACGACAGAAGCTGGGGGTTCCCTGTACGATGGGTTTCAGGATGCCCTCGACGTATCCAGACAAGTTCTCACACAGGGTTCCGTTGCCCGATACGATAGGACGTCCGGGTGTGTTGGATTTGTGTATCTTTGGGATGCAGTAGAAATCTCCCACGCGGGGAGTAGGTGGGATGAGAGCGCGTAGGATGCTTTGAAGGTCTGGATCGAAGGTCTTGATCAGTCAAATTTAACATGCTGTTTAGAAGCACTCTGTTTCAACCCATTCTGTCCAGACCATCGGTACACCTACTCCGTTACATTACTTGAAACAAATCAAAATAATCTGTGTGCCCCGTGTTCGGTGAATAATTTCTGATTTCTCCAATTGCTCACAGTTAACGTGGTGATGATTGCGATCCTGTCTCGGGGAAAGTGCGGTCTCTCGAAATGTGTCACTCAGTACCTGGTGGCCATGGCAGCGGCAGATCTACTGGTTGTGATCATCGATCTGATACTCAGGCAGATTCCTATTGTTTATCGGGAACTATTCCTGTTTGTATGGTACATTAGAGTATGTAATATTCATGCCGTCCTACTTCATGCCGCTACAGACTGTTCTGTCTGTTTCACCGTAACTTTCACCTTCGATCGATTTGTGGCCATTTGTTGTCAGAAGCTGTAATCCAAATATTGCACCGAGAAAACGGCGGCTGTTGTTTTAGGAACAGTGACTGGGCTGAGCTGTTTGAAGAATATTTTCTGGTATTTTCTGTATAAAGGCAAATACATGCTTTCTGACAATCCCTGGTTTTGCGATGTGCCATTCAGTGCATCTCACTCGCTGGCCTGGGCCACCGTTGAATTAATGCATTATATTTTAACGCCATGTGTTCCATTTGTTTTGATTCTACTGTTCAATGCATTGAAGGTTAGACACATTTTAGTGGCCAGCAGAGCCCGCAGCAGACTCCGGGGTCAGAGCAGTGGCGAGAGTCCCAGTGACCCAGAGATGGAGAGCCGAAGGAAATCCATGATTGTACTACTGTGGGTGGTGTTCATGGTTTGTTCTATAATGAGACCATTTGATTACTTGGGATATCTTGTTTCTCCACCCAGATTTGTAACTGAAATCGGCTTCATGCTCCAGCTCCTGAGTTGCTGCACGAACACTTTTATTTATGCAGTGACCCAAAGGACATACAGAGAGGAGCCGAGCAATGGAGTGAAATATCCTATTGCAATGATGGTCAAATTAATGAGATGAGAAGTCCGAACCCTTTCTGTCATTAACATATATTTTTGTTTGATAATCTGTAGAATCCACTTTCGCGCTGCTTTAATTCTTTGGCCCGGATTTTACGGTTGTGATGATGGTGAAACTGTCTGAGTTGGAGATCCCCGAAAGACAGCGCGACAATCAATTTAAAATTGAGAAAAATAAAATGTTCTCCACAGAGATTGCAAGCTCTTTCTGTGCAGCAATATTCACAGTCAGCGGCGATCACCGGTCCATCGCCACTGACTGCAAATTGCAAGCAATTATCTTTTCTAAAACATTTCACAAGCGGATTCCAACTTCAAATTGAGTTAATGTCTTTGTTCAGGAAAGTGTAGCTCTTTTTCCAAGGGTGTGACCTAGACACGAGTTATTTAGTTAGGCGCTTTGAGCAGATACTTGCCCAAGAGCGGTTAGCTGCTTTAGACAGTCTAATGCTGAGCTCACACTCCAGGGGTGTTTTGGGAATGACCACTTGTTGTGATTATTTCACGATAATAGGCAAATCGTTCCCAATGTCCCATCTTTCAGGTGATGTTTAGTACCTCAGTGTTGACAGCTTTCTCTGGTCTCTGCTAGTCTTTGAAGGAAGATTGTTTTGAAAATCAAGATGGACACCAGAAAAAGCTCTAGGCAGCAGGAAGTCTGCGAAGGGTATTGATCTCTGCAGCGTCACTGGGACAGATAGAGAAATGGAATCAATATTTGTACATTATTTCCAATCAAACCCAGGTGTTAGTTAAGTGTGCTCTTTATTTGAGAATTTTCCGGGCCGATGTTGAACTGAATATATCACACTCAGTGTTTTTGATGTTTTATCTGTTGTTCAATAAAATAAATTGAGATCGAACTAAAATTTACTTTTCCCAGTGTGTTGGATAGACTGTAAGAGGACACATAGAGATCGGACCAGATCAGAAGGGGAAGGCATTGCTACACTCCCGAGTCCTGATAATACACACCCGGTTCCCGGTACAGCACCATCCAGGGTCCTGTTAAACCGCACCCCTGTACAAATTCCAGCACTTTGCCAGGTCCCGGTACAGCACATTCCCGGCTCCTGTTAGAGCACACGCCTGGTTTCAGTCCAGCAAACTCCTGGTTCCAGTACAGCACACTCCTGGTTCCAGTACAGCACACTCCTGGTTCCAGTACAGCACACTACCGGGGTCCAGTACAGCACACTCCTAGTTCCAGTACAGCACACTCCTGGTTCCAGTACAGAACATTCCCGGGGTCCAGTACAGCACACTCCTGGTTCCAGTACAGCACACTACCGGGTTCCAGTACAACACACTCCTGGTTCCAGTACAGCACACTCCTGGTTCCAGTACAGCACACTCCTGGTTCCAGTACAGAACATTCCCGGGGTCCAGAACAGCACACTCCTGGTTCCAGTACAGCACACACAACCGGGGTCCAGTACAGCACACTCCTGGTTCCAGTACAGCACACTACTGGTTCCAGTACAGCACACTCCTGGTTCCAGTACAGCACACTCCTGGTTCCACTACAGCACACTCCTGGATCCAGTGCAGCACACTCCCGGGGTCCAGTTAAGCACACTCCTGATTCCAGTACAGCATACTCCCGGGTTCCAGTACAGCACACTCCTGGTTCCAGTACAGCACACTCCCGGGTTCCAGTACAGCACA
Source organism: Squalus acanthias (assembly GCA_030390025.1). Classification (NCBI taxonomy): domain Eukaryota; kingdom Metazoa; phylum Chordata; class Chondrichthyes; order Squaliformes; family Squalidae; genus Squalus; species Squalus acanthias. The sequence goes on along the minus strand of JASTWF010000029.1, from coordinate 4,886,915 downwards.
CTCCCGGGTTCCAGTACAGCACACTCCTTGTTCCAGTACAGCACATTCCTGGTTCCAGTACAGCAGAATCCCGGGTTCCAGTACAGCACACTCCTGGTTCCAGTACAGCACACTCCTGGTTCCAGTACAGCACAATCCCGGGTTCCAGTACAGCACACTCCTTGTTCCAGTACAGCACATGCCTGGTTCCAGTACAGCAGACTCCCGGGTTCCAGTACAGCACACTCCTGGTTCCAGTACAGCACACTCCTGGTTCCAGTACAGCAGACTCCCGGATTACAGTACAGCACACTCCTGGTTCCAGCACAGCACACTCCTGGTTCCAGTACAGCACACTCCCGGCTGCTCGGAGTCCATATCTGGAAAAAGCATGTGACGAGACACTTAACGGGCTAAGTGATTTAATGAAATGGAATAGACACCTGCAGCAGTCCCTGTTCATTACTGCTTGTAGTTTTTATAAACATAGAAACATAGAAGATAGTAGCAGGATTAGGCCGTTCGGCCCCTCGAGCCTGCTCCGACATTCGATGAGATTATGGCTGATCATCCAAACTCAGTACCCTGTACCTGCTTTCTCCCCATATCCCTTGATACCTTTAGCTTTAAGAAATATATCTAACTCCTTCTTGAATATATTTAATGACTTGGCCTCAACTACCTTCTGTGGTAGAGAATTCCACAGGTTCACCACTCTCTGAGTGAAGAAATTCTTCCTCATTTCTGTCCTAAATGGCTTACCCGTTATCCTTAGATTATGACTCCTGGTTCTGGACTCTCCGACCATCGGGAACATTCTTCCTGCATCTAGTTTGTCCAGACCTGTCAGAATTTTATATGTTTCGATGAGATCCCCTCTAATTCTTCTATACTCCAGCGAATAAAACCCAATAAGGGTTATACTTTATTAAAAAAATCATTGTGGTGTATCGATTAAACTAATGTTACAGTATATCATGGAATCTTGTTAAATTCTCATCAATATAAATCACCCCGGAGACAATCATTCCACCATCTATGTTGTTATTTGTGCCGAAGCTCAAATATTGCTGATGGCATCAATAGTCCAGCAAGACTTGAGCCTCTGTTAAGTTAATCCAGCTGTGGTTTTAAGCGGTGTGTTCAATTGGTTAACACTTGGTATTTTAAATAGGTTAACACATTGTGTGGTCAATGCATTAATATCCATTGTTATAAATGGCTTAATATCCGGTGTGTTAAATAGGTTAATAGCTATCTCACAATAGACTGTGGAATGTTAATCTGACAGCTTCAAGATTCACATAATAATTCCCCAGAAAGTCATTCACGGGGTTAGAACCATAACCTGTCCTTGTATTTTCCATAATCCTGTTCTTCTCGTCCGAGTCATACAACGACAACAATGACAAACAATTTCTGATGAAAGGTCATCGACCTGAAACGTTAACTCTGTTTCTCTCTCCACAGGTGCTGCCTGCCCTGGTGAGTATCTCCAGCATTTTCTGCTTTTATTTGAGATTTCCAGCATCCGCAGTATTTTGCTTTCGAACAACAGTAACTCCTTGCATTTATGTCGCGCCTTTAGCACAGTAAAACGTCGCACGGCGCTTCACAGGAGCGTCATCAGACACAATCAGACACCAGGGAGATATTAGTACAGGTGGCAAATGGATGGTCGACCAGATAGTTTATAAGGACAGCCTTGCAGGAGGAGAGAGATGTAAAGAGGTGGAGATGTTTAGGAAGGGAATTCCAGAGCTTACGGCTTAGGCAGCTCAAGGCACATCCATCAGTGCTTGAGCGATGAAAATCAGACATGCAAGTGGCCAGAATTGGAGGAGTTCAGAGTTCCTGGAGGGTTGATGGTCTTGAGGGGGTCACAGAGATAGGGAAGTGCGAGGGCATGGATCGATTTCAAGAGAGGGATGATCATTTTAAAATCGTGGCATTGCTGGACCGGGAGCTAATCTAGATGAGCGAACACGGAGGCGAAGTGTCAATGGAACTTGATGCGAATTAGGATACAAGCAGCAAAGCTATGGATGAGCTCAAGTTTATGAAGATGCAATTAGGGTGGCCGGCCAAGACCGCATTGGAACAGTCGAGTCTCGAGGTACCAAAGGCACGGATGAGGGTGTCAGCAGCAGATAAGATGAGGCAGGGGTGAAGATGGGCAATGTTACTGAGGTGGAAGTAGGCAGTCTTGGTGATGGAGAGGGTATGGGCTCTGAAACTCATCTCAGGGTCAAATAGGACGCCAGGTCTAAAAATTGTCTGGTAATGTCTCCCATTATCTCTATTCTATATTTCATGCACCTCTCAGTAATTTCCTTGCAAACCTGCCCCTCACTATTCATCCCGTACTTTGTTGGTCTATAAAATACAATAAGCAGCGTAACCAAATGTTCTGTCTTTGATCCCTCAAGCGCATTCAATCTTTCTAGCACTGAAATGTTTACCTTGATCAAAATTGCCACACCGCCTCCTTTTTTCTTTCCATTTCTTTCCTGAAAAACTTGTACCCAGGAATATTAAGCATTCAATCCCCCACTTTGTTGAGGCAGGTCTCATTATCGCCCCTACATCATAATACCACGTGGTTATTTGCGCCTGCGGCTCAACAACATTGGCCCGAAAATTAAACCTAATACGCGAGACTGCGCACTGTGTACTCTCGCGTATTTGGTCCCGAATTGCCGGTATCCTGCATGCACTCCGCATGCGCGGGAAACCGGCATATTCGTGAATTGCAAAGGGGGCGGTTCCTAAGTGAACCGCGTGCGCGCTAAAGGTTGTGCGCACGCAGCGCACTTAGTTTTTTTTCAGCTTTGAACGCGCAGGTAAGTGGTGAAGATTTTACACAAAGAAAGCAGGCGTAGGACCCTCTTTTAACAAGGTAAGTAGTTAATTAAGTGTTATTTAAAAAAAATTTCAACAAGTTTATCTTTTTTAGAGACTTTAAAGAAAGGTAATTTTATTTTTATAACTTTTAAAAAGATTTTAAACTTTTTCAAAAATTTAATTTTTTTTTTAATGTGGTTAATTTATTTAACTATACTTATTTTATTAATGTGATGGCTTTTTTTTAAATTTAATTGACGTTTAGCTGTTCTTTTGGGGGTTTGTAGTATTCATAGCTTTGACAGCTCTTCCTGTCAAAACTATGAATGAAAGATGGTGTGCTGCCATTGGCTCTAACTGAATCACGTGATCCCAGAGCTCGCACGAACAAATTGCGCCTCAGGGAAACGCACACACTGCGCGGTTGCAACAAGAAGAGGCTCTGAAACTAAAGTTTGTGTGGGCCCCAAACAAAAAGGTAGGTGCGGAGTGCTAATTCGCGGGGAATCCTTTCCCCCGCGGGAAACATCGATGTTTAATTTCTGGGCCAATATCAAGCAAACTTCGTGCATTTAAACATATGCCCTCCAAAACAAACTTAGACCTCTTTGTATTTTCTATGATCCCACCTAATTCTATATTATTTGTAACTATAATGATCTCTCCCAGTCCTCTGTGCACTTTGATTCGATATTTTGATACTACATCTTGGTGCCCAACCAAATGACGAATTATTCTAAACCCGCCGCCTCGCACTAGTTAACCTTCCTGCGAGGATATTGGTCCCAGCTCACTTGAGGTGCAAGCCATCCATCTTGACCTGTTCCCTTTTGCCACAGAACTGGTCCCAATGCCACAGGAAACTGAAGCCCTCCCTGTTGCACAGTATCTGTAGCAACGCTTCAACCTGCACAATACATTATTTCTACACTCACCAGCGGTTGGCACTGGGAGTAATCCAGATATTACGAGCTTTGAGGTCCTGCTATTTAACTTCCACCCTAGCTTCTTGAACTCTGACTGCAGGACCTCAACCATCTTCTTCCCTATGCCGGTGTTTGTGACATGGAACACAACTTCTGGCTCTTCCATTCCACGCCACCGCACCCCCCCACCCCCCACACACAGAATTTCCTGCAACCTCTCCGTGATATCACTTACCCTTGCACCAGAGAGGCAGCGTACCACACGGGTCTCACGCCGATGGTAGCAGAACTATCTATTTGTCTCCCTGACTGTCGAATCCCGTATTACTGGTTCAATTACAGTTTGGATACCTACATGTGCAGTCCTTTGCCTCACGGTGCAAGACGCTGGACTGTACTCCTTCCAGGGGTTGTCAACCTCGGTGGAATTCGAATTGGGGAAAAAATATGGGAAATTCCTGTCCGAGCTCAGCGGGTGGTTTAGAAATGTTGGTGATGAGCTGAGCTCCGAACGATATGCTCTATGAGCCCACGGCCCTCTGTGCCAACTCTCGGATTGGTTTTAGTCGTTCTGTGCTGCCCAGTTTTGACGTGTGAAGAACAAGAACAGATCAGCTCTGACAGAAGCTCCTGGTTCAGAATTGTCAGCAATGAGTGCAGCTTAAGTGAGATAATATGATATATTGATACAATCAAAGTTCTTCCTTCCTCTGGTTTCACCTCTGTGAATCACTCCCCCCACGTCGGTTTTCCCTCCACCCCACCCATGGATACCACTTCTCCCCCACTTTCGGTCCTCTCATCCCCACCTTCGGTTTTCCCTCTTCCCCACATTCGGTTCCAGTCTGCCACCCCAGGTTTCCCTTCTTTTTTCACTCCGGGCGGTGGCGCTATAAAGAGAGAGGAAGCGGGAGGAACATTCACAACAGAATAAAATCAAGGAGTGACATCACAGGGCAGCCGTGGGGTGATTGGTTGGCGAGTTTGAAAGATTTTTAGCCGCTGCGCAAGGGAAGTGTGTTAAACTCAGAGCTAGGAAACTGTAACTTGCTATTACTTTTCTTTACTGAATTAGTAACTTACACTAGATAAACAAATTAATTAATTCAACTAAAATAATTGATTGACAAGGTAATAATACTAATTAATTAATCAATCAAATAAATAACGAAGTCAAGATAGACATGGCAGGGCAGGTGGTGTGCCGCAACTGAAGCATGTGTGAGTTTGTGACGAACAGCGAGATCCCAAGCAACCACATTTGCAGTAAGTGTCTGCAACTCGAGGAAATTCGGCTCAAAGTTTTTGAGCTTGAATCATAGAATCATAGAAAGTTACAGCACGGAAGGAGGCGATTTCGGCCCATCGTGTCCGCGCCGGGCAACAAAGAGCTATCCAGCCTAATCCCACTTCCCAGCTCTTGGTCCGTAGCCCTGCAGGTTAGAGCAACCCAAGTGCACATCCAAGTACTTTTTCAATGTGGTTAGGGTTCCTGCCTCTACCACCCTTTCAGGCAGTGAGTTCCAGATCCCCACAACCCTCTGGGTGAAGAAATTTCCCCTCAAATCCCCTGGAAACCTATCAGTAATCAGCGAAATCAGTTGAACTAACGAAAACTTCCCCTTTTCCGCTCTACTATCGCTGTGAAAAACCCATAAAATGTTTAGCCTTGTTCAATGAGGTGTCACTGGGTTGTAATTGCGTTCTGAAAATTAACTACTGCTGAACAAACGTTTTGACCTTGAAAACTAACTTTATATTCAAGGAATGACAAATTTCTCTATTAAGATAAAAATGACTAGATTTTTAAAGTATTTTTTTTAAACTGTGTTATGATATTTCAGCTTCTACCTTAACCCCATGTGTTTGTCCCAAACTTTGTTTTGCCCTCTGTAAATTGTTTTTAAAATGAATGAGAAATCCTGCTTTTTATTTCCTGGTTTGCTGTCTGTGAGAATTCTTCAATGTGACTGGCTGCCCAGCCAGATAGATGACGTCACTGCTGCTGGAGGCTGGAGATCCACAAAAGACAGCGATACCATCAAATTATCATTGAGAAAGCTAAAGTTTTTGACACAGCAATCGCAGGATCTTTGTGGACATCTTTTTTCGAGGTCAGTGGCGATCGGCATCACTTCGCCGCTGTTTGCAAATTCCAGGCTTTTATATTTTCTGCATAATTTCACAATCTGATTCCAACTTAAAAGTATTTTAATTTCATAGTTCAGGAACGTGTGGCCATTTTTCCAAGGGTGGGACCTAAGCATCAGTTATTCACAGAGGCGAATTGAGCAGATACTTAACCAAGATGGGTGAGCTGCTTCAGACAGTCCCATGCTGAGCTCACACTCCAGGGGTGTTATGAGAATGAGCCCTTGTTGTGATTATTTCACCAAAATAAACCAATCGTTCGCAATGTCCCATCGTTCAGAGTGTGTTCAGTGCCTCAGTGTTGACAACTTTCTCTCATCTCTGCCAGTCTTTGAAGGGAAGGGCTTTTTTGAAAATCAAGACGGACAGCAGAAAACGTCAAGGGAGCAGGAAGACTGCGAAGGAGATTAATCTCTGCACCGTCACTGGGACAGATAGAGAAATTGAATCAACGTTGGTACATTAAATCCAATCAAACCCGGTTATTAGTCTAAGTGTATTCTTTATTTTTGAAGTTTCCAAGATGATGTTGTACTGAATGCATCGCACTCAGTGTACTGAATATTTTACACTCCTGGAGCCCGGTACAGCACACTCCTAGGACCTGGTATAGCACATTCCCAGGTTCCGGTACAGCACACTTTCGGGTCCTGGTGCAGAACATTTCCGCGACCAAAACAACACATTTCCGAGTCCTGGTGCAACACATTTCCCGGTCCCTGCACAGTTTATTCTGTGTCCCGGTAAACCATATTCCCGTGTCCCGGTAGAGTGAACTCCGGGTCCCAGTACAGCACACTCCTGGTCCCAGTACATCATACTCCTGTTACCAGTACAGTACACTCCTGTTCCCAGTACAGCACACTCCTGCTCCCAGTACATCATACTCCTGTAACCAGTACAGCACACTCCTGGTCCCAGTACAGCACACTCCTGCTCCCAGTGCAGCATACTCCTCGTTCCAGTACAGCACACTCCTGCTCCCAGTGCAGCACACTCCTGCTCCCAGTATAGCACACTCCTGGTCGCAGTAAAGCATAATTCTGGTCCCAGTACAGCACACTCCTGGTCCCAGTAAAGCACACTTCTGCTCCCAGTTCAGCACACTCCTGGTCCCAGTACAGCACACTCCTGGTTCCAGTACAGTACAATTCTGTTCCCAGTACAGCACAGTCCTGGTCCCAGTAAAGCACACTCCTGCTCCCAGGTCAGCACACTCCTGCTCCCAGTTCAGCACACTCCTGGTCCCAGTACAGCACACTCCTGGTAACAGTACAGTACAATTCTGTTCCCAGTACAGCACACTCCTGGTCCCAGTACAGCACACTCCTGATCCCAGTACAGCATACTCCTGGTCCCAGTACAGCACACTCCTGGTCCAAGTACAGCACACTGCTGGTCCCACTACAGCATACTCCTGGTCCCAGTATAGCGCACTCCTGGTCCCAGCACAGCACACTCCTGGTCCCATTACAGCAAACTCCTGGTCCCAGTACAGCATACTCCTGATCCCAGTACAGCACTCTCCTGGTCTCAGTACAGCACATTCCCGGATCCCAGTACAGCACACTCTGAGTCCCGGCACAGCACATTTCTGTGTCCCGATACAGCACACTCCTGGATCTCGATACAGCACACACCCGGGCCCGGTATAGCACAATTCTGGATCCCGGTACAGTACATTCTGGGTCGTGGTACATTACACTCCAGGGTCCCGGTACTGCACTTTTCCAGATCCCGGTACAGCACATTACCAAGTGCATGGAGTCCACGTCCAGCATAACCGTCTGAGTGTTTTAACTGAAACAGAATAGACACCTGCAGCAGCCCCAATCCATCACTGTTTCTCGTTTTTGATAAGGGTTATACTTTATATAAATTAATTGTGGTTTATCGATAATACTTTTGTGCCTCATGTTTCCTTCCCTTTCCTTGCTGAATACCATGTACCCAGGAATATTAAGCAACGAATCCCCTCTTTGTTGATCCAGATTGCATTATTGCCCCAACATCATATTCCCACGTGTTTAATTGTGCCTGCAGCTCACCAGCATTAATAAGCAAACTTCGTGCATTTAATCACATGCACTCCAAACCTAACTTAGACCTCTTTGTATTTTCTATGAACTACCTAATTCTGCATTATTTCTAACTCAAACTATCTCTCGCAATCCTCTGTGCACTTTGATTCTATAGTTTAATACTACTACTTGTTGCCCAACCCACTGCCGAATTAGTTTAAACCCTCCGCCTCGCACTAGTTAACCTTGCCGCGAGGATATTGGTCCCAGCTCTGATGAGGTGCGAGCCATCCATCTTGAACTGGTCCATTCTGCCGCAGAACTGCTCCCAATGTCACAGTAATCTGAAGCCCTCCCTGTTGCACAGTATCTGTATCCATGCTTTAACCTGCACAATCCTCCTATTTCTACTCTCACCAGAAATTGGCACTGGGAGTTATCCAGCGATTACGACCTTTGAGGTCCTGCTTTTTAACTTCCTCCCTAGCTCCCGAAACTCTGAATGCAGGACTTAAACCTTCTTCTTCCCGATGTCGTTGGTTCCAACATGGACCACACATTCTGGCTCTTCCATTTCACGCGTCCTCTTCCCACTCAATGTTTCTGCAACCTCGCCATGTTATTTCTGACACAGGCACCAGAGAGGCAACGGACCACACGGGTCTCAAGCTGATGGGAGCAGAACTGCCTATTTGGCCGCCTGACAATCGAATAGCCAATTAATACCGCATTTACAGTTTGCTGCATCCAAGTACGCAGGCCTTTGCCTCACGGTGTCATAATCTGGATTGGACACCTTCGACGATTTGTCACCCTCACTGGTATTCAAATTGGGGAAAAATTTTGGGAAATTCTTCTCCGACCCCCTTAGGTGATCGAAAAATGTCCAGCATATCACTGTGATCCTGATCGTTTCCGGCAGCGCCTCCCTTTTGTTCGAGTTGATCCTCGCCCCATCCAGAAAGTGGTCAAGCTCCCAGTTGAACGAATTCAGCAAATCAGCAACTTGATAAGTGGGAGCGGCACAGAGAGTGGTGAGTGGGAGCGGCAGCCAGTAACTGGGAGAGAGAAATCTGGGGACATAATTGCGTGGATGTATTGAAAGATTGTTTCCACTGGTGGGGGATTAAAGAACTAGGGAACGGAAACCAAGGATTCTCTTTGGAAGAACCAGGTGTGAAGGGAGGAGTAAGGTTATTGCATTGAGTGCTATTAGACCCTGGGATAACTTCACCACGTGTAGCTTTTGAAAAGGAGACTAAAACTTAATTTCAAAGGGGAAAGGAAAAATATTTGAAAAGGTGGAATATGAAAATATCTGGGGGGTTAATAGGGTCAGGGTAGAGAGCGCAAGCACCGGGGCCGAATGACCTCCTCCTGTGCTCTAATTCCTACCATTCTATGAAAACTCCCCTTTATTGAGTAAATGCTCAGGGAGCGGTTTAAAAAAGTTGGAGCTGAACTGAGCTCCGGAAGATGTGCTCTGTGAACCACCGGCCATCTGTGCCATTTCCCGGGTTAGGTAAAGGCGCTCTGTGCTGCCCAGTTTTGACGTGGGAAGAATAAGAACAGATCAGCTCTGACAGAAGCTCTTCGTTCAGAGTTGTCAGCACTGAGTGCAATTTCAGTCAGTTAACTTTACTAACTGGTGCAATCAAAGTTAATCCCACCTCTGGTTTCCCCTATGTGAATCTCTCCCCCCACTTAGGTTTTCCAACCCCTCCCGCCCTCGGTTTACCCTTCTCCCCCAACTTCGGTACTACCTCTTCGCCTGCTCGCGGGTGGCCTCCTGGTTCTGGGAACTTGTCCCACAACAGCTGCAGGTGTAAACTACGAGCAAAGCACTCAACTACAGGGGACAAACATGTATACGGTAAATGCAACAGCCTGTGTAGAAATCATGTGATCAGATGTCATTCCATCAGCATCTCACGTGATCAAACCTCGAGGAATGCAGCGAACCGAGTTGGCAACACAACTGGCTCACCATTACTCCATGGAACGCACAGGCGCTCCTCTCAGACAACTCGGCTTTCTCCAGCTCTTCTACCATTCGCAGACACTTGAATATTTCATAGAATAATTGAATCATAGAAAGTTACAGCACGGAAGGAGGCCATTTCGACCCATCGTGTCCGCGCCGGCCAACAAAGAGCGATCCAGCCGAATCCCACTTCCCAGCTCTTGATCCGTACCCCTGCAGGTTACGGCATCCCAAGTGCACATTCAAGTACTTTTTAAATGTGATTAGGGATTCTGACAATTCCACCCTTTCAGGAAGTGAAAGTTCCAGAGCCCCACAACCCTCAGGGTGAAGAAATTTCCCCTCAAATCCTCTCTAAACCTTCCACTAATTACTTTAAATCTGTGCCCCCTGGTATTTGACCCCTCTGCAAAGAAAATACGTCCCTTCTATCCAGTTTATCTAGGCGCCTAATCAGTTTATACACCTACATAAGGTCTCCCCTCAGCCTCCACTGTTCCAAGGAAAACAAACCCAGCCTATCCAGTCTTTCCTCATAGCTAAAATTCTCTAATCCCGGCAACAGCCTTGTAAATCTCCTCTGTACCCTATCTACTGCAATCACATCTTTCCTGTAATGTGGGGACCAGAACAGCACGCAGTGCTATAGCTGTTTCCTGACTCCAGTTCAGTGGGACTTGTGGTCTGACGCAAAGAGATGCCTCGTTTCAACTTCAAAAAGATCTATCTCAGCCAAGAACAACATTCTGTCCTTGTCCAATGAGCTGGATTAAGAACTCTAATAACTTGGATTACAGGAGCAGCACCAGGCAGCTGGTGGACTTTTGAAGGTTATAGTCTAGAACTGATCTGTCTACAGATTTTAAAAAGTGTCGGCGTTTACATGTGAAACACAGAGACTGACACAAGACAGTTTTCTGCGACATTTGAACCCGGATGACTGGATTGAGAGCCATGAGCGCTCACCATTACACGATGGAACCCACAAATCAGGAGCAACAGCAACTTGCATCTCAACACCTTTAGCATCACAAAACGTTCCAAGGCGCTTCACAGGAGCGTTACAAACAGAATGTGACACTGATACACATAAGGAGATATTAGCACAGATGACTAAAATATTGGTCAGTGAGATCGGTTTTAAGGAGCGCCTTAAGTAGGAAAGAGATGTAGAAAAAATAAATATCAACTCTGCTCAGGTGCAAGAACACAATAGATGCGATGCCTCCATTTCAAGAAGCATTGCTTTCAATTTCATCAACTATGCCTCCTGAATTCAGATTGCAAAGAAAAGTTAAGTAAACAGCAATCTGCTGTGCAGTCAAACGCAGCACCGGACAATAAACATCTTTATTTTACGCACATTTGGATCGGGAATGACAGGTTGAGCCTATGGTTTATCTTCTCGACAAGGAATCAATCCACATTGTTTCAGGCAGCAAACTAACCAGTAACCGCGGTTGACTTCTCAGTGCCTTTCGCTAGTTTGTCCCACATTTCCAACATCTGGGACAACAAGAAATAAAGTTTCACCGAGATTTGAAGTCGGATCACTGGATTCAAAGTCCAGAGTGCTCGCCATTACAAAATGGAACCCACATCCACTGTACTGAGCGGACTCTGATTTCTCCAGCTCTTCCACTTTGGAAATCTACTGGAATCTTTTCTGAAAATGCTGGAAATACTCAGCAGGCCAGGACGCATTTGGGGAGACCCAACAGAAACTTCAGCAGACCTGAAACTTTAATCCTGTTTCTTCCTCCACAGATACTGCCTGGCCTGCTGAGTATTTCCAGCATTTTCTTCTTCTAATACAAATTTCCAGCAACCGCAGTTTTTGGCATTTTGTGTGACTCCAGTTCAGTGGGACATGTGGTGTGACGAAAAGTGGTGCATCATTTCAAATTCAGAACGAACTATCTCAGTCAAAAACAAACATTTGATACGGCAAAGAGCTGGAATATGAACTCCAGTAAAATGGATCGCAGCAAGAGCTCAGGGGGCAGGAGGATTTTGGAATAACATATGCTAAAATCGAAATAACAACAGAAAACGCTGGAAAAAACTCAGCAGGCGAGGCAGCATCCGTGGAGAGAGAAACAGAGTTAACGTTTCAGGTCGAGACCTTTCGTCAGAACTGGAAACAGCAGGAAATCAAATAGATTTAAGGCAAGGATAAAGCTGGGAAAAGGGGGAGGAGATGACAGAACAAAAGGAGAGATTAAGAGACATTAAGAGACATTAAGAGATATTGAAGGCAAGAGGTGGTGTTAATGTGACAGGTTAAGGATAAAAGAAGTGTGAAATGCACTAGCAGAATGAAGGACAGCTGCCAGCTTCTAGGAGGGAAAAAAAGGGGGGGGGGCAAACAAAAGGGTGGATGAAAAAATGAAATATAAATGTGATTGGGGCTGAGGTTATGATCTAAAATTGTTGAACTCGATATTGAGTCCAGAGGGCTGTAGCGTGCCTAAACGAAAGATGAGGTGCTGTTCCTCGAGCTTATGCTGCGCTTCCGTGGAACAGTGTAATAGGCCGAGGACGGTGAGGTCAGAGTGGGAGTGAAGTGCTATCGTACTCTAAAATCGAGCTGTGCACAAATGTTAAAATGTGCGTCAATTTACTCGGGAAACAGAGGGATTGACAAAAAGTAGGTTTCACCGAGATTTGAACTCGGAGTGTTGGATTACAGAGTCCAGAGTGCTCACCATTACACCATGGAACCGACAATGAAGTGCGTGTTACCTCCTTTACTCAAAAACTGCAACATTAACGTTTCCATCATTCAACTTTGGCTCGTCCTGGACTGATCCGTACCTTCAGCTTCCCCACTTGCCCCTCTGCAAATTATCAATGCTGAGTAAATCAGACATCTGCCGTGAAGGCTATCGGTCCTCAAATCGCTGCTTCATTTTCAAAGCAGCTTGTATTACAGTCTTGCCAGGTAAAAAGTGTAAAAGCATTGCACGGCACTGATGCACAATGCTTGGATTGAAAATATAATGGCCCAGAAATTAAACACTGAGTGTTCACGCGGGGGTAAGGCTTCTCCGCGATATCTCACTCCGCGCCTACCTTTTCCTCCGGGCCCACACAAACTTTCGTTTCAAGGCTGCAGCTGTGCAGTGCTTGCGTGACCCAGAGACGCAATTAGTTCGTGCGAGCTCTGGGATCACGTGATTCAGTTAGAGCCAATGGCAGCACACCATCTTTCTTTCACAGGTTTGACAGCAAGGGCTGTCAAAGCTATGAATACTATACCCCCGAAAATAACAGCTAAACCTCAATTAAATTTAAATAAGCCATAACATTAATAAAATAAGTATAATTAAATAAATTAACCACTTTAAACATAAAATTAAATTTTTGAAAAAATTTAAAATCTTTTTAAAAGATATAAAAATAAACTTACCTTTCTTTAAAGTCTCTAAAAAAGATAAATCTGTTGAAAAAAATTTAAAATAATACTTAATTAACTACTTACCTTGTTAAAAGAGGGTCTTACGCCTCCTTTCTTTATGTATAAAATCTTCCATGCTTACCTGCGCGTTCAAAGCACTAAGTGCACTGCGTGCGCGCAGCCGGTAGCGCGCACGCGCTTCACCGAGGAACCGCACCCTTTTGAAATGACGAAGTGCCGGTTTCCCGCGCATGCGCAGTGCAAGCAGGAGACCGGCAATTGGAGACCTAAAACGCGAGAGTACACATTGCGTACTCTCACGTATTAGGTCTAATATTCGGGCCAATATAAACTTTGTTCACGTGCAAGATATTCAATGCCTGCATTTCAAGAAGTACTGCTTTCAATTTCAACAAGCATGCCTGCTGAATGCAGATTGCAGAGAAAAGTTGAGTAAACACCAACCTGTTGTGCAGTCAAACGCAGCACTGGACAACCCGTTTGTTCTTTAAATTAGCTCCACTCACAGTGGGGAGCTTACTGAGGTTGAGCTGAGGCATTGCAGCAAGGAAGAGCGAAAAGAGCGTTGGTGCGATGACACAGCCTTGCTTGAACCCGGTTCGTACGTGAATTGGGTGTGTGGTGGAACCGTTGGTCAGGATCACAGCTTGCATGTCGTCGTGAAGCAGGCGGATGATGGTTATAAACTTTTGAGGGCAGCCGAATTTGAGGAGGACACTCCATAATCCCTCACGGTTGACAGTGTCGAAGGCGTTTTTTGAGATCAAAGAAGGCCATGTACAGCGGTTGGTGCTGTTCCTTGCATTTCTCATGTAATTGAGGTGCAGTGAACATCATGTCCATTGTGCCCCTCAGAGGGCGGAATCCGCATTGCGACTCTAGGAGAAGCTCTTCGGCCACTGGGAGAATGCGATTGAGGAGGATTCTTGCGATGACTTTCCCTGTGGCAGACAAGCAGGGAAACTCCTCTATAATTACCGCCATCGGACTTGTCACCTTTCTTGAAGATGGTCACAATTACGGCATTTCTGAGGTCCCCTGGCATGCTCTCCTCCTTCCAGATAAGAGAAATTAGTTTATGAATTCACGCCAGTAGTTGTTCTCCGCCATGCTTTAGTGCCTCGGCAGGGATTCCATCTGCTCCTGTGGCCTTGTTGTTCTTCAGTTGTCGGATGGCCTTGTCAACCTCATGTCGGACTGGGGTTGTGCTGAGATGGTGGGGGGTAGCATGCTGCGGGATGGAGTTGAGGACACTCGCTTCGAAGACAGAGTCTCGGTTAAGGAGATCTTCGAAGTGCTCCTTCCAGCGGGCACTGCCTGCCTCTCTGTCCTTGATGAGTACCTCTCCGTTCTTGGCCCGCAGTGGGGTAGGGCTTGGGTGCTTGGGCCACAGATGGTCTTTAATGCACTAAAGAATCCATGCACATCGTGGTTGTCGGCTAGCTGCTGGATCTCATGCGATTTCTCCACACACCACCTGTTCTTTAGGTCGCGAGTTTTTGTTGGACCTCGGCCTTCAGGCGGCTGTAGAGCTGCTTTCTTGCTCTCGAGTTCTGTTGCTGTTTCCAGATCAGGAATGCCTTGCACTTGCGGCTTATTAGCTCCTGGATCTCCTGGTCGTTCTCGTCGAACCAGTCTTGGTGTTTCCTGGTCGAGTGACCGAGCGTCTCTTCACAGGTGCGGATTATGGAGGCCTTGATGCAGACCAGGCGCTGTGGGTACTCTGTGTCTCTGCATCACTGGGAGTCGTCAGGTTGTTTGTGAGGCATAGGCTGAACAGGGCTTTCTCAGCGGGGTCTTTGAGTGCTCCAGTGTTGATTTTCCTGCGGCATTGGTTCTGTTGCCGCCGCTGTTTTGGGGCTTAATTGATGGAGATCATAACTGTAGCCATGTATCTGTAGCCGCGCTTCAACCTGCCATATTTCCTATCTCTAATCGCACTGGTGCGTGGCGCTGCGAGTAATCCAGAGATTTTGAACTTTGAGATCCGACTATTTAACTTCCTCCCTAGCTCCTTAAACTCTGATTCTAGGACCTCAACCCTCTTCTTCCCTATGTCATTGGTCTAGACATGAAGCACAACTTTCAGCTCTTCCATTACACCGCACAACCCCCACCCCTCACAGAATGTTCTGCACCCTCTCCGTGATATCGCTTCCCCTGACAACAGCGAGGCAACGTATCACATGGGTCTCACGCCTATGGTAGCAGAACTACCTATCTGTCTCCCTGATTATCAAATCCCCAATTACTGCTGCAATTACAGTTTCGACTCCTTCGCATGCAGTCCTTTGCCTCACGGTGCCAGAATCCAGGCTGCACTCCTTCGATGGACTGTAAACCTCACTAGTTTTCAAACTGGGGACAAATATGGGAAATTCCTCTCCGACAAGCCTGGGCTATCGAAACTTACACATGAGATGACTCTGGCCCTGATAATTTATTGAAGTACCTCCCTTTTGTTAGAGTTGATCTTCGCCCCATCCAGAAAAAAGTTCTAGCTCTCACTTGAAGGATTTCGGCAAATCGGCGTCCACCACATGAGATGGCAGCCTGATCTGGAGTCCGACGATTCTCTGGGAAAAGGGCAACCTCCTGATATCTAATCTAGATCTGGCCTTAAACAACATAATATTGGGACCCCTGTTCCTCCCTAACATATTTAATTGGAAAAACTATCAACTGGAAGACAATCTGTTCCCTTTATTATCTTAGAAACCTCAATCAGACCACCCCTAAGTCTACGCTTCTCTAATGTGTACAATTCCAACTCTTTTAGCCTATCTTGATAACTAAGGTGCTGCAAACGAGAAACTAGTCTAGTGTCTATTCGCTGCACCCTTTCCAAAGCCTCATTTTCACCCACCATATGAGGAGGCCAAAACAGGACACAGTACTCCAAGTAAGGCCTGACCATGGTTTCTACATGGAAAAAATGGTATGTATCGCCTCATAATCAATTGTCGTATGAATGCAGCCGTAAACTTTATTTGCTATTGCAATCGCTTCACGGCATTGCCCATGAACATTAAGAGATGCATTCACTGGAACCCCCAGATCTCTTGCTTGCTCCACTTGCTTTAATGCTTTTCATAGAAACATAGAATCATAGAAGATAGGAGCAGCAGTAGGCCATTCGGCCCCTTGAGCCTGCTCCAACATTCAATGCGATCATGGCTGATTATCCAAATTCAGTACCCTGCCCCTGCTTTCTCCCCATATCTCTTGATCCCTTTAGCCTTAAGAAATATATCTATTTCCTTCTTGAATATAATTAATGAATTGGCCTCAACTGCCTTCTGTGGTAGAGAAATCCACAGGTTCACCACTCTCTGGGTGAAGAAATTATTCCTCATCTCTTAACCGCCTGCTGCACCTGCATGCTTACCTTCAGCGACTGGTGCAAAAGGACACCCAGGTCTCGTTGCACTTCCCCTTCTCCCAATCTATTGCCATTTATATAATAATCTGCCTTTCTGTTTTTGACACCAAAGTGTATAACCTCGCATTTATCCACGTTATATTGCATCTGCCACGCTTCTGTTGAATCACCCAACCTATCCAAATCACCCTGGAGTTTCTCAGCATCCTCCTCGCAGCACACACGCCCACCCAGTTTTGTGTCGGCTGCAAACTTGGAGATACTACATCTAGTTCCCTTGTCTAGATCATTGATACATATTGTGAATAGCTGGGGTCTAAGGACCGATCCCTGCGGTACCCCACTAGTCACTGCCTGCCACTCGGCAAAAGGCCCGTTTATTCCAACTCTTTGCTTTCTGTCTGCCAATCAGTTCTCTATCCAAGTCAATACCTTGCCCTCAATCCCATGTGCCTTAACTTTACACGCTAATCTCTTCTGCGGGAATTTATCAAAAGCCTTTTGGAAGTCCAAATACACCACATCCACCGATTCTCCCTTATCTATTTTACCAGTTACATCATCAAAAATTCCAGTAGATTAGTCAAGCATGATTTAACTTTTGTAAATCCATGTTGACTTTGTCCGATCCTGTCACTGTTTTCCAAGTGCTCAGCTATGACATCTTTTATAACGGACTCCAGCATTTTCCCCACTACCGATGTCAGGCTTACAGTCTGTAATTCCCCGTTTTCTCTCTACCACTCTTTTTGAATAGTGGGGCAACATTAGCTACCCTCCAATCCATGGGTAATGTTCCAGATTCCATCGAATGTTGGAAGATGATCAGCAATGCATCTACTATTTCTAGGGCCACTTCCTTAAGTACTCTAGGATGTCGATTATCAGGCCCTGGGGATTTATCGGCCTTCAATCCCTTCAATTTCCCTAACACCATTTCCCAACAAAAACTGATTCCTTTCAGTTCCTCACTTTCATCAGACCCTATGTTCCCCAACATCTCTCGGAGATTATTTGTGTCCTCCTTTGTGAAGAAAGAAACAAAATATGTATTTAATTTGTCTGAAATTTCTTTGTTCCCATTATAAGTTCCCCTGATTCTGACTGCAATGGACCTGTGCTTGATTTCACTAATCTTTTTCTCTTCACATATCTATAAAAGCTTTTACAGTCAGTATTTTTGTTCACTGAAAGCTTACTCTCGTATTCTATTTTCCCCTTCTTAATTAATCCCTTTGTCCTCCTTTGTTGAATCTTAAACTGCTCCCAATCGTCAGGGTTAATGCTTTTTCTGGCCAATTTATATGCCCTCTCCTTGGATTTTATGCTATCCCTAATTTCCCTTGTTAGGCACGGTTGAGTCACACTTTTTGTTTTATTCTTATGCCAAACTGGGATGAACAAATTCTGTAGTTTGTCCATGAGGTCTTTGAATGTTTGCCATTGCCTATCCACCGTCAACCATTTGAGTGACATTCCCCAATCAATCCTACCCAACTCGCACCTCATACCATCGTAGTTTCCTTTATTTAAATTTAGGACCCTATTATCTGAGTCAACTACTTCACTCTCCATCCTAATGAAGAATTCTATCATATTAAGATCGCACTGACCCAAGGGACCTCGCACAACAAGATTGCTAAATAATCCTTTCTCATTGCATAATACCCAGTCTAAGATGCCCGGATCTCTGGTTGGTTCCTCGACATATTGGTCCAGGAAACCATCCCGTAAATACTCCAGGAATTCCTCCTCCATAGTATTGTTGCTAATTTGGTTAGCCCAATCTATATGTAGATTAAAGTCACCCATGATGACTGCTGTGCTCTTATTGCACGCTTCTCTAATTTCCCTTTTAATGCCATCCCCAACCTCCACATTACTGTTTGGAGGTCTATATATCACTCCCACTAACGTTTACTGCCCCGTGTTATTTCTCAGTTCAACCCATACAGATTCATCAGAGCTAATATCCTTCCTTTCAATTGTGTTAATCCCCACACAATGCTACCCCACATCCCTTTCCTTTTTGCCTATCTTTCCTGAATATTGAGTACCCCTGGATGTTGAGTTCCCAGCATTGGCCACCCTGGAGCCATGTTTCGGTAATCCCAATCAAATCATTTTCGTTTACCTCTATTTCCGCAGCTAATTCATCCACCTTGTTCCGAATGCTCCTTGCATTAAGACACAAAGCCTGCAGGCTTGTTTTTTAACGCTCTTAGATCTATTAGAATTAGTATATACTGTGGCCATGTTTGATTTAAACCGTTGTTTTCCCTGACTGCTACTTTTGTTTTTCTCCTTCCTATCTTTTGCTTTTATCCTTGATTCCCTTTCCTCTGTCTCCCTGCTCAGGTTCCCAACCCCCGGCCATTTTAGTTTAAACCCTCCCCCAGAGCACTAGCAAACATTCCCCCTAGGACATCAGTCCCGGCCCTGCCCAGTTGTAGACCGTTCGGTTTGTATTGGTCCCACCTCCCCCAGAACCGGTTCCTGAAGTGTGTGCAATTGATAAGCATTCGCCCTCCCCACGTGAAAAACACTGCACTTTTCCAAATTATACATCATTTTCCAGTCATGAGCAACTCCCACAACAATTCAAGATCCACCTGAAGCTGTAAAAATTAATCTTCTGTCCGGAATCTCATATAGATCTTAGTATCATCTGCAAACTTGCAGATTGTGCCCCCAACACCTACATTTAGATCACAAATAAAAATAGTAAAAGGCAACGGTGCCGACACTGAACCCTACTTGACACCACTGGTGACTGGTTTCCAAACAGATGCAAATCCATATTTAACATGTTTCTGCCTTCATCTTTCGAGGCAGTCCTCAATCTAGTTCAATATGTTACCTCTAATAACAGAGGGGGAGTGATGGAGACTGGGAATGGGGGATCGGGCAGAGATGGAGACTCAAAAATGCGGGTTTGGGTAAGAGATGGAGACTAGGAATGGGGGCTCGGGGATAGATGGAGATTGTGGAATGGGGGATTGGGAGTGAAGGTTATTGTGGATTGGAGGTCAGAGGAGAGATCGGTTGGTCCACTGGTGGGGAAATGGGGAACTAGTGATCGGAAACCAAGCATTCTCACTGGTAGAACAAGGTGGAAAGGGAGGAGAACGTTTCTTCAACTGAGGGCTATTAGACCATGGGACCCTTCACCACCTGTACCTATTGAGATTGGGACTAAAACTTCATCTCAAAGGGAAAATGAGAAAGAATTGAAAAGGAGGAATATGAAAAGATCGGGGTTTTAATGAGATTACAGTAGCGAGCGCTAGCCCCGGGGCCGAATGGCCTCCTCCTGTGCTGTAATTCCTGCCATCCTATGAAAACAATCCCTTATTGTGTCCCAGCTCAGGGGGTGATTTAGAAATGCTGACGATGAGCTGATTTTCGGACGATGTGCACTGTGAGCCCGCAGCCCTCTGCACAAACTCAGAGGTTGATGTAAGTCGCTCTGTGCCACCCAGATTTGACGTGTGAAGAATAAGAACAGATCAGCTCTGACAGAAGCTCCTGGTTCAGAATTGGCAGTAATGAGTGCAGCTTCAGTGAGTTAGCATTATTTATTGGTGAAATCAAAATTCCTCCTTCCTCTGGTTTCACCTCTCTGAATCGCTCTCCCCACTTCGGTTTTTTCTTCCCTACCTTCGGTTCTCCTCCACCACACATTCGGGTCCACTCTGCCACGCTCGGTTTCCCCTCTGTTTTCACTCTCAGCGGTGGCGCTTTCAAGAGAGAGGCAGCGAGAGGAACCTTCACAAAAGAAGAAAATCAAGCAGTGACATCACATGGCAGCAGGTAGGTGATTGGTTGGTGAGTTTAGCCTCTAAACTGGGGAAGTGTGTTAAACTCAGAGCTAGGAAACTGTAACTTGCTATTATTTTACTTTACTTAATTAGTAAATTAAACTAGAGTAACCAATCAATTAATAAAACTGAAATAACTGATTGAAAATATAATTAAAATAATTAATTAACTAATCTGTTAAATAAAGAAGGTAAGCTAGACATGGCAGGGCAGATTGTGTGCCGTAACTGCAGCATGTGGGAGTTTGTGGAGATCAGCGAGATCCCGAGCAACCATATCTGCAGTAAATGTCTGCAGCTCGAGGAACTTCGGCTCAGAATTGTTGAGCTGGAGTACGAGGTGCAGACATTGCGGGGCATCAGGGAGTGGGAGAGGCAACTGGACACATTTTTCTAGGAGGCAGTCACACCCCTCAGATTAAGTAGTACTTCAGATTTCCTCAATGGTTAGGGACAGGAGGGTGTGACCGCGAGTCAGGAAGGTATCGCGACCGAGGAAGTAGTGATGGAGGAGACTCGGCCCTTCACTTTGACCAACAGGTATGAGATACTAGGGCTGCAGGATAGATGAGCAAACTGACCATGGCATCATGGTGCACGAGGCAATTCAAGTGGCGGGAGTGAAAAGGAAAGTGTTAGTGGTAGGGGACAGCATAGTCAGGGGGATAGAAACAGTTCTCTGCAGCCGCGAACGGGAGTTCTGAAGGTTGTGTTGCCTGCCTGGTGCCAAGGCAAATGGTGTCACCTCGCGGGTGCTAAGAATTTGAAGGGGAAGTGGGAGGATCGAGTTGTAGTGGTCCATGTCGGAACCAACGACATAGGTTGAACAAGGAATGAGGTTCTGCTGAGGAGTTGGGGTCGAAATTAAAAAGCAGAACCTCACAGGTAATAATCTCTGGATTGTTACCTGAGTCACGCTCAAATTGGCATAGGGACAAACAGATTGGAAGGTTAAATTCTTGGCTGAAAGGGTGATGTGGAAGGCAGGGGTTTCATTTCAAGGAGCACTGGGATCAGTACTGGGGAAGAGGGAGCTCTTCCTCGTGGACGGGCTCCACTTAAACCGGGCTTGGACCAGTATCCTGGCAAATCGAAAACTAGGGCAGAAGATAGGGCTTTAAAATAATGAAGCGGGGTGGAAGGATTCAGGTAAGGGTAAATTCAAACGCAGTAAGAGAAAACTCAAGGCTGTAGAGCAGAGCAGTGATCTGGGTAAAGATTAGCAGAGAGGGTCAGGAAGCGACACAAAGATTAATAAAAGTAACAGGTCATTAGTGACTAAAGTGACATCAGGGAAAGATATAGAAAAAGTAAAGCT
Source organism: Squalus acanthias (assembly GCA_030390025.1). NCBI lineage: Eukaryota > Metazoa > Chordata > Chondrichthyes > Squaliformes > Squalidae > Squalus > Squalus acanthias. The sequence continues at coordinate 4,865,068 of JASTWF010000029.1, read as the reverse complement.
AAAGGTATTGGCCCAGAAATTCGGCTGAATACGGGAGAGTACGCACTGTGTACTCGCCCGTATCTGTTCCCGAAGTGCCGGTTTCCTGCATGCACTGTGCATGCGCGGGAAAGCGGCACTTCGGGTATTGCGAAGGAGGCGGTTCCAAAGTGAACCGCGTGTGCACTACTGGTTGTGCGCATGCAGCTCACTTTGGTTTTTTTCAAGATTTGAACACGCAGGTAACTGTTGAAGATTTTACACATAAAGAAAGCAGGCGTAAGATCCCCTTTTAACAAGGGAAGTCGTTAATTTAGTCTTATTTTTTAAAAAATTCATCTGGTTTATCTTTTTTAGAGACTTTAAAGAAAGGTAAGTTTATTTTTATAACTTTTAAAAAGAATTTAAATGTTTTCAAAAATTAAAATGTTTGTTTAATGTGGTTAATTTATTTAACTATAGTTATTTTATTAATGTGATGGTTTTTTTTTAATTTAATTGAGGTTTAGCTGTTCTTTTGGGGGCAAGTTGTATTCATAGTTTTGACAGTTCTCCTGTCAAAACTATGAATGAAAGATGGTGTGCTGCCATTGGCTCTAACTGGCTCACGTGATCCCAGAGTTCGCATCGAACTAACTGTGCCTCGAGGACACGCAAACACTGCACGCCGGCACCAGGGAGAGGCCCTGGAATGGAAGTTTGTGTGGGCCGGAACCATAAAGGCAGGCGCGGTAGGTAAGATCGCGCACGATCTTTACCCCGGCGGCAACCATCGAAGTCTAATTTCTGGGCCAACTGTCTGCACGAAGCATTCGCAACAAAATAGATGAATTAAAAGCGCAGATAGAAATACATGGGATTGTTTTAATAGCCATTACAGGGACGTGGTTGCAGGGAGACCAAGGTTGGGAACTACGTATTCCAGCATATTTGAACTTTGGAATAGTCGGTCGCAATGGAGAAAGAGGAGTGGTAGCCCTGATCATAAAGGAGGGAATAAAAACAGTCGGAAAAACAAACTGTAGAATCGGTTTGGGTGGAGCAAAGAAACAACACGGGGGAGATAATAGCTGTTGGAGTAGTCTATACGCCTCCTAGCAGTGGTTGTAATGGCGGGAAGAGGACAAATCAGTAAATTAGAGATGCATGTAACAAGGCTAATAAAGTAATCATGCGGAATTTAACTTTCATATAGATTTGTAAAACCAAATTTGCAGAAATAGTGCAGAGGAAGAGTTCATGCAATGCATTCAAGATAGTTGTAAAGGAACCTACCAGGGAAATGTTATTTTAGATGTAGTACTGTGCAATGTGACAGAGTTAATTAATAACCTTGTTGTAAAGGAGCCTCTGGGGAGCAGTGATATTAATATGTTAGAATTTTATGTTGAGTTTGAGAGTGATTTAGTTAAGCCCGAAACTAGGGTCCTAAACCTGACCAAAGCCAACTACGTAGGTATGAAAGACGAGTTGGCTATGGTCGTTTAGGAAACCAGATTAAAAGATATGACAGTAGAAAAGTAATTGCAAAGAATTAAAGAAATTATTCATAATTCGCAACGACTTTTCATTGCCTTAAGTTATAAAAACAACTCGGGAAAAATGGTCCAACTATGGCGAATAAGAGAGATTAAAGATGGAATTAGATTAAAGGAAGAGGCTTATAATGTTGCCAAAAAGATTAGCAAGACTGAGGATTGGCAGGATTTTAGAATTCAGCAGAGGAGGACCAAGAAATTACTGAAGAAAGGGAAAATGGAATATGAGAGTAAACTTGCGAGAGACATAACAACAGACTGTACAAGCTTGTATAGGTATGTCAAAAGGAAAAGATCAGAGAAAATAAACGTGGGTCACTTGCAGGCTGAGAGAGCAGAAATTATAATGTTGTATAAGGAAATGACAGAGAAGTTAAACAAATACATTGGCCCGAAAATTAGACCTAATGCGGGAGAGTACGCACTGTGTACTCTCGCGTATTAGGCCCCGAAGTGCCGGTTTCCTGCATGCACTGCGCATGCACGGGAAACTGGCACTTCGGGTATTGCGAAGGGGGCAGTTCCTAAGTGAACTGCGTGCGCACTACAGGTTGTGCGCACGCAGCGCACTTAGTTTTTTTTTCAGGTTTGAACGCGCAGATAAGTGTTGTAGATTTTACACATAAAGAAAGCAGGCGTAAGACCCCTTTTAACAAGGTAAGTAGTTAATTATGTCTTATTTAAAAAAAAATTCAACAGGTTTATCTTTTTTAGAGACTTTAAAGAAAGGTAAGTTTATTTTTATAACATTTAAAAAGAATTTAAATTTTTTCAAAAATTTTAATTTTTGTTTAAAGTGGTTAATTTATTTAACTATAGTTATTTTATTAATATGATGCCTTTTTTTAATGTAATTGAGGTTTAGCTGTTCTTTTGAGGGCTTGTTATATTCATAGTTTTGACAGCCCTTGCTGACAAAACTATGAATGAAACATGGTGTGCTGCCATTGGCTCTAAGTGGCCCACGTGATCCCAGAGGTCGCATCGAATTAACTGCGCCTCTGGGACACGCACACACTGCGCGCCAGCACCAGGGAGAGGCCCAGGAACTGAAGTTCGTGCGGGCCAAAACCATAAAGGTAGGCGCGGAGTGCGATATCGCGGGGGAACCTTACCCCCGGGCAAACATCGAACTCCAATTTCTGGGCCATTGTGTCTGCTTTCATAGAGGAAGACGCAAGCAACCTCCGGAAATACTGGAGAACCAAGGGTCTACGAAAATCAGGAACTGAACGAAAGTAGTATTAGTAAAAAAAAGCACAGGAGAAATTAATGGGACTGAAAGATTACAAATCCCCTGGACCTGATCGCCCGCATCCGAGGGTTTTAAACGTGGTGGGTATAGATATAGTGGATGGATTGGTTGTCATCTTCCAAAATTCAATTTATTCTAGAACGGTTCCTGTCGATTGGAAGGTTGAAATTGTAACCCCAATATTTAAAAAATGAGGGAGAGAGAAAAGGGGGAACTACAGACCAGTTAGCCTGACATCAGTAGTAGGGCAAATGCTAGAATCTATTATTAATGACGTAGTAAAAGGGTACTTACGAAAAATAATAGGATTGGGCAGAGTCAACACGGATTTATGACAGGCAAATCATGTTTGACGAATCTGTTAGAGTTTTTTGAGGTTGTAACTTGCAGAAGGGATGAAGGGGAAACAGTGGATGTGGTGCATTTGGATTTTCAGAATGCATTCGATAAGGTGCCACACAAAAGGTTATTAAACAAAATTAGGGCTCATGGGATTCGGGCTAACATAAAGCATGGATTGAGGATTGGTTAACTGACTAAAAACAGAGAGTAGGAATAAACGGGTCATTTTCGGGTTGGCAGGCTGTAACTAGTGGTGTACCGCAAGGATCAGTGCTAGGGCCACAGCTATTCACAATCTATATCAAAGATTTGGATGAGGGGAACAAATGTAAACTATCCAAGTTTGCTAATGACACAAACCTTGGTGGGAATGTAAGTTGTGAGGATGATGCAAAGAGGCTTCAGACCGACATACACAGCCTAAGGGATTGGGTAAGAAACGGTCAAAGGAATATAATGTGGAGAAATGTGATGTTATCCACTTTTCTAGGGAAAATAGAAAAGCAGGTATTATAGAATGGCGAGAGAATGGGAAATGATGTTTTTCAGAGGGACCTCGGTGTCCTTGTACATGAATCACTGAAAATTAAAATGCAGGTACAGCAAGCAATTAGGAATGCAAATGGTATGTTGGCGTTTATTACAAGCGGATTTGAGTATAAGAGTAAAGGCGTCTTACTGCAATTATAAAGGGCCCTGGTGAGACCACACGTGGAGTATTGTGTACAGTTTTGGTCTTCTTACCTAAGGAAGGATATACATGCTATAGTGGGAGTGCAACGATGGCTCAGCAGACTGATCCTGGGATGGGGGGATTGACCAATGAGGAGAGATTGAGTAGACTCGGCCTATATTCTCCAGCGTTTAGATGAATGAGAGGCGATCATTGAAACATATAAAATTCTTACAGGGCTTGACAGGGAAAATGCAGGAAGGATCTTTCCCCTGTCTGGGGAATCTAGAAGCAGGGGTCACAGTCTCAGAATAAGGGGTCACCATTTTGGACTGAGATGGGGAGAAATTTCATCACTCAAATGGTTGTGAATCTCTGGAATTCTCTACCCCAGACGGCTCTGGAGGGTCAGTCGTTGAGTAAATTCAAGACAGAGCTCGATAGATATTAGTGTATCTTAAGGGCATCAAGAGTTATGGGGATAGTGCAGGAAAGTGGAGATGAGGTAGCAGATCAGCCATGATGTTATTGAACGACGGAGCAGGCTCGAGGGGCCGATTGTACTACTCCTGCTGCTGTTGCTTATGTTCATATTTTCTTTTGATCGGTAGTACTAGGGTCTATCGGTAATTCAGTGCTGGTTATTGAGATGGAGGGGTGGTGGAGCGGGTGGTACTAGCACTAGGGTCGATAGGTGAATTGATGTATCTTATTGAGGTGAACGCATGTAAAGGAAATAATGCTAGGCGATTCACTGCTGTTCAGAATATTGAAGCTATGTTGAAGTGACTTGTACTGTACCCGCAGGTACTTGCAGAACATTACATAGGATATACAGCACAGAAACAGGCCATTCGGCCCAAACAGTCTATGTCGACGATTACGCTCCACTCGAAACTTCTTCCTTCTTTCCTCATTTAACTCTGTCAGCGTCACCGTCTACTCCCTACAACCTCATATGCGTTTCTAAGCTCCTCTTAAAGGCATCTATAATATTCGCTTCATCCACTCCCTGTGGGAGCGAGTTCCACATTCTTACCCCTCTCATGGTAAAGATAATTTTTTCATGAATTCTCTATTTGATGGCCATAGTTTTTCACTTCCCCGCAAGTGGAAACACAATCGCTGTGTCTGCTCTCTGAAAACCATTCACAAACATAATGACCTGTACTAGGTCAACCCACAGCCTTCTCTTTTCAAGAGAAAAGAGACCCAGCCTGCTCATCCTTTCCTGAAAGGTGTAACTTCGCATTTCTGGAATCATTCTTGTAAATCTTTTTCCACCTTCTCTAGTTCCTAGATATCCTTTTTGCAATATGGCGACCATTATTGTTAGGAATTGGCTAAAGGTTAGTCACGCTTGTTGAGATAGTCTCCGTCGAATATCGATAAAGCCCCGAAGTTTGGCGGTGGGATGATGGAATACAAAGATTTGATGTGCTGGTCACAGAACTTAGTGGCAGCAGGCAGAGGGTGATGGTCAAAGGTTATTTTTGTGTCTGGAAGCCTGTGTCCAGTGGTGTACCGCAGGGATCGGTGCTGGGTCCTTTGCTGTTTTTTGTGTACATTATTGATTTAGATATGAATGTAGGAGGTATGATCAGTAAGTTAGCAGATGACACGAAAATTGATGGAGTGGTAAATAGCGAGGAGGGAAGCCTTAGGCTGCAGGATTATATAGACGGATTGGTCAGATGTGCAGAACAGTGGCAAATGGAATTTAGCACTGAAAAGTGGGAGGACGAACAAGGCAAGGGAATACACAATGAATGGTAGGACCCTCGGAAGGATGTGATTGCATTGGAGAGCGTGCAGAAGAGATTCACCATGATGTTACATGGGCTGGAGCGCTTCAGCTATGAAGAGAGACTGGACACGTTGGATTGTTTTCCTTAGAGCAGAGAAGGCTGAGGGGGGACTTGATTGAGGTGTACAAAATTATGAGGGGCATAGATAATGTAGTTAGAAAGGATATTTTCCCCTAAGTGGAGGGATCAACAACTCGGGGGCATAGTTTCAAGTTAAGGGGCAGGAGGTTTAGAGGGGATTTTTGGAAAAGCTTTTTCACCCAGAGGGTGGTTGGAATCTGTAACTCACTGCCTGAAACGGTGGTAGTGGCAGGAACCCTCACAATATTCACGAAGCATTTAGATGTGCACTTGAAACGCCATAGCATACAAGGCTACGGACCAAGTGCTGGCAAATGGGTTTAGAATAGACAGGGCTTGATGGCCGGCGCAGACACGATGGGCCGAAGGGCCTCTTTCTGTGCTGTATAACTCTATGGCTCTATGACCCTCTCCCTTTTAAATAAACAGCTATATTAACCTTTTATTTGAAATTTTAGGAGTGCCTACACTACAACAGTGACAACATTTTCTTTATTTCATGCTTTTTTCTTGCCTTTCTTTTTCTATTTCTCTCTCACTTTCCTTCTTTCGGCATAATATAAAGCTACTGACTGGTATCAGTAACTGCAATAGAAGTGTCCGGTGGACTATTGATTTTATTAAACAGGCACGTCAGGGTTAATGATCAGACTATGCGTTATTAAATCCTAAAAACAAAGCCAAATACTGCAGATGCTGGAAATCTGAACTAAAAGCAGAACATTCTGGTAACACTCAGCAGATCAAACAGCATCTGTGGTAATTGCACAGCAGGGACTGGAAGGAGTGATTAATATAGGGAACAATATTATTTAAATTCATAATATTGCTTTAGTTTCGTTTTGCTTTGTATTAATATACTTTATACGTTGTGGCCCTCTAAAAGCAGGCATGCTTGATAGTCTTTTTGATTGATAACACTGGAGCACCCCATTGTCTCCTTATACTTTTATTAATGAAGAGTCACCTGTGGAAATTCGTGTTAGGATTGTGAGATTTGTCCAAGTGTATGAAGGTGCAGCATTTATCCTGGTCATCGGTGCTTTATCTAATTGGAAGTTCCGCTGTTGTTGTTAAAAGTCTTCGAGTGAAAATTGTTGACAACATCTATTTGTTCAGTGGCTGTAATTAAACCCAGTCAGCAGGGGAACCGAATTTCTGACTGGTTGGATTCTCTCTCCTATAAATAAGGGGAATCTTCTCAACGTGTCAATCGGAGAATTGCTCCCAGCATCACCACCAACCATCGAATCATCGATTCTAACAGAAAGGCGTAAAATGTCTCTTGGTTTTCTAATCAAGCTCAAGATTCTGTGGGCGATTAATGATATACAAAGGAGTTACTACCCCATCCTTGCTGCGGTCGGAGTCCCGGGTAAGTCATTACCTGCAGCTGGTACTTCAAGAACTGGAGATTAACAGTATGTAGCATCTTAGTCCGTGTGTCCACCTTTTTATTTTATTAATTTCCACACATTGGAGCAGTGAATAAACTTCAATAACACTTTGTTGGCAGTAAACTGCTTTGGGGTAAACTGACGTCATGAATGGTGCTGTATGAATGCAAGTTCTTTCTTTCATTCTCTCTTACGCTCTTTCTCTCGTGTGTGTGTTTTTATATCAATGACTCAGATTTCAATGTAGGGTCATGATTAAGAAGATTTCAGATGATACAAAAATTGGACGTGTGGTTGCTAGTGAGGAAAAAAGCTGTAGACTGCAGGAAGATGGGCAGAAAGTGGCAAATGGAATTCAATCCAGAGAAGTATGAGTTAATGGATATGGGGAGGGCTCACAAGGCAAGTGAATACACAATAAATTGAACGATATTGAACATTGTAGAGCGACAGAAGAACATTGGACTGCGTGTCCACAGATCCCTGAAAGTAGCAGAGGAGGTCGATAAGCTAGTTAAGAAGGCATATGTAATACTTTCCTTTATTAGACAAGGCATACAATATAAGAGCACGGAGATTCTGCTTCAACTTCATAAAACATTAGTTTGGCCACAGCTAGAGTACTGCGTACAGTTCATGTCACCATATTACAGGAAAGATGTGATTGCACTCGACAAATCTGAGCTGAAGTTCCTCGAGATGCAGTCATTTACTACAGACATGTTCGTCCGGTATTGCGATGCTCTCCACAAACTCACACATGCTGCAGTTGTGGCACACCACCTGCACTGCCATACATATTTTTCCCTGTTTTATTTATTTAACTTATTAAAGTTTATGCGCTTAATTAACTGAGCTTATAGTTTTGTATTTAACTCATTAGAAATTACATTTAGAATAACTTAAACATTTACCTGTAACACAAAGCACTACATGGAATATGAACACCAGTAACATGGATTGCATAGAAACACAGAAGATAGGAGTAGGAGTAGGCCATTCAGCCCCTCGATCCTGCTCCGCCATTCAATGAGATCATGGCTGATCATCCAAACTCAGTACCCTGTACCTGCCTTCTCCCCATATCCCTTGATAACTTTAGCTTTAAAAAATATATCTAACTCATTCTTCAATATATTGGTGGCTAAAATCAGCACCTCGTTCCCCCTTGGCTCCGAATTCTCATTCTCTCCAAATTATCAACTTTAACACGCTGTTTAGAAACACTCTGTTTAAGCCCATTCTGTCCAGACCACTCTGTAGACCTACTCCGTTACATTACCTGAAACAAAATCAAAGTACTCTATTTGTCCAGTGTTCGGTGAATAATTTCCTTTTCTCCAATTGCTCACAGTTAACGTGGTGACGATTGCGATCCTGTCTCGGGGAAAGTGCGGTCTCTCCATATGTGTCACTCGCTACCTGGTGGCCATGGCAGCGGCGGATCTACTGGTTGTGATCATCGATCTGATACTCAGGCAAACTCCTATTGTTTATCTGGAACTATTCCTGTTTGTATGGTACATTAGAGTATGTAATATTCATGCCGTCATACTTCATGCCGCTACAGACTGTTCTGTCTGGTTCACCGTAACTTTCACCTTCGATCGATTTGTGGCCATTTGTTGCCAGAAGCTGAAATCTAAATATTGCATCGAGAAAACGGCGGCTGTTGTTTTAGGAACAGTGACTGTGCTGAGCTGTTTGAAGAACATTTTCTGGTATTTTCTGTATAAAGGTAAATACTGGCTTACTGACGATCCCTGGTTTTGCCATGTGACAATCAGTGTATATCGCTCGCTGGCCTGGGCCATCGTTGAATTAATGCATTATATTTTAACGCCATTTGTTCCATTTGTTTTGATTCTACTGTTCAATGCATTGACGGTCAAACACATTTTAGTGGCCAGCAGAGCCCGCAGAAGACTCCGGGGTCGGAGCAGTGGAAAGAGTCCCAGTGATCTTGAGATAGAGAGCAGAAGGAAATCCATGATTGTACTGTTTGTTATATCAGGGAATTTCATACTACTGTGGGTGGTGTTCATGATTTGTTCCATATGGAGACGATTGGATTACTTGGGATATTCTGTTTCTCTGCCCAAATTTGTAACGGAAATCAGTACATTCTTGGGTCACGGAACAGCACACTCCCTGGTCCTGTTATTACACACTCCTGGTCCCAGTACACCACACTCCCGGGTCCCGGTACAGCACACTCCCGAGTCCCGGTACAGCAAACTCCCGAGTCCCGGTACAGTACATCAGTACATTCCCGGGTCCCGGGACAGCACACTCCCTGGTCCTGTTATTACACACTCCTGGTCCCAGTACACTACACTCCCGGGTCCCGGTGCACCACACTCCCGGGTCCCGGTACAGCACACTCCCGAGTCCCGGTACAGCAAACTCCCGAGTCCCGGTACAGTACATCAGTACATTCCCGGGTCCCGGTACAGCGCACTTCCTGGTCCGGTTATTGCACACTCCTGGTCCCACTGCACCACACTCCCGGGTCCCGGCGCTGCACATTCCCGAGTCCCGTTACAGCAAACTCCCGAGTCCCGGTAGAGTACATCAGTACATTCCCGGGTCCCGGTACAGCGCACTCCCTGATCCGGTTATTGCACACTCCTGGTCCCAGTGCACCACACTCCCGGGCCCCAGTGCTGCACATTCCCGAGTCCCGGTACAGCAAACTCCCGAGTCCCGGTACAGTACATCATACATTCCCGGGTCCCGGTACCTGGCACTCCCTGGTCCTGTTATTGCACACTCCTAGTCCCAGTGAGCCACACTCCCTAGCCCCGGTGCTGCACATTCCCGAGTCCCGGTACATCAAACTCCCTTGTCCCGGTACAGTACATCAGTACATTCCCGGGTCCCGGTACAGCGCACTCCCTGATCCTGATATTGCACACTCCTGGTCCCAGTGCACCACACTCCCGGGTCCCGGTGCTGCACATTCCAGGGTGCTCGGATTCCAAGTCCGGAAAAATCAGGTGACCAGACCGCTTAACCGGCTGAGTGATTTAAGTGAAACGGAAAAGACACCTGCAGCAGCCACAATTCATCACGGTTTATAGTTTTTTCATAACGGCTATACTTTACATGAATCCATTGTGGTTTGTTGATAAAACTAATGTTAAACCATATCATGGAATCTTGCTAAATTCTCACCAATATGAACCACACCAGAGACAATCATTCCACCATCTATTTTTTTTTATCCCGAAGCTCAAATATTGCTGTTGCAATCAATAGTCCAGCAAGACTTGACACGCTGTTAATTTAATCCAGCTGTGGCTTTAAGCGGTGTGTTCAATGGGTTAACACTCGGTATTCTAAATGGGTTAATACATGTTTTTTTCAATGCACTAATATCCGTTAATATAAATGGCTTAATATCCGGTGTGTTAAATGGGTTACTAGTGGACTGTGAGATGTTAATCTGACAGCTTCAAGATTCAGCTAATAATAATTCCTCAGAAAGTCATTCACATGTTTAGAACCGTAACCTGTCCTTGTATTTTTCATAATCGTGCTGTTCTTGCTCGATTCATACAACGACAACAATATCACACAATTTCTGATGAAATGTCATCGACCTGAAACGTTAATTCTGTTTCTCTCTCCACAGATGCTGCCTGACCTGCTGAGTATTTCCAGCATTTTCTGCTTTTATTTCCGATTTCCACCACGTGCAGTATTTTGCTTTTGAACAACAATAAATACTTGCATTCATATAGCGCCTTTAACACAGTAAAACGTCACAAGGCGCTTCACAGGAGCATCATCAGGGTCAATCAGACACCAGGGAGATATTAGTACAGGTGGCCCAATGGATAGTCGAAGAGATAGGAGGAGAGAGAGGTAAAGAGGCGGAGAGGTTTGGATGGGTATTCCAGAGCTAAGTGCCTCGGCAGCTGAAGGCACGGCCACCAATGCTGGAGCGATAAAAAATCAGGGACATGCAAGGCACCAGAATTGGAGGAGTGCATTCTCATGCAGGGTTGACGGTATGAAAGAGGTTTCAACGATAGGCAGAGGCGATGAAAAGGAGCGATTTCAACACAGGGATGAGCATTCCTAAATCGATACATTGCTGGACCGGGAGCTAATGTAGGTCAGTGAACACGGAGGTGATGTGTCAAAGGGACTTGGTGCGAATAAGGATTCGAGCAGCAGAGGTATGGATGAGCTCAAGTTCCGAAGGTCCAAGTTGGGAGGCCGACCATGAATGCATTGGAATATTCGAGTCTAGAGGTAACAGAGGCACAAATGAAAGTGTCAGCAGCAGATAAGCTGAGGCAGGGGCGAAGATGCGCAATGTTACTGGTGGAAGTAGGTAGTCTTGGAGCTGGAGAGGATACGGGGTTGAAAACTCACCTCAGGGTCAATTACGACGGCAAAGTTCTGTATGGTCTAGTAAAGTCTCCGATTATCTCCAATTTTCCTTTAATCAAAGCTGCAACCCCTCCTCCTTTCTCCTTGCTTTTCTTTTTTGAATACCCTGTCGCCAGGAATATGAAGCATCTAATACACTTTTCAGGTCTCGTTACCGCCACTACATTATATTCCCACGTGACAATTTGCGCATTCAGCTCACCAATCTTATTAAACCAACTTCGTTCATTTGAGCACATGCACTCCAAACCCAAATTAGACCTCTTTGTATTTTCTATGATCCCACCTAATTCTGTATTATTTCTTACTCTAACTATTTCTCCCAGTCTTCTGAGCACTTTGATTCCATATTTTAATACAACATCTTGGTGCCCAACACACTGCCGAATTAGTTTATACCCTCCGGCTCGCACTAGTTAACCTTGCCGCGAGGATATTGGTTCCACCTCACTTGACGTGCAAGCCGTCCATCTTGAACAGATCCCTCCTGCCACAGACTATGTCGCAATGTCGCAGGAATCTGCTGCAGCTTGTCTGTAGCCACGCTTTAATCTGCACTATCCTTTTCTTTCAACTCTCACTGGGGCGTGGCATTGGGAGTAATCCAGCGATTACGATATTTGAGATCCTGCTATTTAACTTCCTCCCTAGCTAATAAACTCTGACTCCAGGACCTCAACCCTCTCCTTCCCTATATCATTGCTTCAGACATGGACCACAACTTCCGGCTCTACCATTACACCCGCAACCCCCCACAGAATGTTCTGCACCCTCTCCGTGATATCCCTTAGCCTGGCACCAGAGTGGCAACGTGTCATATGGGTCTCACGCCGATGGTAGCAGAACTACCTATCTGTCCCCCTGACCATCGAATCCCAAATTACTGCTGCAATTACAGTTTGGATGCCCCCGTGTGTATTCCCTTGCCTCACGGTGTCAGACTCTGGACTGCACACCTTCGAGGGGTTGTCAACCTCACTGGTATTCAAATTTGAGACAAATATTGGAAATTCCTCTTCGACACCCCCGGCGATCTTAAATTGTCCAGGAGATCACACTGGTCCTGATAGTTCCTTGCAGTAACTGCCTTTTGGTGCAGTTAATCTTCGCCCCATCCTGAAACAGGTCAAGCTCTCGCTTGAAGGAGTTTGGCGAATCGACGTCCACCACAGGAGACGGCAGCCTGATCTGGAGCTCCACTATTCTCTGGGAAAAGGACAACCTCCTGACATCTAACCTAGATCTGGCCTTACACATCTTACTTTTGTGACCCCTGGTCTTCCCTAACCTATTTAATTGGAACAAACTATTAACTGGAAGACAATCTGTTCCCTTTGTTATCTTAGAAAACACAATCTCATCACCCCTAAGTCTATGCTTTTCTAATGTGTACAGTCCCAACTCTTTTAGCCTATCTTGATAACTGAGATGCTGCAAACGAGAAATTAGTCTGGTGGCCTTTCCCTGCACCCTTTCCAAAGCCTCATTATCACCCACCATATGAAGAGATCAAAACTGGACACAGTATTCCAAGTGAGGCCTGACCATGGTTTGTACCTGGACAAAATGGTATATGTTGCCTCATAATCAATTGTGCTATGAATGTACCCCTAACCATTATTTGGTCCAGCAATCGCTTCACGGCATTGTCCATGAAGGTTTAGAGATCAGTTGTATAGAAGTTCATGACTGTAGTGATCGAGGCAGGTCTCATAGTCGATAATCCTGTGAATACACTCTTGGCTCTAGCAATCGATTCATTGCATTTCACATGAACCTTAAGAGATGCATTCACTGGAATCACCAGATCTCTTGCTTGATCCACTTGCTTTAATGCTTTTCCCTGAAGGGTGTGCGTATGTTAAGCATTCGCCCTGCCCACGTGAACAAAACTGCACTTTTCCAAATTATACATAATTTTCCAGTCATGAGCCACTCCCACAACAAACAACTCAAGAGTCCCCTGAAGCAGTAAAAAATCATTTGGTGCCCGGAAACTCATATGGATCTTAGTATCATTTGCAAACTTGCAGATTCTGCCCCCAACATCGACATTTAGATCACACATAAAAATTGTAAAAGGCAACGGTGCCGACACTAAACCCTGTGGGACACCACTGGAGACTGGTTTCCAAACAGATCCAAATCCATATGTAACTTATGTCTGCAAACATGTATCTAGGCAGTCCTCAATCTAGTTCAATATGTTACCATGAATAACAGAGGGGGAGTGATGGAGACTGGGGAATGGGGGCTTGGGGACAGATGGAGACTCGGAAATGGCGGCTCGGGGAGAGATGTAGACTCGGAAATGGGGGCTTGGAGAGAGATAGTGACTCGGAAATGCGGGTTTCAGGAGAGAGATGGAGACTGGGAATGGGGGCTCGGGAAGAGATGGATATTGTGGAATGGGGATTGGGAGTGAAGGTGAGTGTGGATTGGAGGTCAGGGTAGAGAAGCGTTGGTCCATTGGTGGGGAAATGGGGAACGAGTGAACGGAAACCAAGCATTCTCACTGGCAGAAACAGGTGGGAAGGGAGGAGGAAGTTTTTTGAACTGAGGGCTGTTAGAACCTGGGCCCTTTCACCACATGTGGCTATTGACATAGCGACTAAAACTTCATTTCAAAAGGAAAAATGAGAAAGATTTGAAAAGGAGGAATATGAAAAGATCTTGCAGTTTAATGAGATACAGGAGCGAGCGCTCCTACCGGGCCCGAATGGCCTCCTCCTGTGCTATAATTCCTGCCATTCTATGAAAACTCCACTTTATTGTATCCGAGCTCAGGGGGTGGTTTAGAAATGTTTGTGATGAGCTGAGCTACGGACGATGTGATCTGTGAGCCTGCGGCCCTCTGTGCCATCTCTCGGATTGGTTTAAGTCGCTCTGTGTCACACAATTTTGACGTGTGAATAATAAGGACAGATGAGCTCTGACAGAAGCACGTGGTTCAGAGTTGTCAGTACTGCGTGCCATTTCAGTGAGTTACCATTAGTTATTGGTGCAATCAAAGTCCCTCCTTCTACTGGTTTCAGTTCTGTAAATCGGTCGCCAGCTTCGATTTTACATCCTCCCCACCCTCGGATACCCCTTCTCCCCACTCTCGGTTCCACTCATCCCCACCTTCGGTTCCCCTCCACCCCACATTCGGTTTCACTCTGCCACCCTCGGTTCCCCTCTTTTTTGACTCACCGCAGTTTACCCTCCTACCAACCATCCATTGCCCTCCCCCAACCTCGGTTTCCCCTCCTACCCACTCTCCATTCCTCTGCCCCACCCTCGGTATCCCCTCCTACACAACATCCATTCCACTCCCCAATCCTTGGTTTCCCCTCCACCGCACCCTCCATTCTCCTCATCAACCCTCGGTTTCCCCTCCTCCCCCACCATGCATTCCCCACCCCCACCCTCGGTTTCCAGTCCTCCACAACCTCCATTCCCCTCACACACCCTTGGTTTCCCCTCCTCTCCCGCACTCAGTTTCCGCTTTTCAGCAACTCGCGGGTGGCCTCCTGGTTCTTGGAATTTGTCCACTACAGCTGCTGGGGCGTAACTTCGAGCAGCAACACTCACCTAAAGTATACCCGACGTTTAAACGGTAAGCGCAATAGCATTTGTAGAAATCCTGTGATTAAATGTCATGTCATCAACATGTGACGTGATAAAACCTCCATCAATGCATCAAACCAGAGTTGGCAACACGACTGCCTCACCGTTACACCATTTGATCTTGTCCAAAACTGTTTCCTCCATGGCGATCTATTAAGCACCTACTTTTCAAACATAATTAACCCACACAAATATTCCCTCCCATTCACATAATGTGAGGTCCCACTATTTAATTGCCCCCATGTCCACTTCTTACTTTATACATGCCACAATCTCAATCACTTCATATCAGGCAGTGTGTCTCGCACTTATTTTGGAAGATTGAGCTTATGATGTTGAGATGAGGCAGGGATATTACAATCTCTTCTGTGTTCTGAAACCAACCACTCCCTGTAACACTGAACGAACGTCAGATGCACAAAGTGTAGGGATCATCAGGGTTATCAAGCGGTGGGACATCCGGAGCATGAATTGGAGGGTCTGTCATTGGCAATAACGCGGCAAAACACCCATTACACTGCCCCATCAATTAGTCACGGGGCATACATAGCAATGGTTGGCTACAGAGTAAAGCTCTCTAGGCACTGACCCATTAAAGTCTAACAGACCAGATAGAGCACTGGTTAGATACAGATCAAAGCTCACTCTACATTGTCCCATCAAACAATCTCATTACAGATAGAGCTTGGGTTAGTTAGAGTGTAAAACTCCCTCTACACTGTCCCATCAAACAATCTCATTGCAGATACAGCACTGTTTAGTTGGAGAGTAAAGCTCCCGATACAGTGTACCATAAAACACTCCCAAGGGCAGAGACAGCACTGTTTGGATGACCACTTTCCTCTGAGTTCACTTCCCTTCAATCCTCCTTTAAACCCTCCCTCCAAGTAAACTATCGTACATATATTCACAGCTATGCCCTCGAAATTTGTCTCTCTGCTGCTATTGTTTCAATCACAGGTAAGGCCATCTCTGATCACTTCCTTCTATCCCTCTCCACCCACACCCCATCGCACTCCGAACCCCACTTCCTTCTTTCTCCGCCCCTGGCAAAATCTCTCCCCCAAATCAATTTCATATTCCAAAATGGCCAGCCTTTGACTCTCCATTCAATACTACATTTCTGCAGCTACTGAATGTGTCCTACTTTTGGTGGAAAGGACATTCCTGGGCAATTTTACACTTTGTCAGGTAGATGCCGGTATTGTAGCTGAACTGGGAGAGGTAGGCTGGAGGCGCGACTAGTTCTGGAGCAGAAGTATTCAGGGATGTTGTTGGGACCCATAGCCTCTGCTGTATCCAGAATGCTCAGCCGTTTATTGCGCTTCATATATAAAGGTATTGAGTACAAAAGTAGAGAAGTTATGCTGAACATTTATAAAGTGCTGGTTAGGCCACAACTGGAGTATTCCGTACAGTTCTGGTCACCACACTTTAGGGGGATGCGAAGGCCCTTGTGAGGGTGCAGAGGAGATTTACCTTAATGGTTCCGGAGATGGGGAATCTTAGCTGTAAGGACAGGTTGGAGAAGCTGGATCTGTTTTCATTAGAGCAAAGGAGGTTGAGGGGTGATTTGATAGAGGAGTACAAGATTATGACGGGTTTGGATAGGCTAGACGGGGAAAGACTGCTCCCACTAGTTGATGGTACAAGGACGAGGGGACACAGATTCAAGGTTTTGGGCAAGAGATACAGTGGGGAAAGAGGAAATACTTTTTCCACAGCGAGTGGTGATGACCTGGAATTCGCTGCCGACGGAAATGGTGGAAGCAGATACACTCAATGTTTTCAAGGGGAGACTGGATCGGCACTTGAGGGTAATAAACATGCAGGGCTACGGGGATAGAGCTGGGAAATTGGACTGACTGGATTGCTCTACAGTTCCGAATGGCCTCCTTCTGTGCCTTTGTGACTCTATGACTCTATATCATGTGGAGTCAATCGAATTGACTGAAGACTGGCATCTGTGATGGTGGTGACTCAGGAGGAGACCGTGATCGACCACTCACTCGGGACTTCTGGTTGAGCTGAGATAGTTGCAAACGCTTCAGACTTGGTTTGCGCACTGACGTGCTGGGCTCTACCATCGTTGAGGATGGGTTGATCAAAGAACCTTCTACTCCCATTAGTTGTTTAATTATTCACCACCATTCACGAGTGGATGTGGCAGGCTGCCGAGCTTTCATCTGGTCCGTTGGTCATGTTATTGCTGAGCTCTGTCTATAGCATGCACTTTCCAATGTTTAACGTACATGTAGTCCTGTGTAGCAGCATCACCAAATTGGAACCTCATTTTTGGTACTCTTTGTGCAGCTCCTGGCATGCACTTCCACACTCCTCATTCAGCCATGTTTGGTTCCCTGGTTTGATGATAGAATGAGGGATATGTGGAGCCATGAGGTTACATGTTCTGCTGGAATACAATTTTGCTGCTGCTGATTGAACACAGCGGTTCATGGTTTCACAGTTTTGAGCTGCAAGATCTGTTCTGAATCTATCCCATTTGGCATGGTGGTAGAGCCAGACAACACGTATGGAGGGAGTCCTCCGTGTGAAGACAGGACTTCATCTCCCAAAGGATTTACTGGGGCGACTTTTCAAATAAGTGAGAGATAATTGAAGTGAGTATTCCAACAAGTTCAACTTTATTCGGTCCACTGTCCTGAATGAGAATGCTATTTTGGATTTGTAAAGACTAGAAAACGGTATTTCTTACAGATCACGTTTCATTGAAGATTCTCACCTGTTCATGGATACTTTTTCAACAAGTGCATTCGTTATCCATTCAGCCGCCTCTGCGGCTGCCCCTTCTCATTACCCAACAACCCAAACGTCCCGCAAACCCTCCTATCGGAATCTACACCTGAACCTCTGTCTCTCTCCAGTTACTCACTTCTGCATCCATATCCATTCAGACCACATTACTTCAAAGAGACACACCACCAGTTTGTATATAAAACTTGCAGATTTCCAGCTCGAGAACATCTCCGACCTCAATCCTGACGTCATTTCCTCCACCACTGAAACTCACATACGTGTTTGTTTCACCTTCGAACATGGCAAGCCACGGAATCTCAGGGTCATGCAGCGACTCAAACGAGGTGTTCCGCCAAGCGATCACATAATTTGTGTTTAGTCTCCCCATTGTTGCATCTCCTGCGCTTGCAAGGGAAGGTGCCGTGAGAAGATGAGGGCAAGTTGGGTTAATTGAAGAGTGGACCAGTGTGGCCAAGAGGGAACTTTCGTTTTTAGAACAGATGGGGATTTCAAGTTGTGTTTGGTAGTGGCATCACGCTGGAGGTGGTAGAGGATGATCGGTTGAATATGAAGGCTGGTGGGGAGGAAGGTGAGGGGAACCATATCGTGGTTCTGGGAGGACGGAGTGTCGGTAATGAGATGAACTTGGTCGGGGGCCACTCAACGAGGTTGCAGGCGAATCTTCGGTTGAAGAAAAGAGAAGAAATATCGGCAGCACTGGTATCGAAGGAAGCATCGCCATAACAGAGCAACGGAGACAGATAAACTGCTAAAATGGAATAGGAAGCAGGGCGATGGAAAGTGTAGTCAAGGCAGCTCTGGAAGTCATTGTGCTTATAGCAGATATTAGTCGACAGCATATCCCCAGAGATGGAGAGAGAGAAGTAAAGGAAGGAAAGGGAAGAATCGGAACATGTGGAGGCGAGGGAGGTGTGTAAATTGGATACAAAGTTGATGATTTTTCCAGTAGATTTTTTCCAGAGAGCAGGAAAAGGTATCGAGAGAGACATCAATGTACGGCAAACAGAGATGAGAGAGGGGAGCTGAGTGCGACTGGAACAAAAAATCTTCCACATATCCCACGAAAACGCAGGCATTGCTACGAACCATACGGGTTCCCAGAGCAACGCCTTTTATTCGGAGGTAGTCAGTGGAGTCAAAGAAGAAGTTACTAAATATAAGAATAAGTTCAGCAAGTTCAGCCAGACAGAGGAGGGTGGTGGATTGGGACTGTTTGTGCCTCCGTTCAAGGAAGAAGCGGAGGGCACTCGTCCTGGCGGGGATGGAGGTGTAGAGGGACTGAACTTCCATGGTGAAAAGGAGTTGGTTAGGGCCTCCAATCCTCCAGCACCCATGAAATTCGGATCATTCGAATCTATGCTCTCCATGTGCTGCAAAGACCAAGTCCCACTCCCTATCACCTCAGTCGTTACTAATCTACAATAACTCTTGGTCCCCCAAAAGCCTCAAAAATAGAAATCGTATTCTTGTGTTTCAATCCACCACTGCTGTCTACCCTTCCTAGGTCTGTAAACTCCTTCAATGAATCAAACTTTCCAACAAACATTCCCAGCTTACAACTCCCGCCTCCTTTCCTGTCGGCTGTATGGGATCCACGTCTGAAATGCTCTCATTAATTCCATAGTTCTCCACCTGCGTCTGGCCCTTTCAAACCAGGCAAAACCACAACGCCTTTTTGGCTGAGCCTTTGGCCACCCCTCTTATTATCTGCTTTTTTGGCTTGAGGTCCATGTCTTTCTTGTTTCTATGAAGCGCCGAAGAGCCTGTTTCCTACATTAAAGGCTCTGCATCAATACAAAGTCCTGTTCCTGATGAAATGTTGATTCCCAGCATTAATATCGCGAGACGGTCCCGCACAAACTGATTAGTCCCACGAGCAATGGCTAATATTAGTTGCTGAGATCACTCATTGCTGATCCGTGAGATGGAGGTTTGGGAAACGTGTGGTACTAGAGACTACAGGTAAATCAGTGCTCGTTAGTGAGATTGAGGCGTAGTTTAGCTGGTAGTACTGGGGTCTGTCGGTAAATCCGTGCTGGTTAGTAAGGTGGAGGGGTAGTGAAGCGGGTAGTACTAGGGTCGATAGCTGAATTGATGCAGCTCATTGAGGTGATCACAGCGTAATGGAAATAATGTCATGCGAGTCAATGCTGCTCAGAATATTGAAAGTATATTTAAGTGACTTGTACTGTACCCGCAGGTATTTGCATTGCATTACATAGGATGTACAGAACAAAAACAGGCCATTCGGCCGAACCAGTCTATGGCAGCGTTTATGTTCCAGTCGAACCTTCTACCGTCTTTCCTCATCTAACTCTATCAGCATAACCCTCTATTCCTTTTTCCCTCATATCTAGCCTCCCCTAAAATGCATCCATACCATTCGATTCAGCCACTCCCTGTGGGAGCGAGTTCCACATTCTCACCACTCTCTCGGTAAAGAAGTTTTTTTCGGAATTTATATTTGATTATTTGGCGACTATCTTTTCTTGATGGCCTCTAGTTTCGCTCTTCCCCACAAGTTAAAAACTGTCTCTGTGTCTACTCTATCAAAACCTTTCATAATTTTAAAGACCTCTATTAGGTCACCCCTCAGTCGTCTCTTTACCCCGCCTGTTCATCCTTTCCTGATAGATATAACTTCGCATTTCTGGTATCATCCTTGTCAATCTTTTTTGCACCCTTTCTATGTCCTCTGAATCCTTCTTATATTATGGCTATCTGAATCGTAAACTGTGCTCCAAGTGCGCTCTAAACAAGGTTCGATAAAAATTTAGCATAACTTCTGTACTTTACAATTCTACCCCTCTAGAAATAAACGCTAGTGCTTGGTTTTTTTGGCCTTATTAACCTGCGTTGCTAACTTTCGTGATTTGTGTTTTTGTACTCTGAGATCCCTCAACTCTTCCAATCCATTTAGATTCTTATTTTCCATGTAATATGTGACTCCTTATTTTTACTACCAAAATGTAATACCTCACATTTATTTGTGTTGAAATTAATTTGCCAATATCTCAGTACTCAGTGAAGCGGTCAAGATCTGGTCATAAATTTAGTCAAATAATTGATTCATCACACCTAAAGTATCAAAAGCACGAGCAGAGAGGGAAAGGCAAATGTCGGTCGTTCAGGGTGAGAAGTGGGTAAAACCCGGTGCAATCAGGGAGAAGACAGAGATAGCGACACAGAGTGGAATCTGAAACTAGGCAACATCACCAGTTAGGAATTGGAGTCACACTTGTTGATATAGTCTCCTTCGAATATCAAGAAAGTCCGGAAATTTGGCGATGGGATGGTGGAGTACAAAGACTTAATGTACTGGACTGAATTCTCTGTCCCTTTTAAGTGAAATGAAATATTAACATTATATTTTAAATTGTAGAATTGCCTACACTACAACAGTGACTACATTTTTATATTTCATTCTTTTTTCTTGCCTTTCTTTTTCTATTACTCTCTCCCTTTCCTTCTTTCTGCATAATATAAAGATTCTGACTGGTATCTGTAACTGGAATAGAAGTGTCCGGTTTTCTATTGATTTTATTAAACAGGCACGCCAGGATTAATGATCAGACTATGGGTTATGAAATCCTAAAAACAAAGCAAAATAATGCAGATGCTGGAAAACTGAACTAAAGGCAGAAAATGCTGGAAACACTCAGCAGATCAGAGAAGATCTGTGGTAATTGCAGAGCATGCACTGGAAGGAGTGGTGAATATAGGGAACAATATAATTTAAATTCATATGGTTCCTGTTGTTTCGTTTTGTTTTTTGCTAATGTTCTGTATTAGTTGTGCCCCTCAAAAAGCGGGTATGTTTGATCGGCTTTTTAATTGATGACACTGGAGCTCCCATTGTCTACTTAAACTTTTATTAATGAAAAGTCACCTTGTGAAATTATTGTGAGACTTCGCTGAGTGTATGAAGGTGCAGCATTTATCTGCGTCTTCGGGGCTTTATCTATTTGGAAATTCCGCTGTTGTTGTTAAAAGTCTTGGAATGAAAATTGTTGACATCATCTCTTTGTTCAGTGGCTGCAATTAAACCCAGTCAGCAGGGGAACCGAATTTCTGACCGGATGGATTCTCTCTCCTATAAATAAGGGAATCTTCTCAATGTGTCAATCGGAGAATTGCTCCCAGCATCACCACCAACCATCGAATCATCGATTCTAACAGAAAGGCGTAAAATGTCTCTTGGTTTTCTAATCAAGCTGAAGATTCTGTGGGCGATTAATGATATACAAAATATTTATTATCCTATCCTGGCTGCAGTCGGTGTCCCGGGTAAGTCATTACCTGCAGCTGGTACTTCAGGAACTGGAGATTAACATAATGTAGTATCTTTGTTCGTGTAACCTGCTTTTTATTTCTTTAATTTCCACACATTGCAACAGTGAATAAACTTCAATAATACTTTGTTGGCTTTAAAGCAGTTTGTGGTGTCATGACGTGGTGAAAGTTGCTGTACGGATTCAAATTCTTTCCTCATTCTGTCTTACCCTCTTTCTCTCTTGTGCGTGTTTGCATATCAATGACTTAGACTTCAATGTAGGGGGTATGATTAAGAAGTTTTCAGTTGATACAAAAAATGGCCCTTTGTTTGATAGTGAGGAAGAAAGCTGTAGACTTCAGGAAGATATCAACGGCCATTCAGGTGGGCAGAAATTGTCAAATGGAATTCAATCCTGAGATGTATGTGGTAGTAGATTTGGGGAGAGCGCACAAGGCAAGGGAATACACAATGAATGGTAGGATACTGAGCATTGTAGAGGAACAGAAGAACATTGAACTGCATATCCACAGATCCCTGAAGGTAGCAGAAGATGTCGATAAGCTAGTTAAGATGGTAAATGGGATACTTTGCTTTATTGGACAAGGCACAGAATATAAGAGCACGGAGATTCTGCTTGAACTGTATAAAACATTAGTTTGGCCAAAGCTAGACTACTACGTTTATTTCAGGTCAGCACATTACAGGAAAGATGTGATTGCACTAGACAAGCTACAAAGGAGATTTGTTAGGATGTGGCCAGGCCTGTAGAATTTTAGCTATGAGTAAAAATTGCAAAGGTTGGGGTTGTTTTCTTTGGAACAGAGGATGCTGACGTGAGACTTAATTGAGTTGTATATAATTAGGAGGGGCCTAGATAGAGTGGAAAGGAAGGCGATATTTTCCAGAGAAAAGTAACTAGCGCCCTCACTATGCTGTCCCCTGCCACAAAAGTTTCCTTTCCCCCTCCCCCCCACTTGCATGGCCTCCTGTACCACGGTGACCTGGTCAGTTTGCTCATCCACCCTGCAGATTTTGCCCTCATCCACACAGGCAACAAGAACCTCGTACGTGTTGGATAAGGGCAAAGGCTCAGGCTCCTCCAGCACTGAACCTGTGTCACAGTCACATCCTCATATTCCTGACCACTAACCAGACGTGTACCACTACCTAACCCAAGGGGTGTGACTGCCTCGTGGATCAAAGAGCTCAAGTAACTAACCCACTCCCTGATGCCTCACAATGTCGTCTGTGACACGGAATCGAGCGAAACAACTCGGCGCTGAAGTTCCTCGAGATGCAAACATTTACTACAGACATGTTCGTCCGGTATTGCGATGCTCTCCACAAACTCACACATGCTGCATTTCTGGAAACCAATGGCACTGCCATTCATATTACCCCTGTTTTATTAATTTAACTTTCTAAAGTTTATATACTTAATTATCTTCGTTTAAAGTTTTGTATTTAAGTCTTCACAAGTTATAGGTAGAACAACTTAAACATTTACCTGTAACACAAAGCACTACAAGTGTTGCTGGCTAAAAGCAGCACCTCGTTCCCCCTTGGCTCCGAATTCTCATTCTCTCCAAATTCCAATCTTTAACACGCTGTTTAGAATCACTCTGTTTAAGCCCATTCTGTCCCGAACACTCGGTAGACCTTCTCCGTTACATTACTTGAAACAAATCAAAGTACTCTATGTGCCCGGTGTTCGGTGAATAATTTCCATTTTCTCCAATTGCTCACAGTTAATGTGGTGACGATTACGATCCTGTCTCGGGGAATGTGCGGTCTCTCCAAATGTGTCACTCACTACCTGGTGGCCATGGCAGCGGCAGATCTACTGGTTGTGATCGTCGATCTGATACTAAGGCAGATTCCTATTGTTTATCGGGAACTATTCCTGTTTGTATGGAACATTAGAGTATGTAATATTCATGCCATTCTACTTCATGCCGCTACAGACTGTTCTGTCTGGTTCACCGTAACTTTCACCTTCGATCGATTTGTGGCCATTTGTAGTCAGAAGCTGAAGTCTAAATATTGCACTGAGAAAACGGCGGCTTTTGTTTTAGGCACAGTGACTGTGCCAAGCTGTTTGAAGAACATTTTCATGTATTTTCTGTATAAAGGAAAATACTGGCTTTCTAACAATCCCTGGTTTTGCGATGTGCGATTCAGTGCATCTCACTCGCTGGCCTGGGCCATCGTTAAATTAATGCATTACATTTTAACGCCATTTGTTCCATTTGTTTTGATTCTACTGTTCAATGCATTGACGGTCAGACACATTTTAGTGGCCAGCAGAGCCCGCAGCAGACTCCGGGGACAGAGCAGTGGCGACAGTCCCAGTGATCCAGAGATGGAGAACCGAAGGAAATCCATGATTGTACTGTTTGTTATATAGGGGAATTTCATACTGCTGTGGGTGGTGTTCATGGTTTGTTCTATAATGAGACGATTGGATTACTTGGGATATCCTGTTTCTCCACCCAAATTTGTATCAGAAATCGGCTTCATGCTCCAGCTCCTGAGTTGCTGCACAAACACTTTTTTTTATGCAGTGACCCAGAGGAAATACAGAGAGGAGTTGAGCAATGGATTGAAATATCCGATTGCAATGATGGTCAAATTAATGTGATGAGAAGACCGAACACTTTCTGTGATTATCATGTATTTGTGTTTGATATTCTGTAGAATCCACTTTCGGGCTCCTTTAAAACTCTGGCCCGGATTTTGCGGTTGTGATGATGGTGAAACTGTCTGAGTTGGAGATCCCCTAAAGACAGCGCGACAACCAATATAATATTGAGAAAACTAAAATGTTCGCCACAGAGATTTCAAGATCTTTCTGTGCATCAATCTTCGCAGTCAGCGGCGATCACCGGACCATCGCCACTGACTGCAAATTCCAAGCCTTTATATTTTCTAAAACATTTTACCAGCTGATTCCAACTTCAAAGTAAGTTAATGTCTTAGTTCAGGAACGTGTAGCTCTTTTTCCAAGGGTGTGACCTAGACACGAGTTATTTAGTTAGGCGCTTTGAGCAGATACTTGCCCAAGAGCGGTGAGCTGCTTTCGACAGTCTAATGCTGAGCTCACACTCCAGGGGTGTTTTGGGAATGAGCGCTTGTTGTGATTATTTCACCATAATAGGAAAATCGTTCCCAATGTCCCATCTTTCAGGAGGTGTTTAGTACCTCAGTGCTGACAGCTTTCTCTGATCTCCGCTAGTCTTAGAATGAGGAGTGTTTTGAAAATCAAGATGACACCAGAAAAAACTCACGGCAGCAGGGAGTCTGCGAAGGTTATTAATCTCTGCAGCTTCACTGGGACAGAGAGAGAAAAGGAATCAATACGTGAACATTATTTCCAATCAAACCCGGGTATTACTCTGATTTTGATCTTTTTGTTAGAATTTTCCGGGCCGAAGTTCAGCTGAATACATCACACTCGGTGTTTTTGATGATTTATCTGTTGTTCAATAAAACAAATTGAGAATCGAACTAAAAGTCACTTTTCCTAGTTTTAACTCGATCCACCGTTGGATAGACTGTAATGGGACACATAGAGATCGGATCAGATCAGTAGGGAATGGCATTGCTACACCTCCCGAGTCCTGATATGATACACAACCGGGTCCCGGTACAGCACCAACCCTGGTCCTCTTAGAGCGCACCCCGGGACAAAGCTGAGTGATTTAACTGAAACGGAATAGACACCTGCAGCAGCCTCAATTCATCACAGTTTGTAGTTTTGAGAAGGGTTATACTTTATAGGAATCCATTGTGGTGTATCGATTAAACTAATGATAAACCATATTATGGAATATTGTTAAATTCTCATCAATATAAACCATAACCGGAGAAATTCATTCCGCCATCTGTGTTGTATTTGTGCCGAAGCTGTTGACATCCATTGTCCAGCAAGACTTCACCCTCTGCTAATTTAATCCAGCTCTGGTTTTAAGAGGTGTGTTCAATGCGTTAATACTCTGTATTTAAAATTGCTTAAAAATGTTTTGTTTAATGCGTTAATATCCGTTGTTAAAAATCGGTTAATATCCGGTGTGTTCAATGGGTCAATACCCGTCTCACAATAGACTGTGGAATGTTAATCTTAAACCTTCAAGATTCACATAATAGTTCCCCAAACAGTCATTCACGGGTTTAGAAGCGTAATATGTCCTTGTATTTTCCATAATCCTGTTCTTCTCAACCGAGTCGTACAACGACAACAATAACACACAATTTCTGATGAAAGTTCATCGACCTGGAACATTATCCATGTTCCTCTCTCCACAGTTGTGACCTGACCTGCTGAGTATTTCCAGCATTTTCTGCTTTTATTTCAGAATTCCAGCACGTGCAATACTTTGCTTTTGAACAACAATAACGACTTGCGCCTTTAGCACAGTAAAACGAGGCAATGCGCTTCACAGGAGCGTCATCGGGCACAATCAGACACCAGGGAGATATCAGTACAGGTGGCAAATGGATGGTCGAATAGGTAGGTATTATGATGTGTCTTGAAGGACGAGAGAGCGGTAGAGAGGCGGATAGTTTTAGGAAGGGAATACAGAGCTTAGGGCCTAGGCAGCTGAAGGCCCATCCACCACATCTGGAGCGATGAAAATCAGGGACCTGCAAAGGCTAGTATTGGCTGAGTGCAGAGGTCGTGGAGGGTTGTCATCTGGCGGTGGTTACAGAGATTGAGCGGGGCGAGGACATGGAGCGATTTCAAAAGAGGAATGAGACTTTTTAAATCGAGGCATTGCTGGACCGGCAGCTAATGCAGGTCAGCGAACACGGAGGTGATGTGTGAATGGGACTAAGTGCGAATTAGGATACAAGGAGCAGAGGTATGGATGAGCTCAAGTTACGAAGGTGCAAGTTGGGAGGACGACCATGAGAGCATTGGAATAGTCGAGTCTAGAGGTAACAGGGGAACGGATGAGGGTGTCTGCAGCAGATAAGTTGAGGCAGGGTCGGAGATGGGCAATGTTACTGAGGTGGAAGTAGGCAGTCTTGGTGATGGAGAGGATATGGGGTCGGAAGTTCATCTCAGGGTCAAATAGGGCGCCAAGTTTGCAAATGGTCTGGTAAAGTCTCCTATTATCTCTAAACCATATTTCATGCACATTTCAGCAATATTCTTGCAAACCTGCTCCACAATCTACATCCCACTCTTTGTTCGCCTATAAAAAAAACCCAGCAGCGTAATAGCTTCTCTCTTGTTCCTTAACTCCAACCAAATGATCTGCATTTCATCCCTCAAGGGAATTAAAGCACTAAAATACTTTCCTTAATCAAATCTTCAACCACTCATCAATTAGTCCTTGCCTTTCTTTCTTGGATACCCTGTACCCAGGAATATTAAGCATCCAGTACACTTTTCAGGTCTCGTTATCGCCACTACATTATATTTGCATGTTGCTATTTGCGCCTGCAGCTCACCAACCTTATCAAGAAAACTTGGTGCATTTAAACACATGCACTCCAAACCTAACTTAGAAATCTTTGTATTTTCTATGATCTCCCCTAATTCTGCATTACTTCTAACTATAACGATCTCTCCTAGCCCTCTGTGCGCTTTGATTCTACATTTTGATACGGCATCTTGGTGCCCAACCCACTGCAGAATTCATTTAAACCCTCCGCCTCCCACTTGTTAATCTTGCCGCGAGGATATTGGTCCCAGCTCACTTGAGGTGCAAGCCGTCCATCTTGAACTGGTCCCTTCTGCCGCAGAACTGGTCGCAATGCCCCGGGAATCTGAAGCCCTCCCTGGTGCACCGTGTCTGTAGCCACGCTTTAACCTGCCATATCCCCTATTTCTAATCACACTAGTGCGTGGCACTACCAGTAACCCAGATATTACGGCCTTTCAGATCCGACTATTTAACATCCTCCCTAGCTCCTTAAGCTCTGATGCAGGACCTCAACCCTTTTCTTCCCTATGCGGTTGGTTCAGACATGGACCACAACTTCCAGCTCTTCCATTACACTCCCCGACCCCCACCCCTTACTGAATGTTCTGCACCCTCTGCGTGATAACCTTTCCCATGACACCAGAGAGGCAACGTACCACACGGGTCTCACGCCGCTGTAAGCAGAACTAAATATCTGTCGCCTGACTATCGAATCCCCAATTGCTGCTGCAATGACAGTTTGGATGCCCCCGTGTGCAGTCCTTTGCCTCACGGTGTCAGACGTTGGACTGCACGCCTTCAAGGGTTTGTCAACCGCATTGAAATTCAAATTGGGGACTAATATTGGAAATTACTCTCCGACAAGCCTGGGCGATGAAAACTTATGCATGAGATCACTCTGGTCCTGATAATTTCGTGCAGTACCTCCCTTTTGGTAGCGTTGATCTGCGTCCCAGCCAGAAACAGGTCAAGTTCTCACTTGAAGTAGTTCAGCGAATCGGCGGCCATCGCATGAGATGGCAGCCTGATCTGGAGCTCCACTATTCTCTGGGAAAAGGATAACCTCCTGACATGAACCCTAGATCTGGCCTTACACAACTTAAAATTGTGACCCCTGGTCCTCCCTAACCTATTTAATTGCCACAAACTATCAACTGGAAGACAATCTGTTGGCTTTATTATCTTAGAAACGTCAATCAGATCACCCCTAAGTCTCCGAATCACTAATGTGTACAGTCCCAAAACTTTTAGCCTATCTTGATAACTAAGATGCTGCAAACGAGAAATTAGTCAAGTGGACATTCTTTGCACCCTTTCCAAAGCCTCATTATTACCCACCATATGAGGAGATCAAAACTGGACAAAGTATTCAAAGTGAGGCGTGACCTTGGTTTCTACATGGACAAAATGGTATGCATCGCCTCATAATCAATTTTGCTATGAAAGCACCCCGAAACTTTATTTGGTCCAGCAATCGCTTCACGGTATTGCCCATGAAACTTTAGAGCAGGGGCCAGAAATTCGGGTCGGAGGCTTCCCGCGGGTGCAAGCCCCCAATCTGCTCTTACCTAACACGCCTGCCGTTGTGCTGTGGGCCCGCGTGGGATTTCGATCCTGGACCTCCTCCAGCTGCCGGTGTGCATATTGCTGCTTCCGTATCCTAGGGGCGCAGTGAGGTCGAAACGGCACCTCGGATCACGTGGGTCATGGAGAGCCAATCGTAGCAGGGAATCTCCATTCATAGATTTGACAGGAGATCGGCCCCAAAACCTAACTAAAACATCAAATAAATTAAAAAAACATCACATTTTAAAATAACTATAAATTACATAAATTAACTATTTTAAAGAAAAATTTTAATTTTTGAAAAAATTAATTACACTTTTTAACGGGGCTAAAAATTAACTTATCTTTTTTAAAGTATTTAAAAAAGATAAACCTGTGGATTTTTTTTTAAAATATTACTTAGTTCACCACTTACCTTGTTAAAAGCAAGCCTTGCACCTGCTTTTTCCCACGCAGGTGCTCGGGACTTACCATCACAGAGAAACCTGAAAAAAGCGGAAGTTCGATGCGTACGTGCTTCCTCTCCGGCGCACGCGTATGACCACCGAACCCCTTCCTTCAAGGGAACGGAAGTTCTGGTTTCCCGTGCATGCGCAGTGCTTGCACGAAACCTGCCCTTTCGTTGGGTCTACGGGTGAGTACACAGCGCGTACTCAACCCTGGAGACCAGAATTTCTGGCCCCTGCTATATACAAGTTCTCGACTGTAGTGATCGGGGCAGGTCTCATAGTCAATAATCCTGTGAATGCCCTCTTGGAACTAACAATCGATTCATGGCATTGCACATGAACCTGAAGAGATGCATTCCCTGGAACATCCAGATGTCTTGCTTGCTCCAATTGCTTTAATGCTTTTTCCTGAAGGGTGTATGTGTGTTAAGCATTCGCCCTGCCCACGTGAACAACACTGCACTTTTCCAAATTGTACATCATTTCCCAATCATTAACCTCTCCCCCAACAATTCAAGAGCCACCTGAAGCTGTATCAAATCATCTATTGTACGGAAACTCATAAGATCTTCGTATCATCTGCAAACTTGCAGATTGGGCCCCAACACCTACATATAGATCTCAAGTAAAAATAGTAAAAGGCAACGGTGCCGCCACTGAACCGCGTGTGGCACCAC
This sequence comes from Squalus acanthias, assembly GCA_030390025.1. Lineage (NCBI taxonomy): Eukaryota > Metazoa > Chordata > Chondrichthyes > Squaliformes > Squalidae > Squalus > Squalus acanthias. Next base: position 4,834,804 of record JASTWF010000029.1, on the reverse strand, counting down.
TGGTGACTGGTTTCCAAACAGATCCAAATTCATCTTTAACATATTTCTGCCTGCATCTTTCTAGGCATTCCTCAATCTATCTCAATATGTTACCTCTAATAACAGAGGGGCTGTGATGGAGAATGAGGAATGGGGGCTCGGGAAGAAATGGAAAGTGTGGAATGGGGAATCGGGGGGAGATGGAGACTCAAAAATGCGGGTTTGGGGAGAGAGATGGAGGCTGCGAATGGGGGCTCGGGGAGAGATGGAGATTGTGGAATGTGGGATTCGGTGTGAAGGTGATTCTGGAATGGAGGTCAGGGGAGAGAAGTGACCATAATTCGGTGAGATTTAAGGTAGTCATGGAAAAGGACAAAGACGGACCGGAAATAAAGTTTCTAAATTGGGGGTAGGCTGATTTTAATATGATAAGGCAGGATCTGGCCAAAGTGGATTGGGATTAACTCCTTGTAGGAAAATCACTTCAGAGAAGTGGAGTCTTTCAGAAAGGAAATCGATAGAGTACCACTCAAATATGTTCCCGTAAAGGTCAAGGGTGGGACCAACAAGCCCAGGGAACCCTGGATGTTAAGAGATATACAAGAATGGATTATCAAAGAAAGGGAGGCTTTTCGCAGATACAAAGAACGAAAAACAGTGGAAGCCCGAGACGAGCAGTGAAAATGAAATTAGGAGAGCGAATAGGGTGCATGAAAAAATACTGGTGGGCAAAATAAAGGAAAATCTCAAAGTGTTTTATGAGTTTATTAAGGGCAAGTGAATAAACAGCGAAAGAGTAGGGTCCATTAGGGATCAAAGTGGGAATCTGTGTGTAGCGCCGGAAGATGTGGGTGAGGTTTTAAATGAATATTTTGCATCTGCGTTTACAATGGAGAAGGACGATTTAGATACAGAAATCAAGCAGGGGAATTGTGATATACTTGAACAAATTAGCATTGAGAGGGAGCAGGTACTAGCGGTTTTAGCGGGTTTAAAAGTGGATAAATCCCCAGGACCAGATGAGATGTATCCCAGGTTGCTATGTGAGGCAAGGGAGGAGATTGCAGGGGCTATGAGACAAATTTTCAGAAGCTCTCTGGCCACAGGGTAGATGCCAGTGGACTGGAGGACAGCTAACGTAATACTATTATTCAAGAAGGGTCGTAGGGATAAACCAGGGAATTACAGGCCAGTGAGCCTAGTATCAGTGGTAGGGAAATTATTGGAAAAAGTTCTGAGGGACAGAATTAGTCTGCCCTTGGCGAGGCAAGGATTAATCAAGGATAGTCAGCATGGCTTTGTCAGGGGGAGATCATGTCTAACCAATTTGATTGAATTTTTCGAGGGGCTGACTCGGTGTGTGGATGAGGGTAGTGCAGCTGATGTAGTCTACATGGACTTCAGTAAGGCTTTTGAGAAAGTCCCGCATGGGAGACTGTAAGGAGTATCTTAAGTGGGGTCAGCCTTCGCTTTCTGACACAGTGAGCGTTTCGAATCACTCCAACACCCCTCCGGTTCCTAGACTTTGGGCTTATTTAGGGATTGTGAACAAAATTGCAGTAAACAGGTTCTGATGAAAGAAATTTACTTTATTAAAAGAAAAAAAGGTAACAAACTTGAAACACACTTATTACTTAAACATAGATTCGGGGAACACACGGTGCAAGCGAGGGAAATGACAATATATCAAACAAAACCTTATCCCTCCCAAAGATCCCACTATCTGGCTGGGTTTTTGGTTTCAGGAGATCAGGGATAATGCTCAACAACGAATCTTTGACAGGATATTAGAGTATTTTGTTTAAAAGGACTCCGTAAGTCCCTTGTTGCTGCGAGGTGTCTGAAGTTCACTGCAGCAGTCCGAAAGAGAGAGAGATCATGGCACAGGCTTTCAAATTATACTGTTTCTTTTTCGCGCCCAAAAACCAACACAAAAACGAATTCCTTTTTGAATGTAAATGATCCTTGTTTCGTCCAATTGTCTAGTTTTTGGCGGGCTTGCCAGTTCCGATGGTTTTTGCTTAGTGTTAATCGTTTTCCGATTTAAAACACGGCCTTATCTACGCACCAAATCTTCACCCTATTGTCCTTCTGTTGGCGGGCTTTTAAATCTGTTCTCTGGATACCTGGTTGATTGATTTTGTTGATGGGATAATGGCTATGAAACTGTGTGATCGAAGTTATATTGTCATTGAATCGTTTTTAGATTTCCAGCATCTTGTTTGCCCCTGGGGATCCATATTTGAATGTGTTTGTGAGTTTTGCATCGTCTCAAACAATTCCCAGACAGCTTGATCTGTTCACTGACCGGCCACGCCCCTCGCAGCTTGTGCCTGTGAAAAAATGTCTCTCCCAACAATAAGATTCAAAAAAATCATTTGCCTCAGGTTTTTCTTCCCTGATCTTTTGGTTTTTACATCAAATCACTTCACTGAGGTCCCATCATCCCAAGTTTGTATGAAAAGTCCAAAAATCACTCCCTTTAGGGTTCTGTTCGAGTTTCTGGGGGATTTTGCGAAGCGTACAAGACTGGTCAAGAAGGTAAGAGCCCATGGGATCCAGGGCAATTTGGCACATTGGATTCAAAATTGCCTTAGTGGCAGGAGGCATAGGGTGATGGTCGAAATTTGTTTTTGTGACTGGAAGCCTGTGTCCAGTGGTGTACTGCACGGATAGATGCTGGGTCCTTTGCTGTTTGTAGTGTACATTAACGATTTAGATATGAAAGTAGGAGGTATGATCAGTAAGTTCGAAGATGACACGTAAATTGGTGGAGTGGTAAATAGCGAGGAGGGAAGCCTCAGGCTACAGGACGGTATAGACGGATTGGTTAGATGGGCAGAACAGTGGCAAATGGAATTTAACCCTGAAAAGTGTGAGATGATGCATTTTCGGAGGACTAACCAGGCAAGGGGATAACCAATGAATGGTAGGACCCGAGGATGGGCAGAGGATCAGAGGAACCTTGGTGTGCATGTACATAGATCCCATAGAGACTGGACAGGCTGGGGTTGTTTTCCTTAGAGCTGAGGGGGGACCTGAATTAGGTGTACAAAATTATGAGGGGCATAGATACGTTAGATAGCAAGGCACTTTTCCCCATAGTGGAGGGGTCAATAACCAGGGGGCTATTAGACCATGGGACACTTCACCATTTGTGGCTATTGAGATAGCGACTAAAATTTCATTTCAAAGTGAAAATTAGAAAGATTTGAAAAGGAGGAACATGAAAAGATCGGGGTTGAACCGTTAATGAGGTTACAGTAGCGAGCGCTCGCCCCAGGGCCGAATGGCTTCCTCCTGTGCTGTAATTCCTGCCATTCTATGAAAACTACCCTTTTTTGTGTCCGAGCTCAGGGGGTGGCTTAGGAATGTTTATGATGAGCTGATTTTCGGACGATGTGCACTGTGAGCCCGCGGCCATCTGCAGCAACTCTCAGGTTGGTTTAAGTCGCTCTGTGCCACCCAGTTTTGGCGTGTGAAGAATAAGAACAGATCAGCTCTAACAAAAGCTCCTGGTTCAGAATTGTCAGCAATGAGTGCACCTTCAGTGAGATAGCATTATTTATTGGTGGAATCAAAATTCCTCTTTCCTCTGGTTTCACATCTGTGAATCGCTCTCCCCACTTCGGTTTTCCTCTTCCCAACCCTCGGTTCCCCTCCACCACACATTCGCTTCAACTCTGCCACCCTCGGTTCCCCTACACCACACATTCGGTTCCACTCTGCCACCCTCGGTTCCCCTCCACCACACATGCGGTTCCACTCTGCCACCCTCGGTTTCCCCTCTGTTTTCACTCCCGACGGCGGCGCATCAAGAGAGTGGCAGCAAGAGGAAACTTCACAATAGAAGAAAATCCAGCAGTGACATCACAGGGCAGCATGTAGGTGATTGGTTGTTGAGCAAGACAGTTTTTTTCAGCCTCCAGGCTGGGGAAGTGTGTTAAACTCAGTGCTAGGAAACTGTAACTTGCTCTTACTTTAATTTTCTGAATTAGTAAATTAAACTAGTGTAACCAATCAATTAATAAAACTGAAATAATTGACTGAAAAAATACTTAAAATAATTAATTAATCAATAAAATCAATAAAGAAGGTTAGCTGGGCATGGCAGTGCAGGGGTGTGCTGTAACTGCAGCGTGTGGGAGTTTGTGGAGATCAGCGAGATCCCGAGCAACCACATCTGCGGTAAATGTTTGCAGCTCGAGGAACTTCGGCTCAGAATTGTTGAGCTGGAGTACGAGGTGCAGACATTGCGGGGCATCAGTGAGGGGGAGAGTAACCTGGACACTTTGTTCCAAGAGGCAGACACATTCCTCAGATTAAGCAGGAATTCAGAGTTCGTCAATGGTCAGGGACAGGAGGGTGTGACCGCTAGTCAGGAAGGTATAGGGACCGAGGATGTGGTGATGGAGGAGCCTCGGCCCTTGACTTTGACCAACAGGTATGAGATACTAGGACTGCAGTGTAGATGAGCAAACTGACCATGGCACCACAGTTCAGGAGGCCATTCTAGTTGGGGGAGTGAAAAGGAAAGTGTTAGTGGTAGGGGACAGCATAGTCAGCGGGATAGATACAGTTCTCTGCAGCCGTGACCGGGAGCTCTGAAGGTGGTGGTGCCTGCCTGGTGCCAAGGCAAACGTTTTCTCCTCGTGGGTACATACGAATTTGAAGTGGGAGGGGGAGGATCCAGTTGTAGTGTTCCATGTAGGAACTAACGACATAGATATAACAAGGAATGAAGTTCTGCTGTGAGAGTTTGAGGAGCTAGGGTCGAAACTAAAATGCAGAACCTCACAGGTAATAATCTTTGGATTTTTAACTGAGCCACGCTCAAATTGGCATCGGGACAAACAGTTTAGAAGGTTAAATTCCTAACTCCAAGATTGATGTGGGAGGCAGGGATTTCATTTCATGGGGCACTGGCACCAGTACTGGGGAAAGAGGGAGCAATTCCGTGAGGACGGGCTCCACTTAAACCGGGCAGGGACCAGAATCCTGGCAAATCGAAAACTAGGGCAGAAGATAGGGCTTTAAACTAATGAAGAGGGGTGAGTGTGGGTGGAATGCGGAAAGGGTAAATTCAAAAGCAGTAAGAGAAATGTCAAGACTGTAGGGCAGAGTAAATCTGGGTAAAGATAAGCAGAGCGTGTTAGGAAGGGACAGAGAGATTTATAAAGGTAATCGGGCATTAGTGGCTGAAGTGACGTCAGGGGAAAAAGGGGAAAAATTAAAGCTAAAGGTATTATAGCTGAAATCACGAAGCAGTCACAACAACAGATGAATTAATAGCGCAGATAGAAATAAATGGGTTTGTTTTAATAGCCAATACAGAGACGTGGTTGCAGAGTGACCAAGGTTGGGAACTAAATATTCCAGGATATTTGAACTTTAGAATAGACAGTCGCAATGGGAAAAGAGGAGGGGTAGCCCTGATAATAAAGGAGGGAATAAAGACAGCAGAGAGAAAGGATCTTGGATGCCAATAACACAATAATTGGGCCAGAAATTCGGCTCTCCACGGGTGAGGACGCGCTGTGTACTCACCCGTAAGGCCACCTGAAGTGCCGGTTTCACGCATGCACTGCGCATGCGCGGGAATCCGGAACTTCCGTTTCCCTGAAGGAAGGGTTTCAGAAGTCGTCCACGTGCGCGGGCGAGGCAGCGCACACGCAGCAAACTTTGTTTTTTTTTCAGGTTTCTCCCTGAGGGTATGTATGGCAAAGCTGCACATTTAAAAAGGAGGCACAAGGCCTGTTTTTAACAAGGTAAGTGGTTAATTAAGAACAATTTAAACATTTTTTCAACAGGTTTATGTTTTTTACATACTTTAAAGAAAGGTAACTTTATTTATAGCACCGTTAAAAAGTTAATTAATTTTTTCAAAAATGTAAATTTTTGTTTAACGTAGTTAATTTACGTAATGTATAGTTATTTTAAAAATGTGATGGTTTTTTTTAAATTTATTTGAAGTTTTAGTTTGGTTTTGGGGCCGATATCTATTCACAGATTTGACAGGTCTTCCTGTCAAATCTATGAATGAAAATTCCCTGCTACGATTGGCTCTCCATGGCACACGTGATCCCAGGGGACGCTTCGAACCAACTGCGCCCTTGGGAAACGCGAGCACTGTGTGCCGGCAGCTGCAGGATGCCCAGGACCGATGTTCCTCTTGGGCCCGAAGCACAATGGCAGGCGCGGTAGCTAAGTACGGGCGCGATGCTTGCACCCACAGGAAGCCGGAGAGACGAATTTCTGGCACAATGTAAAATCAGTTTTGGTGTTGCTAAGTAACAACAAGGGGGAGAAAATAGTAGTGGGAGTATTCTATCGGACCCTAACAGTGTCTATCGTGACGGGCAGAGTATAAATCAAGAAATTAGAGATGCATGTAACAAGGTTAATACAGTAATCATGGGAAACTTTAACTTCTATATAGACTGGGAAAACCAAATTTGCAGAAATAGTGCAGAGGAAGAGTTCATGCAATGCATTCAAGACAGTTTTTCAGATCAGTATGTCAACGAACCTACGAGGGAACTGATCATTTTAGATCAAGTACAGTGCAATGAGACACGGTAAATTCATAACCTTGTAGTAAAGAAGCCTCTGGGGAGCAGTGATATTAATATGATAGAATTGTATGTTGAGTTTGAGAGTGATTTAGATAAGGCCGAAACTAAGTTCATAAACCTGATCAAAGCGAACTACGGCGCTATGAGAAACGAGTTGGCTAAGGTCGGTTAGAAATCTAGATTGAAAGATACGACAGTAGAAAATCAATTGCAGACATTTAAATAAATAATTCATAATTCGCAACAAACTTTCATTGCCTGAAGGAATAAAAACACAACGGGAAAAATGTTCCAGCTATGGTTGACAAGCTGAATTAAAGATAGTATTAGATTAAAGGAAGAGTCTTATAATGTTGCCAAAAAGATTAGTAAAACTGAGGATTGGGAGGATTTTAGAAGTCAGCAAAGGTGGACCAAGAAATTGATGAAGAAAGGGAAAATAGAATATGAGAGTAAACTTGCGAAAGACATAAAAACAGACTGTAAAATCTTCTATAGATATGTGAAAAGGAATATATCAGCGAAAGTAAACGTGGGTCACATATAAAATTCTTACAGGGCTTGACAGGGGAGAAGCAGGAATGATATTTCCCCTGTCTGGCAAGTCTAGAACCAGGGATCACAGTCTCAGAATAAGGGGTCGGCCATTTAGGACTGAGATGAGGAGAAATTTGTTCACTCAAATGGTCGTGAATCTTTTGAATTCTTTACCCCAGAGGGCTGTGGAGGCTCAGTCGTTCATTATATTCAAGACAGAGATCGATAGATTTTTGTATATTAAGGGAATCAAGGGATCTGCGGATAGTGCAGAAAAGTGAATATGAGTTAGATGATCAGCCATGATCTTATTGAATGGCGAAGCGGGCTCCAGAGGCCAATTGGCCCACAACTGCTCCATCTACATATGTTCTTATATTCTTATGAATCCGGTAGTACTAGGGTCTATCGGTAAATCAGTGCTGGTTCGTGAGATGGAGGGGTAGGGGAACGGATAGCACTAGGTTCGGTAGGTGAATTGATGTATCTTATTGAGGTGAACGCTTGTAAAGGAAATGATGTTAGGCGAGTCACTGCAGTTCAGCATATTGAAGGTATATTGAAGTGACTTGTACTGTAACCGCAGGTAGTTGCATAGGATTACACAGGATATACAGCACAGAAACAGGCCATTCGGCCCAAACAGTCTATGTCGGCGTTTACGTTCCACTCGACCCTTCTTCCGTCTTTCCAAATCTAACTCTATTAGCGCAACCCTCCATTCCCTACTCCCTCATATGCTTGTCTAGCCTCCCCTTAAATGCGTCTATAATATTAGCTTCAACCACTCCCTGTGGTAGCGAGTTCAACATTATTACCAATCTCTGGGTTAAGATGTTTTTTACTGAATTCTCTATTTGATTTCTTGGTGCACATCTTAAATCTTATATCGTATATCTGATATTGATGGCCACTAGTTTGGCGCATCCCCGCAAGTGGAAGATCTCTGAAAACCTTTCACAAACTTAAATACCTGTTTTAGGTCACCCCTCAGCCTTCTCTTTTCAAGAGAAAAGAGATCCAGCCTGTTCATCCTTTCCTCAAAGGTGTGACCTCGCATTTCTGGTATCATCCTTGTAAATATTTTTTGCACGTTCCCTGGTTCCTCCATATCATTTTTATAATAAAGCGACCATTATTGTACACACTTCTCCAAGTGTGGTATTACCAAGGCTCGATACAGGTTTAGTATAACCTCTCTATTTTCCGATTCTATACTTCTAGAAATAAACCTAAGTGCTTGGTTATTTATGGCCTTACTAACCTGCATCACTTCTTTTAGTGATTTGTATATTTCTACTCCGAGATCCCGTTGCTCTTCTACCACATTTAGATACATATTTTCCAAGTAACAGGTGACCTCCTTATTTTTCTTACCGAAATGTGGTACCTCATATTTATCAGTGTTGAAATTAATCTGCCACCACCTCAGTGCTCAGTGACGCGGTCAAGTTGTGGTCATACAATTAATCAAAGAACTGATTCACCACGGCCAAAGTAAGAAATGTACGAGCAGCGTGGGAAAGGCGAGTGTTGGTCGTTCAGGGTAAGAAGTGAGTAGACAGAGAGAGCGGTAGAGCGTGGAATCTGCAACTAGGCAATATCACTAGTTAGGAATTGGCTAAAGGTGAGTCACGCTTCTTGAGATAATCTCGGACGAATATCGATAAAGCCCCGAAATTTGGCGGTGGGATTGGTGGAATACAAAGATTTGATATACTGGTCTCACTTCCCTCTCCCTTTAAAATGAACAGAAATATTAACCTTTTATTTTAAATTGTAGAAGTGCCTACACTACAACAGTGACTAGATTTTCTTTATTTCATACTTATTACTTTTCTTTCTTTCTTTTTCTATTTCTCTCTCCCTTTCCTTCTTTCTGCGTAATGTAAAGATTCTGACGGTATCAGTAACTGGAATTGAAGTGTCCGGTGGACTATTAATTTTATTAAACAGGCACGCCAAGAATGAATGGTCAGACTATGGGTTATGAAATCCTAAAAACAAAGCAAATAACTGCAGATGCTGGAAATCTGAACTAAAAGCAGAACATGCTGGAAACACTCAGCAGATCAGAGAACATCGGTGGTAATTGCACAGCATGGACTGGAAGGAGTGGTGAATATAGGGAACAATATAATTTAAATTCATATGTTCTGTATTAATTGTGCCCTTCTAAAGCGGGCATGTTTGATAGGCTTTTTGATTAATGACACTGAAGCATACCATTGTCTCCTTATACTTTAATAATGAAAATTCATCTGTGGAAATTCTTGTTAGGATTGTGACACTTGTCTCAGTGTATGAATTGCAGCATTTATCCTGGTCTTCGGGGCTTTATCTAATTGGAAGTTCCGCTGTTGTTGTTAAAAGTCATGGGGGTTGAAATTAGGTCGCGCCCCATTTGGGGCGCAAATATCGTCCGAGCGCAAATATTAGCGCCTGGCGCTAATTATCGGCACTGACAGGAAACTTCACTTTTACCGCCCCGGGAGGTGAGTGGAGCGCTAAATTAGGCGCTGCACACCTCTCTTAAGGCGCAAAGGCCTAGGAGTGAGGCGCTACCTCAGCGCACGAGCACAGCGCAGCTGCTGCCAGTTAGCGAGGGAACACAGACACACTGGCGCCGGACACTTCTTAAAGCGGGGGGAGGCCACTTGCTCCCCAGCCACACCCTGCTCATTGCAGCCTTGAATCTCAGCCTGGAGAGACCTGTAATCCATTTTGCTGCCAAGCATGGAGAGGGTGAGAGAACGCGCTCATCGCTTCACCGAGCGGACCTTGGATGCTCTGGTTGGCGCAGTGGAGCGCAGACGATGCATGCTGTTCCCGGAGACTGGCAGGAGGCCTTTGCCACGCGAGTTCAGAAGAGTATGGAGGGAGGTGGCTCAGAGCGTCTCCTCCAGGAGCATGGTGCCCAGGACCCATGTTCAGTGCCGCAAAAAATTCAACGACCTCACTCGGGTCGTCAGGGTGAGTGGCTTTTTCTCAATACCTCTCCATCCCTCCATCTCAACCTCACTATATGGCCAGAGGGTCTTAAAACCCCAATGCACAACACACATGCAACACCTATGGCCCTTTCATCAAACACACACACACATTCCACACTTTGCATACAGTAAGGGCTATTCACCTATGGGAGGCACATCAGGCAAGACCATGGCTGCATATTTACTCAGATGCTGTCCTTTTTCTTGCAGGCTAAGCTGGCTCATAATCGGAGACAGCAGCAACGGACGGGTGGAGGGCGGCTTCAGCTGCAACCCCTCAGCGATCTGGAGGAGTGCGTCCACAGGATTGTGGCAAGCCGGGTGATCGGTCCCGTCGCCACTGGGGACGCCGACCCCGTTGTGGACAGCAATGGTAAGGTCATCACCTTTTTGTCCTCTGTCCTTCCACTTGTCCCTCACAATACCAGCCTTTGACACTTTCAATCCAACTTGCTAACTCGCTGCACTTATTCCTCCCTTACTGCCACCCTGTCCTCACGCTAAAGCCACTCTTGTACCTCCCTGCTTTCAGATGGTGATTCACCAGCTGAGGAGATGGTCCCTGAAGCTGCCACTGGGAGTGATGCTGCAGCTGAGGAGGAAGAGGAAGCCGGAGCATCAGTGCCACCCTCTCCCGAGGAAGCCCATGGCCACACTGGGAACACGCCTTCCCCGGAGGGGAGCAGGGGTGAAGGGGCTGATGATGGTGAAGCTCCAGGACCCAGCGGGCTGCAGCAACGCCATGGGGGGGGGGGGAGGGAAGAACGGGAGCCTTCTCCACAGAGGGAGAGTATGCCAGACACTCCTACTGCAATGGACGCAGAGGAGGAGCGGCTGATTGCAGAAATGAACAGCCAGGCGGTGGGCATGCACACTGAGCTCATGGGTGCAGTGGGAAGGGTGCCCGAATGCATTGAGGCACTGGCAAGGAGTGTGGAGCACTTCGCTGTAGCACAGGCGGATGCCACAGTAAAGCTTAGTGCTGCAATTCAGTCACTGGCTGCCAGGAACCCATCTGAGACTGCTCTCATGCAGACTCAGATTGAGGCCACGCGAGCACTGACTGCTGCCATCCTCGATGGTTCGTGCACATGTCCCCGGGGCTGTCACCGCGCCGCAGCAGGCCAGCAATCTGTTCTCCAGCAAATTGCTCCGGATGCTGAAGTGCTGCCCCGTGGGAGTGCCAGTGTGTCGGGCGAGCAGGGAGTTGCTGTCCTCTCTCACGATGACAGCATTCCTGCTGCCAACACTGTCACTTCTCCACTGCACTTGCCACCGCCTGTAGGACAGACTGCTGCCGCCCATGCAGAGTTGGTGCAGTCTGCAGCCGGGCCCTCCAGGCCCAGAAGTGGTCGAGGCCGTCCTTCAGGGGCATCTGCAGTGTCAGGGTCTGACGAGCAGCAGCCTTCCACCAGCCTTGCTGCAGCCACTGAGGTCCCATTACGGAGGAGCAGCAGGGTTAGAAGGGGGGAAGTGCGCAAGGGAAGGAGATCACCCTCGAAGGGCAAAATGTAGGAGGTGTGCCAAAATGCTGGTCATTTTTTTATTAAAGGCCGAGGTTCATGGCCCAACTTTTGTTTAGTGTTTTGGACATTATCTCCAGGTTGTGAGAACCAGTTATGTTATTGACTGTTTTTTTGTGTTTATTTCTATGAGTTTGTCATGAGGAATTGACACACACAGAGTTTGTACAATAAATACGTTTCTGTATTCAAAATATACATGGCTGGTGGTTGGAATTATTGGTGCCTTGGCCGGCTTAGGGGTTGCGTGCTGGGTTGATTCGTGTTTGTAGCAATGGCAGGGGCCCTAGAAGCGGCTTGCTATTAGTCGTTGACGGACGGCCCTTGCAGTTTGACCATTGTGGGCCGCCCTCCTGCCTTGGTGCTGCTGCTGATCATCGTCCTCGTCCTGTTCCTCCTCTTCCTCCTCCTCCTCTTGTGGTGCTGCAAGGCCTGGTGGCATTGGCTGCGTCCTGAGGATTGCCATGTTGTGCAACATGCAGCACACGACTACGAATTTCGAAACTTGCTCAGGCGAGTACTGCAGGGCTCCTCCGGAATGGTCCAGACAGCGGAATCGTTGTTTCAGCACGCCGATTGTGCGCTCAATAATGTTCCTGGTTGCTTGTTGGCTTTCCTGGTACCGCAGCTCAGCAGGGGTGTTTGGCGCACGGAGCGGTGTCATCAGCCAGGTGCTCAATGCGTACCCCTTGTCCCCCAGAAGCCAACCAACTGGCTGATGCGGTGCCTCGAAAATTTCTGCCACAGTACTCTGGCGCAGGATGAAAGGATCGTGGCAGCTGCCCGGATAGTGGGCATTGACAGCGAGAATCACCTGTCTGTGGTCACAGACCAACTGCACATTCAAGGAATGGAACCCCTTTCTGTTCCGGAACTCCTCTGCATTCTCTCGCGGAGCACGCAAAGCCACATGCGTGCAGTCAATGGCGCCCTGCACCATGGGGAAGCCCGCTACCCTCGCAAAGCCCATAGCACGGTCATGCTGCTTGTCTGGGGTCATAGGGAAGGAGATGAAGTCTCGTCTCCTTCTGAAGAGGGCATTGGTGACCTGCCGGATGCAGCGATGCACCGCAAACTGGGAGATATTGGCGAGGTCCCCAACAGCAGCTTGGAATGAGCCAGTGGCGTAGAAGTTCAAAGCCACTGTGACCTTCACTGCCACCGACAGAGACGTCCTGGACCTCAGCTGAGGCTGCAGATCTGGCTGCAGCAGGTGGCAGAGCTCAGTGACCACCTCCTTGCTGAATCGCAGCCTTCGCAAACACAGCTCCTCGGACATATGGATGTAGGAGAGCTGTTCACGATATACCCTGGGAGGGTAAGCTCTCCTGTATATGCGCCTGATGGCCCTCCTCCGTCTGGCCATCATTGCCACTCTCTGTCTGCGTCTCACTATCCTCCAATTGAGCTGGAGCAGGACGACGCCCCCAATCATTGCAGCCCCCATATTCTCTTTGCCAGAAAAGTAATGAGGTACAGCAACTAAAGTAGCAGCAAAGTTAGGATGAACTAGGCCAAACTACCTCACAAAGCGTTGAGTCAATGTAGAAGTCTCTCTCTCTCTCTCTCCGAATCTCTCTCTCTCTCTCAGAACGAGTGGTGCATAAATGTCGACCACAGAAAAAGACAGGAAGAGGCCCCCTTTAAATAGCGCCCCCCCCAGCCCCACACCGATTGATAACGTTCCAGTCTTCCGGTCGTTGGAAGCGCCAGGCGGTAAGGCAGGGGGCGCCACTCAATTTCCGCTCCGGGGCGCCCCAAGGGCGTTGCACCATGGAATGACGTCACAATCTGCGCGCGCAGGTGGTCGCAGCGGTAAGTTTTAGCGCCGCCGCACAATCTCAAGTTAAGTTCTCGAGCGGCGCAAACAGCGCTGCGCCCGGGCGTTAGCGCCTAAACGCCCCATTAGCGCCCTCTTAAGGCGCTAACGGGAGGCGCAACCAACTGAATTTTTCCCCCATGGAGTGTAAATTGTTGACATCATCTATTTGTTCAATGGCTGCAATTAAACCCAGTCAGCAGGGGAACCGAAATTCTGACCAGATGGATTCTCTCTCCTATAAATAAGTGGTATATTCTCAATGTTTCAATCGGAGAATTGCTCCCAGCATCACCACCAACCATGGAATCATCGATTCTAACAGAAAGGCGTAAAATGTCTCTTGGTTATCTAATCAAGCTCAAGATTCTGTGGGCGATTAATGATATATAAAAGATTTACTATCCTATCCTAGCTGCGGTCGGAGTCCCGGGTAAGTTACGACCTGCAGCTGTTACTTCATGAACAGAATGTGGCATCTCAGTCCGTGTGTCCAGCTCTTTATTTTATTAATTTCAACACATTGCAACAGTGAATAAACTTCAATAATACGTTGTTGGCTGTAAAGCACTTTGTGGTGTCCTGACGTGGTGAAAGTTGCTGTACGGATGCAAGTTCTTTCTTTCATTATCTCTTACGCTCTTTCTCTCTTGTGTGTGTTTATATATATCAATGACTTAGACTTCAATGTAGGGGACATGATTAAGAAGATTTCAGATGATACAAAAATTGGCCCTGTGTTTGCTAGTGAGGAAGAAAGCTCGAGACTGCAGGAAGATATCAACGGCCATTCAGGTGGGCAGAAATTGTCAAATGGAATTCAATCCTGAGATGTATGTGGTAGTGGATTTGGGGAGAGCTCACAAGGCAAGGGGATGCGCAATGAATGGTAGGATACTGAGCATTGTAGAGGAACAGAAGAACATTGGACTGCATGTCCACAGATCCCTGAAGGTAGCAGAAGAGGTCGATAAGCTAGTTAAGAAGGCATATGGGATACTTTCCAGTATTAGACAAGGCACAGAATATAAGAGCAGGGAGATTCTGCTTGAACTGTATAAAACATTAGTTCAGCCATAGCTCAACTACTACGTTTAGTTCAGGTCAGCACATTACAGGAAAGATTTGATTGCACTAGACAGGCCACAGAGGAGATTTGTGAGGATGTTTCCAGGCCTGGAGAATTTTAGCAATGAGTAAAGATTAAAAAGGTTGGGGTTGTTTTCTTTGGAAAAGAGGAGGCTGAGGTGAGAATTAATTGAGTTGTATATAATTAGGAGTGGCCTAGAAAGAGTGGATAGGAAGGATCTTTTTCCCTTAGAACAGTATCTAGCGCCCTCACTATACTGTCCCCTACCACAAAACTTTCTTTTTCACTCCCGTCCTCTTGCAAGGCCTCCTGTACCACGGTGACCTGGTCATTTTGCTCATCCACCCTGCAGACTTTGCCCTCATTCACACAGGCAACAAGAACCTCGTACGTGTTGGATAAGTGTGAGAAGTCGCACAACACCAGGTTATAATCCAACAGTTTTATTTGAAATCACAAGCCTTCGGAGCGCTGCTTCTTCGTCAGGTGAAGTGAAGAGATGTATAAAGGCACAGCATATATAGTCAGAGAACACTGCCAGATGTTTATAGTTAATCATTCTAACTGCCTTGATCACACCTCGGCAGAGAGATAATCATGGCAATCAAAGGTGTGGATGGTGTCCAAACAGGTCAGTCAGGAAAACATTATATCAAAGACAATGAGGTGGGGTCACAAGGGGTCAAATGTGGCAGATGCTGGTGTCTGCATGGAAAACAAAAAACTTTTTTTTGCTGGAAACCACAGCAGGTCCGGTCGCATCTGTGTAGAGAGAACAAGCCAACGACGACTCGATTCTGGATGACTCTACGTCAGGTGGGGTTACATGTAGCGTGACCTGAACCCAAGATCCCGTTTGAGGCCGTCCTCATGTGTGCGCGACTTGGCTATCAGTTTCTGCTCGACGATTTTGCGTTGTCGTGTGTCTCAAGGGCCACCTTGGAGAACGCTTACCCGAAGATCGGAGGCAGACTGTCCTTGACTGCTGAAGTGTTCCCCGACTGGGAGGGAACAATCCTGCCTGGCAATTGTTGCGCGGTGTCCATTCATACGTTGTCGCAGTGTCTGCATGGTCTCGCCGATGTACCATACTCCGGGGCATCCATTCCTGCAACATATGAGGTAGACAACGTTGGCCGAGTCACATGAGTATGTACCATGTACCTGGTGGGTGGTGTCCTCACGTGTGATGATGTTATCTGTGTTGATGATCTGGCATGTCTTGCAGAGGTTGCCGTGGGAGGGTTGTGTTGTGTAGTAGTCGCTGTTCTCCTGAAAGCTGGGTAATTTGCTGCGAATGATGTTCTGTTTGAGGTTAGGCGGCTGTTTGAAGGCGAGTAGTTGGGGCGTGGGGATGGTCTTAGTGAGGTGTTCATCGTCATCGATGACATGTTGAAGTCTGTGAAGAACATGGCGTAGTTTCTCCGCTCCAGGGAAGTACTGGACGACGTAGGGTACTCTGTTGGTTGTGTCCCGTGTTTGTCTTCTGAGGAGGTCTATGCGATTTTTCGTTGTGGCCCGCTGGAACTGTCGATCGACGAGTCGGGCGTCACATCCCGTTCTTACGAGGGCGTCTTTCAGCGTCTGTAGGTGTCCATCGCGTTCCTCCTCGTCTGAGCAGATCCTGTGTATTCGCAGGGCTTGTCCATAGGGGATGGCTTATTTAACGTGGTTAGGGTGGAAGCTGGAGAAGTGGAGCATCGTGAGGTTGTCCGTGGGCTTACGGTAGAGTGAAGTGCTGAGGTGTCCGTCTTTGATGGAGATTCGTGTGTCCAAGAATGAAACCGATTTTGAGGAGTAGTCCATGGTGAGTTTGATGGTGGGATGGTCCCTGTTGATGTTATCCTGTAGTCTTTTCAGTGATTCTTTGCAGTGGGTCTATAGGAAGAAAATGTCGTCGATGTATCTGGTGTATAGCGTTGGTTGGAGGTCCGGTGCAGCGAAGAAGTCTTGCTCAAACTTGTGCTTGAAGATGTTGGCGTATTGGGGTGCGAATTTGGTCCCCATGGCTGTTCCGTGTGTTTGGGTAAAAAACTGGTTGTCTATGGTGAAGATATTCTGGTTAAGGATGAAGCGGATGAGTTGTAGGATGGCGTCTGGAGATTGGCTGTTGTTGGTGTTGAGTACTGAGGCTGTCGCAGCGATGCCGTAATAGTGGGGGATAATGGTGTAGAGTGCCGAGACGTCCATCGTGGCGAGGAGTGTTCCTGGTTCAACTGGTCCGTGGGTGCTGAGTTTCTGTAAGAAGTCTGTAGTGTCGCGACAGAAGCTGGGGGTTCCCTGTACGATGAGTTTCAGGATGCCCTCGACGTATCCAGACAGGTTCTCACACAGGGTTCCGTTGCCCGATACGATAGGACGTCCGGGTGTGTTGGATTTGTGTATCTTTGGGATGCAGTAGAAATCTCCCACGCGGGGAGTAGGTGGGATGAGAGCGCGTAGGATGCTTTGAAGGTCTGGATCGAAGGTCTTGATCAGTCAAATTTAACATGCTGTTTAGAAGCACTCTGTTTCAACCCATTCTGTCCAGACCATCGGTACACCTACTCCGTTACATTACTTGAAACAAATCAAAGTAATCTATGTGCCCCGTGTTCGGTGAATAATTTCTGATTTCTCCAATTGCTCACAGTTAACGTGGTGACGATTTCGATCCTGTCTCGGGGAAAGTGCGGTCTCTCGAAATGTGTCACTCACTACCTGATGGCCATGGCAGCGGCAGATCTACTGGTTGTGATAATCGATCTGATACTCAGGCAGATTCCTATTGTTTATCGGGAACTATTCCTGTTTGTATGGTACATTAGAGTATGTAATATTCATGCCGTCCTCCTTCATGCCGCTACAGACTGTTCTGTCTGGTTCACCGTAACTTTCACCTTCGATCGATTTGTGGCCATTTGTTGTCAGAAGCTGAAATCCAAATATTGCACCGAGAAAACGGCGGCTGTTGTTTTAGGAACAGTGACTGGGCTGAGCTGTTTGAAGAATATTTTCTGGTATTTTCTGTATAAAGGCAAATACATGCTTTCTGACAATCCCTGGTTTTGCGATGTGCCATTCAGTGCATCTCACTCGCGGGCCTGGGCCACCGTTGAATTAATGCATTATATTTTAACGCCATGTGTTCCATTTGTTTTGATTCTACTGTTCAATGCATTGACGGTCAGACACATTTTAGTGGCCAGCAGAGCCCGCAGCAGACTCCGGGGTCAGAGCAGTGGCTAGAGTCCCAGTGACCCAGAGATGGAGAGCCGAAGGATATCCATGATTGTACTCTTTGTTATATCGGCGAATTTCTTACTACTGTGGGTGGTGTTCATGGTTTGTTCTATAATGAGACCATTTGATTACTTGGGATATCCTGTTTCTCCACCCAGAATTGTAACATAAATCGTCTTCATGCACCAGCTCCTGAGTTGCTGCACGAACACTTTTATTTAATCAGTGACCCAGAGGAAATACAGAGAGGAGTTGAGCAATGGAGTGAAATATCCTATTGCAATGATGGTCAGATTAATGAGATGAGAAGTCCGAGCACTTTCTGTGATTATCATGTATTTTTGTTTGATAATCTGTAGAATCCACTTTCGGGCTGCTTTAATTCTTTGGCCCGGATTTTGCGGTGTTGATTATGGTGACACTGTCTGAGTTGGAGATCCCCTAAAGACAGCGCGACAATCAATTTAATATTGAGAAAAATAAAATGTTCTCCACAGCGATTGCAAGATCTTTCTGTGCAGCAATATTCGCAGTCAGCTGCGATCACCGGTCCATCGCCACTGACTGCAAATGCCAAGCATTTATCTTTTCTAAAACATTTCACAAGCGGATTCCAACTTCAAATTGAGTTAATGGCCCAGAAATTGATCTCGCTCTGTTCCCGTGAATTCGTGCGAGCTGTGGGATCACGTGACTCAGTTAGAGCCAATGGCAGCACACCATCTTACATTCATAAGTTTCACATCCGTGCTGTGAAAGCTATGAATCTTACACACCCCCAAAATAACAGCTAAACCTCAATTAAATTAAAAAAAAACATCACATTAATAAAATAAGTATAGTTAAATAAATTAACCATTTTAAATAAAAAATTAAATTTTTGAAAAAATTTAAAATCTTTTAAAAAGTTATAAAAATAAACTTACCTGTCTTTAAAGTCTCTAAAAAAGATATACCTGTTAAAAAAAATTCAAAAAAATACTTAATTCACTACTTACCTTGTTAAAAGTGGGTCTTACTCCTCCTTTTTCCATTTCTAAAATCTTCCGTCCTTACCTGCGCGTCCAAAGCACTAAGTGTACAGCGTGCGCGCAGCCTGTAGCGCGCACGCGATGCACCGAGGAACCGCCCCCTTTTCCAAAGACCAAGTGCCGGTTTTCAGCGCATGCGCAGGGCATGCAGAAAACCGGCAATTGGAGAGAGAATACGCGAGAGTACGCAGTGCGTACTCTCGCGCAGCGGGATCAATTTTTGGGCCATTGTCTTTGTTCAGGAACGTGCAGCTCTTTTTCCAAGGGTGTGACCTAGACCCGAGTTATTTAGTTAATCGCCTTGAGCAGATACTTGCCCAAGAGCGGTTAGCTGCTTTCGACAGTCTAATGCTGAGCTCAAACTCCAGGGGTGTTTTGGGAATGACCACTTGTTGTGATTATTTCACCATAATAGGCAAATCGTTCCCAATGTCCCATCTTTCAGGTGGTGCTTAGTACCTCAGTGTTGACAGCTTTCTCTGGTCTCTGCTAGTCTTTGCAGCAAGATTGTTTTGAAAATCAAGATGGACACCAGAAAAAGCTCTAGGCAGCAGGAAGTCTGCGAAGGGTTTTGATCTCTGCAGCGTCACTGGGACAGATAGAGAAAAGGAATCAAAATTTAACATTAATTCCAATGAAACCCAGCTGTTAGTTAAGTGTGCTCTTTATTTGAGAATTTTCCGGGCCGATGTTGAACTGAATACATCACACTCAGTGTTTTTGATGTTTTATCGGTTGTTCAATAAAATAAATTGAGAATCGAACTAAAATTCACTTTTCCCAGTGAGTTGGATAGACTGTAAGAGGACACATAGAGATCGGACCAGATCAGAAGGGGAAGGTATTGCTACACTCCCGAGTCCTGATAATACACACCCGTTTCCCGGTACAGCACCATCCAGGGTCCTGTTAAAACTCACCCCTGGTCAAATTCCAGCACTTTGCCAGGTCCCGGTACAGCACATTCCCGGCTCCTGTTAGAGCACACGCCTGGTTTCAGTCCAGCACACTCCTGGTTCCAGTACAGCACACTCCTGGTTCCAGTACAGCACACTCCTTGTTCCAGTACAGCACATGCCTGGTTCCAGTACAGCAGACTCACGGGTTACAGTACAGCACACTCCCGCGTTACAGTACAGCACACTCCTGGTTCCAGCACAGCACACTCCTGGTTCCAGTACAGCACACTCCCGGCTGCTCGGAGTCCATATCTGGAAAAAGCATGTGACGAGACACTTAACGGGCTACGTGATTTAATGAAATGGAATAGACACCTGCAGCAGTCCCTGTTCATTACTGCTTGTAGTTTTTATAAACATAGAAACATAGAAACATAGAAGATAGTAGCAGGATTAGGCCGTTCGGCCCCTCGAGCCTGCTCCGACATTCGATGAGATTATGGCTGATCATCCAAACTCAGTACCCTGTACCTGCTTTCTCCCCATATCCCTTGATACCTTTAGCTTTAAGAAATATATCTAACTCCTTCTTGAATATATTTAATGACTTGGCCTCAACTACCTTCTGTGGTAGAGAATTCCACAGGTTCACCACTCTCTGGGTGAAGAAATTCTTCCTCATTTCTGTCCTAAATGGCTTACCCGTTATCCTTAGATTATGACCCCTGTTTCTGGACTCTCCGACCATCGGGAACATTCTTCCTGCATCTAGTTGGTCCAGACCTGTCAGCATTGTATATGTTTCGATGAGATCCCCTCTAATTCTTCTAGACTCCAGCGAGTAAAACCCAATAAGGGTTATACTTTATTAAAAAATCATTGTGGTGTATCGATTAAACTAATGTTACAGTATATCATGGAATCTTGTTAAATTCTCATCAATATAAATCACCCCGGAGACAATCATTCCACCATCTATGTTGTTATTTGTGCCGAAACTCAAATATTGCTGATGGCATCAATAGTCCAGCAAGACTTGAGCCTCTGTTAAGTTAATCCAGATGTGGTTTTAAGCGGTGTGTTCAATGGGTTAACACTTGGTATTTTAAATAGGTTAACACATTGTGTGGTCAATGCATTAATATCCATTGTTATAAATGGCTTAATATCCGGTGTGTTAAATGGGTTAATAGCTATCTCACAATAGACTGTGGAATGTTAATCTGACAGCTTCAAGATTCACATAATAATTCCCCAGAAAGTCATTCACGGGGTTAGAACCATAACCTGTCCTTGTATTTTCCATAATCCTGTTCTTCTCGTCCGAGTCATACAACGACAACAATGACAAACAATTTCTGATGCAAGGTCATCGACCTGAAACGTTAACTCTGTTTCTCTCTCCACAGGTGCTGCTTGCCCTGGTGAGCATCTCCAGCATTTTCTGCTTTTATTTGAGATTTCCAGCATCCGCAGTATTTTGCTTTTGAACAACTGTAACTACTTGCATTTATGTAGCGCCTTTAGCACAGTAAAACGTCGCACGGCGCTTCACAGGAGCGTCATCAGACACAATCAGACACCAGGGAGATATTAGTACAGGTGGCAAATGGATGGTCGACCAGATAGGTTATAAGGACAGCCTTGCAGGAGGAGAGAGATGTAAAGAGGTGGAGATGTTTAGGAAGGGAATTCCAGAGCTTACGGCTTAGGCAGCTCAAGGCACATCCATCAGTGCTTGAGCGATGAAAATCAGACATGCAAGTGGCCAGAATTGGAGGAGTTCAGAGTTCCTGGAGGGTTGATGGTCTTGAGGGGGTCACAGAGATCGGGAAGGGCGAGGGCATGGATCGATTTCAAGAGAGGGATGATCATTTTTAAATCGTGGCATTGCTGGACCGGGAGCTAATCTAGATGAGCGAACACGGAGGCGAATTGTCAATGGAACTTGATGCGAATTAGGATAAAAGCAGCAAAGCTATGGATGAGCTCAAGTTTATGAAGATGCAATTAGGGAGGCCGGCCAAGACCGCATTGGAACAGTCGAGTCTCGAGGTACCAAAGGCACGGATGAGGGTGTCAGCAGCAGATAAGATGAGGCAGGGGTGAAGATGGGCAATGTTACTGAGGTGGAAGTCGGCAGTCTTGGTGATGGAGAGGGTATGGGCTCTGAAACTCATCTCAGGGTCAAATGGGACGGCAGTTCTAAAAATTGTCTGGTAATGTCTCCCATTATCTCTATTCTATATTTCATGCACCTCTCAGTAATTTCCTTGCAAACCTGCCCCTCACTATTCATCCCGTACTTTGTTGGTCTATAAATTACAATAAGCAGCGTAATAGCTTCTCTATTGTTCCTTAAGTCCACGAAATGTTCTGTCTTTGATCCCTCAAGCGCATTCAATCTTTCTAGCACTGAAATGTTTACCTTTATCAAAATTGCCACACCGCCTCCTTCTTTCTTTCCATTTCTTTCCTGAAAAAATTGTACCCAGGAATATTAAGCATTCAATCCCCCACTTTGTTGAGGCAGGTCTCGTTATCGCCCCTACATCATAATACCACGTGGTTTTTTGCGCCTGCGGCTCAACAACATTGGCCCGAAAATTAAACCTAATACGCGAGAGTGCGCACTGTGTACTCTCGCGTATTTGGTCCCGAATTGCCGGTTTCCTGCATGCACTACGCATGCGCGGGAAACCGGCATATTCGTGAATTGCAAAGGGGGCGGTTCCTAAGTGAACCGCGTGCGCGCTGCAGGTTATGCGCACGCAGCGCACTTAGTTTTTTTTCAGCTTTGAACGCGCAGGTAAGTGGTGAAGATTTTACACAAAGAAAGCAGGCGTAGGATCCTCTTTTAACAAGGTAAGTAGTTAATTAAGTGTTATTTAAAAAAAAATTCAACAGGTTTATCTTTTTTAGAGACTTTAAAGAAAGGTAATTTTATTTTTATAACTTTTAAAAAGATTTGAAACTTTTTCAAAAATTTAATTTTTTGTTTAATGTGGTTAATTTATTTAACTATACTTATTTTATTAATGTGATGGCTTTTTTTTATTTAATTGAGGTTTAGCTGTTCCTTTGGGGGTTTGTAGTATTCATAGCTTTGACAGCTCTTCCTGTCAAAACTATGAATGAAAGATGGTGTGCTGCCATTGGCTCTAACTGAATCACGTGATCCCAGAGCTCGCACGAACAAATTGCGCCTCTGGGAAAAGCACACACTGCGCGGTTGCAACAAGAAGAGGCTCTGAAACTAAAGTTTGTGTGGGCCCCAAACAAAAAGGTAGGCGCGGAGTGCGATTTCGCGGGGGATCCTTACCCCCGCGGGAAACATCGATGTTTAATTTCTGGGCCAATATCAAGCAAACTTCGTGCATTTAAACATATGCCCTCCAAAACATAACTTAGACCTCTTTGTATTTTCTATGATCCCACCTAATTCTATATTATTTGTAACTATAATGATCTTTCCCAGTCCTCTGTGCACTTTGATTCGATATTTTGATACTACATCTTGGTGCCCAACCAAAAGACGAATTATTCTAAACCCGCCGCCTCGCACTAGTTAACCTTCCTGCGAGGATATTGGTCCCAGCTCACTTGAGGTGCAAGCCATCCATCTTGACCTGTTCCCTTTTGCCACAGAACTGGTCCCAATGCCACAGGAAACTGAAGCCCTCCCTGTTGCACAGTATCTGTAGCAACGCTTCAACCTGCACAATACATTATTTCTACTCTCACCAGCGGTTGGCACTGGGAGTAATCCAGATATTACGACCTTTGAGGTCCTGCTATTTAACTTCCTCCCTAGCTTCTTGAACTCTGACTGCAGGACCTCAACCATCTTCTTCCCTATGCCGTTGTTTGTGACATGGACCACAACTTCTGGCTCTTCCATTCCACGCCACCACACCCCCCCACCCCCCACACACAGAATTTCCTGCAACCTCTCCTTGATATCACTTACCTTTGCACCAGAGAGGCAGCGTACCACACGGGTCTCACGCCGATGGTAGCAGAACTATCTATTTGTCTCCCTGACTGTCGAATCCCGTATTACTGGTTCAATTACAGTTTGGATACCTACATGTGCAGTCCTTTGCCTCACGGTGCAAGACGCTGGACTGTACTCCTTCCAGGGGTTGTCAACCTCACTGGAATTCGAATTGGGGAAAAAATATGGGAAATTCCTGTCCGAGCTCAGCGGGTGGTTTAGAAATGTTGGTGATGAGCTGAGCTGCGAACGATATGCTCTATGAGCCCACGGCCCTCTGTGCCAACTCTCGGATTGGTTTTAGTCGTTCTGTGCTGCCCAGTTTTGACGTGTGAAGAACAAGAACAGATCAGCTCTGACAGAAGCTCCTGGTTCAGAATTGTCAGCAATGAGTGCAGCTTAAGTGAGATAATATGATATATTGATACAATTTAAGTTCTTCCTTCCTCTGGTTTCACCTCTGTGAATCACTCCCCCCACGTCGGTTTTCCCTCCACCCCACCCATGGATACCACTTCTCCCCCACTTTCGGTCCTCTCATCCCCACCTTCGGTTTTCCCTCTTCCCCACATTCGGTTCCTGTCTGCCACCCCAGGTTTCCCTTCTTTTTTCACTCCGGGCGGTGGCGCTATAAAGAGAGAGGAAGCGGGAGGAACATTCACAACAGAATAAAATCAAGGAGTGACATCACAGGGCAGCCGGGAGGTGATTGGTTGGCGAGTATGAAAGTTTTTTAGCCGCTACGCAAGGGAAGTGTGTTAAACTCAGAGCTAGGAAACTGTAACTTGCTATTACTTTTCTTTACTGAATTAGTAACTTACACTAGATAAACAAATTAATTACTTCATCTAAAATAATTGATTGACAAGGTAATAATACTAATTAATTAAGCAATCAAATAAATAACGAAGTCAAGATAGACATGGCAGGGCAGGTGGTGTGCCGCAACTGAAGCATGTGTGAGTTTGTGACGAACAGCGAGATCCCAAGCAACCACATTTGCAGTAAGTGTCTGCAACTGGAGGAAATTCGGCTCAAAGTTTTTGAGCTTGAATCATAGAATCATAGAAAGTTACAGCACGGAAGGAGGCGATTTCGGCCCATCGTGTCCGCGCCGGGCAACAAAGAGCTATCCAGCCTAATCCCACTTCCCAGCTCTTGGTCCGTAGCCCTGCAGGTTAGAGCAACCCAAGTGCACATCCAAGTACTTTTTCAATGTGGTTAGGGTTCCTGCCTCTACCACCCTTTCAGGCAGTGAGTTCCAGATCCCCACAACCCTCTGGGTGAAGAAATTTCCCCTCAAATCCCCATGAAACCTATCAGTAATCAGCGAAATCAGTTGAACTAACGAAAACTTCCCCTTTTCCGCTCTACTATCGCTGTGAAAAACCCATAAAATGTTCAGCCTTGTTCAATGAGGTGTAACTGGGTTGTAATTGCGTTCTGAAAATTAACTACTGCTGAACCAACGTTCTCACCTTGAAAACTAACTTTATATTCAAGGAATGACAAATTTCTCTATTAAGATAAAAATGACTAGATTTTTAAAGTATTTTTTTTTAAACTGTGTTATGATATTTCAGCTTCTACCTTAACCCCATGTGTTTGTCCCAAACTTTGTTTTGCCCTCTGTAAATTGTTTTTAAAATGAATGAGAAATCCTGCTTTTTATTTCCTGGTTTGCTGTCTGTGAGAATTCTTCAATGTGACTGGCTGCCCAGCCAGATAGATGACGTCACTGCTGCTGGAGGCTGGAGATCCACTAAAGACAGCGATACCATCAAATTATCATTGAGAAAGCTAAAGTTTTTGAGACAGCAATCGCAGGATCTTGGTGGACAGCTTTTTTCGAGGTCAGTGGCGATTGGCATCACTTCGCCGCTGTTTGCAAATTCCAGGCTTTTATATTTTCTGCATAATTTCACAATCTGATTCCAACTTAAAAGTATTTTAATTTCATAGTTCAGGAACGTGTGGCCATTTTTCCAAGGGTGGGACCTAAGCATCAGTTATTCACAGAGGCGAATTGAGCAGATACTTACCCAAGAGCGGTGAGCTGCTTCAGATAGTCCCATGCTGAGCTCACACTCCAGGGGTGTTATGAGAATGCGCCCTTGTTGTGATTATTTCACCAAAAATAAACCAATCGTTCGCAATGTCCCATCGTTCAGAGTGTGTTTAGTGCCTCAGTGTTGACAACTTTCTCTCATCTCTGCCAGTCTTTGAAGGGAAGGTCTTTTTTGAAAATCAAGACGGACAGCAGAAAACGTCAAGGGGGCAGGAAGACTGCGAAGGAGATTAATCTCTGCACCGTCACTGGGACAGATAGAGAAATTGAATCAACGTTGGTACATTAAATCCAATCAAACCCGGTTATTAGTCTAAGTGTATTCTTTATTTTTGAAGTTTCCAAGATGATGTTGTACTGAATACATCGCACTCAGTGTACTGAATGTTTTACACTCCTTGATCCCGGTACAGCATGCTCCTCGGATCTGGTATAGCACATTCCCAGGTTCCGGTACAGCACACTTTCGGGTCCTGGTGCAGAACATTTCCGCGACCAAAACAACACATTTCCGGGTCCTGGTGCAACACATTTCCCGGTCCCTGCACAGTTTATTCTGTGTCCCGGTAAACCATATTTCCGTGTCCCGGTAGAGTGAACTCCGGGTCCCAGTACAGCACACTCCTCTACCCAGTACAGCACACTCCTGGTCCCAGTACATCATACCCCTGTTACCAGTACAGCACACTCCTGTTCCCAGTACAGCACACTCCTGCTCCCAGTACATCATACTCCTGTTACCAGTACAGCACACTCCTGGTCCCAGTACAGCACACTCCTGCTCCCAGTGCAGCATACTCCTAGTTCCAGTACAGCACACTCCTGCTCCCAGTGCAGCACACTCCTGCTCCCAGTATAGCACACTCCTGGTCGCAGTAAAGCATAATTCTGGTCCCAGTACAGCACACTCCTGGTCCCAGTAAAGCACACTTCTGCTCCCAGTTCAGCACACTCCTGGTTCCAGTACAGTACATTTCTGTTCCCAGTACAGCACAGTCCTGGTCCCAGTAAAGCACACTCCTGCTCCCAGGTCAGCACACCCCTGCTCCCAGTTCAGCACACTCCTGGTCCCAGTACAGCACACTCCTGGTACCAGTACAGTACAATTCTGTTCCCAGTACAGCATACTCCTGGTCCCAGTAGAGCACACTCCTGATCCCAGTACAGCATACTCCTGGTCCCAGTACAGCACAGTCCTGGTCACAGTACAGCACACTGCTGGTCCCAGTACAGCATACTCCTGATCCCAGTACAGCACTCTCCTGGTCTCAGTACAGCACATTCCCGGATCCCAGTACAGCACACTCTGAGTCCCGGCACAGCACATTTCTGTGTCTCGATACAGCACACTCCTGGATCTCGATAGAGCACACACCCGGGCCCGGTATAGCACAATTCTTGATCCCGGTACAGTACATTCTGGTTCGTGGTACATTACACTCCAGGGTCCCGGTACTGCACTTTCCCAGATCCCGGTACAGCACATTACCGAGTGCATGGAGTCCGCGTCCAGCATAACCGTCTGAGTGCTTTAACTGAAACAGAATAGACACCTGCAGCCGCCCCAATCCATCACTGTTTCTCGTTTTTGATAAGGGTTATACTTTATATAAATTAATTGTGGTTTATCGATAATACTATTGTGCCTCATGTTTCCTTCCCTTTCCTTGCTGAATACCGTGTACCCAGGAATATTAAGCAACGAATCCCCTCTTTGTTGATCCAGATTGCATTATTGCCCCAACATCATATTCCCACGTGTTTAATTGTGCCTGCAGCTCACCAGCATTAATAAGCAAACTTCGTGCATTTAATCACATGCACTCCAAACCTAACATAGACCTCTTTGTATTTTATATGAACTACCAAATTCTGCATTATTTCTAACTCTAACTATCTCTCGCAATCCTCTGTGCACTTTGATTCTATAGTTTAATACTACAACTTGTTGCCCAACCCACTGCCGAATTAGTTTAAACCCTACGCCTCGCACTAGTTAACCTTGCCGCGAGGATATTGGTCCCAGCTCTGATGAGGTGCAAGCCATCCATCTTGAACTGGTCCATTCTGCCGCAGAACTGCTCCCAGTGTCCCAGTAATCTGAAGCCCTCCCTGTTGCACGGTATCTGTAGCCATGCTTTAACCTGCACTATCCTCCTATTTCTACTCTCACCAGAAATTGGCACTGGGAGTTATCCAGCGATTACGACCTTTGAGGTCCTGCTTTTTAACTTCCTCCCTAGCTCCCGAAACTCTGAATGCAGGACTTAAATCTTCTTCCTCCCAATGTCGTTGGTTCCGAAATGGACCACACATTCTGGCTCTTCCATTTCACGCGTCCTCTTCCCACTCAATGTTTCTGCAACCTCGCCATGTTATTTCTTACACAGGCACCAGAGAGGCAACGGACCACACGGGTCTCAAGCTGATGGGAGCAGAACTGCCTATCTGGCCGCCTGACAATCGAATAGCCAATTAATACCGCATTTACAGTTTGCTGTATCCAAGTACGCAGGCCTTTGCCTCACGGTGTCATGCTCTGGACTGGACTCCTTCGACGATTTGTCACCCTCACTGGTATTCAAATTGGGGAAAAAATTTGGGAAATTCTTCTCCGACCCCCTTAGGTGATCGAAAAATGTACAGCAGATTGATCACTCTGATCCTGATCATTTCCGGCAGCGCCTCCCTTTTGTTCGAGTTGATCCGCGCCCTATCCAGAAAGTGGTCAAGCTCCCAGTTGAACGAATTCAGCAAATCAGCAACTTGATAAGTGGGAGCGGCACAGAGAGTGGTGAGTGGGAGCGGCAGCCAGTAACTGGGAGAGAGAAATCTGGGGACATAATTGCGTGGATGTATTGAAAGATTGTTTCCACTGGTGGGGGATTAAAGAACTAGGGAACGGAAACCAAGGATTCTCTTTGGAAGAACCAGGTGTGAACGGAGGAGTAAGGTTCTTGCATTGAGGGCTATTCGACCCTGGGATCCTTCACCACGTGTAGCTTTTGAAGTAGAGACTAAAACTTAATTTCAAAGGGGAAAGGAAAGATATTTGAAAAGGTGGAATATGAAAATATCTGGGGGGTTAATGGGGTCAGGGTAGAGAGCGCAAGCACCGGGGCCGAATGTCCTCATCCTGTGCTCTAATTCCTGCCATTCTATGAAAACTCCCCTTTATTGAGTAAATGCTCAGGGAGCGGTTTAAAAAAGTTGGAGCTGAGCTGAGCTCCGGAAGATGTGCTCTGTGAACCCCCGGCCCTCTGTGCCATTTCCCGGGTTAGGTAAAGTCGCTCTGTGCTGCCCAGTTTTGACGTGTGAAGAATAAGAACAGATCAGCTCTGATAGAAGCTCTTCGTTCAGAGTTGTCAGCACTGAGTGCAATTTCAGTCAGTTACCTTTATTTACTGGTGCAATCAAAACCTCTGGTTTCCCCTATGTGAATCTCTCCCCCCACTTAGGTTTTCCAACCCCTCCCGCCCTCGGTTTCCCCTCCTCCCCCAACTTCGGTACTCCCTCTTCGCCTGCTCGCGGGTGGCCTCCCGGTTCTGGGAACTTGTTCCACAACAGCTGCAGGTGTAAACTACGAGCAAAGCACTCAACTACAGGGGACAAACATGTATACGGTAAATGCAACAGCCTGTGTAGAAATCATGTGATCAGATGTCATTCCATCAGCATCTCACGTGATCAAACCTCGAGGAATGCAGCGAACCGAGTTGGCAACACAACTGGATCACCATTACTCCATGGAACCCACAGGCGCTCCTCTCAGACAACTCGGCTTTCTCCAGCTCTTCTACCATTCGCAGACACTTGAATATTTCATAGAATAATTGAATCATGGAAAGTTACAGCACGGAAGGAGGCCATTTCGACCCATCGTGTCCGCGCCGGCCAACAAAGAGCTATCCAGCCGAATCCCACTTCCCAGCTCTTGATCCGTACCCCTGCAGGTTACGGCATCCCAAGTGCACATTCAAGTACTTTTTAAATGTGATTAGGGATTCTGACAATTCCACCCTTTCAGGAAGTGAAAGTTCCAGAGCCCCACAACCCTCAGGGTGAAGAAATTTCCCCTCAAATCCTCTCTAAACCTTCCACAAATTACTTTAAATCTGTGCCCCCTGGTATTTGACCCCTCTGCAAAGAAAATACGTCCCTTCTATCCAGTTTATCTAGGCTCCTCATCAGTTTATACACCTACATAAGGTCTCCCCTCAGACTCCACTGTTCCAAGGAAAACAAACCCAGCCTATCCAGTCTTTCCTCATAGCTAAAATTCTCTAATCCCGGCAACAGCCTTGTAAATCTCCAATGTACCCTATCTACTGCAATCACATCTTTCCTGTAATGTGGGGACCAGAACAGCACGCAGTGCTATAGCTGTTTCCTGACTCCAGTTCAGTGGGACTTGTGGTCTGACGCAAAGAGATGCGTCGTTTCAACTTCAAAAAGATCTATCTCAGCCAAGAACAACATTCTGTCCTTGTCCAATGAGCTGGATTAAGAACTCTAATAACTTGGATTACAGGAGCAGCACCAAGCAGCTGGTGGACTTTTGAAGGTTATAGTCTGTAACTGATCTGTCTACAGATTTTAAAAAGTGTCGGCGTTTACATGTGAAAAACAGAGACTTACACAAGACAGTTTTCTGCGACATTTGAACCCGGATGACTGGATTGAGAGCCATGAGCGCTCACCATTACACGATGGAACCCACAAATCAGGAGCAACAGCAACTTGCATCTCAACACCTTTAGCATCACAAAACGTTCCAAGGCGCTTCACAGGAGCGTTACAAACAAAATGTGACACTGATACACATAAGGAGATATTAGCACAGATGACTAAAAGATTGGTCAGTGAGATAGGTTTTAAGGAGCGCCTTAAGTAGGAAAGAGATGTAGAAAAAATAAATATCAACTCTGCTCAGGTGCAAGAACACAATAGATGCGATGCCTCCATTTCAAGAAGCACTGCTTTCTATTTCATCAACTATGCCTCCTGAATTCAGATTGCAAAGAAAAGTTGAGTAAACAGCAATCTGCTGTGCAGTCAAACGCAGCACCGGACAATAAACATCTTTATTTTACGCACATTTGGATCGGGAATGACAGGTTGAGCCTATGGTTTATCTTCTAGACAAGGAATCAATCCACATTGTTTCAGGCAGCAAACTAACCAGTAACCGCGGTTGACTTCTCAGTGCCTTTCGCTAGTTTGTCCCACATTTCCAACATCTGGGACAACAAGAAATAAAGTTTCACCGAGATTTGAAGTCGGATCACTGGATTCAAAGTCCAGAGTGCTCGCCATTACAATATGGAACCCACATCCACTGTACTGAGCGGACTCTGATTTCTCCAGCTCTCCCACTTTGGAAATCTACTGGAATATTTTCTGAAAATGCTGGAAATACTCAGCAGGCCAGGACGCATTTGGGGAGACCGAACAGAAACTTCAGCAGACCTGAAACTTTAATCCTGTTTCTTCCTCCACAGATACTGCCTGGCCTGCTGAGTATTTCCAGCATTTTCTTCTTTTAATTCAAATTTCCAGCAACCGCAGTTTTTGGCATTTTGTGTGACTCCAGTTCAGTGGGACATGTGGTGTGACGCAAAGAGGTGCATCGTTTCAAATTCAGAACGAACTATCTCAGTCAAAAACAAACATTTGATACGGCCAAGAGCTGGAATATGAACTCCAGTAAAATGGATCGCAGCAAGAGCTCAGGGGGCAGGAGGATTTTGGAATAACATCCACTAAAATCGAAATAACAACAGAAAACGCTGGAAAAACTCAGCAGGCGAGGCAGCATCCGTGGAGAGAGAAACAGAGTTTAAGTTTCAGGTCGAGACCTTTCGTCAGAACTGGAAACAGCAGGAAATCAAATAGATTTAAGGCAAGGATAAAGCTGGGAAAAGGGGGAGGAGATGACAGAACAAAAGGAGAGATTAAGAGACATTAAGAGACATTAAGAGATATTGAAGGCAAGAGGTGGTGTTAATGTGACAGGTTAAGGATAAAAGAAGTGTGAAATGCGCTGGCAGAATGAAGGACAGCTGACAGTTTCTAGGAGGGAAAAAAGAGGGGGGCAAACAAAAGGGTGGATGAAAAAATAAAATATAAATGTGATTGGGGCTGAGGTTATGATCTAAAATTGTTGAACTCGATATTGAGTCGAGAGGGCTGTAGCGTGCCTAAACGAAAGATGAGGTGCTGTTCCTCGAGCTTATGCTGCGCTTCCGTGGAACAGTGTAATAGGCCGAGGACGGTGAGGTCAGAGTGGGAGTGAAGTGCTATCGTACTCTAAAATCGAGCTGTGCACAAATGTTAAAATGTGCGTCAATTTACTCGGGAAACAGAGGGATTGACAAAAAGTAGATTTCACCGAGATTTGAACTCGGAGTGTTGGATTACAGAGTCCAGAGTGCTCACCATTACACCATGGAACCGACAATGAAGTGCGTGTTACCTCCTTTACTCAAAAACTGCAACATTAACGTTTCCATCATTCAACTTTGGCTCGTCCTGGACTGATCCGTATCTTCAGCTTCCCCACTTGCCCCTCTGCAAATTATCAATGCTGAGTAAATCAGACATCTGACGTGAAGGCTATCGGTCCTCAAATCGCTGCTTCATTTTCAAAGCAGCTTGTATTACAGTCTTGCCAGGTAAAAAGTGTAAAAGCATTGCACGGCACTGATGCACAATGCTTGGATTGAAAATATAATGGCCCAGAAATTAAACACTGAGTGTTCACGCGGGGGTAAGGCTTCCCCGCGATATCTCACTCCGCGCCTACCTTTTTCCTCCGGGCCCACACAAACTTTCGTTTCAAGGCTGCAGCTGTGCAGTGCTTGCGTGACCCAGAGACGCAGTTAGTTCGTGCGAGCTCTGGGATCACGTGATTCAGTTAGAGCCAATGGCAGAACACCATCTTTCATTCATAGGTTTGACAGCAAGGGCTGTCAAAGCTATGAATACTATACCCCGAAAATAACAGCTAAACCTCAATTAAATTTAAAAAAGCCATCACATTAATAAAATAAGTATAGTTAAAAAAATTAACCACTTTAAACAAAAAATTAAATTTTTGAAAAAATTTAAAATCTTTTTAAAAGATATAAAAATAAACTTACCTTTCTTTAAAGTCTCTAAAAAAGATAAAACTGTTGAAAAAAAAATAAAATAATACTTAATTAACTACTTACCTTGTTAAAAGAGGGTCTTACGCCTCCTTTCTTTATGGATAAAATCTTCCATGCTTACCTGCGCGTTCAAAGCACTAAGTGCACTGCGTGCGCGCAGCCTGTAGCGCGCACGCGCTTCACTTAGGAACCGCCCCCTTTTGAAATCACGAAGTGCCGGTTTCCCGCGCATGCGCAGTGCATGCAGGAAACCGGCAATTGGAGACCTAAAACGCGAGAGTACACATTGCGTACTCTCGCGTATTAGGTCTAATATTCGGGCCAATATAAACTTTGTTCGCGTGCAAGATATTCAGTGCCTGCATTTCAAGAAGTACTGCTTTCAATTTCAACAAGCATGCCTGCTGAATGCAGATTGCAGAGAAAAGTTGAGTAAACACCAACCTGTTGTGCATTCGAACGCAGCACCGGACAACACACATCTTTCTTCTCCGCTCATTTGAAACATGGAATGGCAGGTTGAACGTATGATTTGACATTTAGACAAGGAAATCAATGCTCATTGTTTCAGTCAGCAAACTGCTCAGTATACGTGTTTGGCTTCCAGGTGCCTTTCCCTTATATGTCCCAAATTTTCCAACAGCTGGGAGAACAAGCAATCAAGTTTCACGGAGATTTGAATTACGATCACTGGATTTAAAGTCCAGAGTGCTCACCACTACACCGTTGATGTGAGCCGACTCGGATATCTCCTTCTCTCCTAAAATTCACAGCCACTGGACTTTTTTCGGAAAATGCTTCAAGTACTCAGCAGGTCAGAGTCAGAGATCTGACCAAAGGGCATCGATCTGAAACGTTAACTCTGTTTCACTCTCCACAGTTGCTGCCTGACCTGCTGAATATTTCCAGCAGTTTCTGTTATTATTTCAGAATACCAGAAATCGCAGTATTTTGCTTTTGGAATTTTGTCTGACTCCAGTTCAGTGGGACGTGTGTTGTGACGCAAAGAGAAGCATCGTTTCAACTTCAGAACGAACTATCTCAGCCAAAAACAAACATGTCTTCGATCAAAGAGCTGGAATATGAACTCCAGTAACATGGATTGCAGCAACAGCTCAGGCGGCAGGAGGATTTTAGAATGTCATAGTCTAAAATCGAGCTGTGGACACATTTTAAAATGTGTCTCCATTTACTCGGGGAACAGAGCGATTGACAAAAAGCAGTATCCACCGAAATTTGAACAGTGATCGCTGGATTCAGAGTCCAGCGTGCTCACCATTAGTTGCTAAATGTAACCCCACTATTTAAGAAAGGAGGCAGGGAGAAAACGCGGAACTTCAGACCAGTTGGCCTGACATCAGCAGTAGGGAAAATGCTACAGTCTATTATTAAGGACGTGGTAACAGCGCACGTAGAAAATATTAATCGGAATGGCAGAGTCAACACAGATTTATGAAAGAGAAATCGTGCTTGACGAATCTGTTAGAGTTTTTGCGGTTGTATCTAGCAGGATAGATAAGGGGAACCAGTGGGTGTGGTGTATTTGGATTTTCAGAACGCATTCCATACTGTGGAACACAAGAGGCTATTAAACAAAATTAGGGCGCATGTGATTTGGGGTAAAATATTAGCATGGATTGAGGATTGCTAACGGACAGAATACAGAGAGTAAGAATAAACGGGTCATTTTCGGGTTGGCAGGCTATAACTAGTGGGGTACCGCAAGGATCACTGTTTCGGCCTCAGCTATTCACAATCTACATCAATGATTTGGATGAGTGTACCAAATGTAATATATTCAGGTTTGCTGATGATACAAAGCTGGGTGAGAATGTATGTTGTGAGGAAGATGCAACGAGGCTTCAAGGGGATATAGACAGGCTAAGTGAGTGGGTAAGAACATGGCAAATGGAATATAAAGTGGAGAAATGTGAAGTTATCATCTTTGGTAAGAAAAATAGTAAAGCAGTGTATTTTTGCAATGGTGAGAGATTGGGAAATGTTGGTGTTCAGAGCGACCTGAGTGTCATTGTTCACGAATCAATGAAAGTTAACATGCAGGTGCAGCAAGCAATTAGGAAATGTAATGTTATGTTGGCCTTTATTACACGAGGAATTGAGTATAAGATTAAAGACGTCCTACTGCAATTATACAGGGCCCTCGTGAGAGCACGCATGGGGTATTGTATAAAGATTTGGTCCCCTTACCGAAGGAAGGATATGCAACGAAGATTCATCAACCTGGTTCCTGGGATGGAGGGACTATCCTCTGAGGAGAGATTGAGCAGACAAGGCTTATATTCTCTAGAGTTTAGAAGAATGAGAGGTCAACTCTTTGAAACATACAAAATTCTTACAGGACTTGACAGGGTAGATGCAGGGAGGATGTTTCCGCTGGCTGGTGAGTCTAGCACCAGCTGTCACAGTCTCAGAATAAGAAGTCGGCCATTTAGACAGAGATGAGGTGAAATTTCTTCACTCAGTGGTTGGTGAATTTTTGGAATTCTCTACTCAAGAGGGCTGTGGAGGCACAATTGTTGAGTATATTCAAGACAGAGATCGATAGATTTTTGAATATTAGGAGGGTAAAGGGATATGGGGATAGTGCAGGAGAGTGGAGTTGAGGTAGAAGATCAGCCATGATGTTATTGAATGGTGGAGCAGACTCGAGGGACCAAATGGCCGACTCCTGCTCCTATTTCTAATGTTCTTATTAGACCATGGAAGCCACGTGGGGATTGTGTCGAGGACCCATCATTCAAAGAAACTTGTCCCTTTTCTCAGCCCTGCAATGGCGACACATCATGGCTAATTATAAACATCTCCCACCAACAAAACTGCAGGCATTGGACAATTTTGCCTGCACTATTCAACTTTGTCTCGCCATTTAGAATCATAGAATATAATCATAGAATGTTACAGCACAGAAGGAGGCCATTCGGTCCATCGTGCCTCTGCCGACTTCTTGAAAGCGCTGTCCAATTTAGTCCCACTCCCCAGCTTATTCCCCATTACTCTGCACATTAGCACTCTTCAAGTACATGTCCAGTTGCCTTTTAAATGTTCTTTTGGAATCTGCTTCCACCGCCCTTTCAGGTAGTGCATTCCAGGTCATAACAACCCACTGTGTGCAGAAATTTCTCCTCATTTGCCCGCCAGTTCTGTTGAGAATTATTTTAAATCTATGACCTCTGGTTACAAGCTCAAATGTCACAGGAAACAGTTTCTCCCTATTCGCTCTATCAAAAGCACTCATATTGATAAATATTAATGACCCTGACTTGAATATAGAGGGCATAATTTCAAAGCTTGGAGATAATCCGAAACTCTGAAATGTAGTAAAGAATGAGATGGATAGCAACACACTTCAGTGGGACTTGTAATCTGATACACAGACATGCATCGGTTGGGGAACGGTAGTGTAGTGGTTATGTTACTGGACTAGTAAACAGGAGGCCTGGACAAATAATTCGGAGATGTGAGCGCAACATTCCACCACGGCAGCTGGGGAATTTAAACTGAGTTAATTAAAACAATCTGGAATACAAAGCAACTATCAGTAATGGTGATCATGAAACTGATAGTCGTAAAAATGTTGTTCACTAATGTCCTTTAGGGAAGGAAATCTGCGGTCCTTACCTGGTCTGGCCCATATGTGACTCCAGACCCACCGCCATGTAGTTGACTCTTCTCTGCACTCTGAAATGGCCTGGCAAGCCACTCAGAGTACACATCCGCTAAAATAAACAATAATAAGAATACAATCGGATGGACCACTCGCCAGCTTCGGATACGACAACGGCACACCCAGCCCAGTGGACCCTGCAAAGTCCTGCACCCTAACATCTGGGGACTTGTGCTAAAATAGGGAGAGCTGTCCCAAAGTCTAGTCAAGTAATAGCCTGACATAGTCATACTCAAGGAATCATAACTTACTGCCAATTTCCCAGATTCATCCATCACCATCCCTGGATATGTCCTGCCCCACCGGAAATACAGAACAACCAGTGGTATACAGTCGGGAGGGAATGGCCCCGGGAGTCCACAACATTGGCTCCGGACCCCATGAAGTCTCATAGGTTCAGGTCAAGCATGGACAAGGAAACCTCCTGCTGATTACCAACTAGCGCCCTCCCTCAGCTGATGAATCAGTACTCCTCCATGTTGAACACAATTTGGAGGAAGCAATGAGGAAGGCAATGGCACAGAATGTATTCTGGGTGTGGGACTTCAATGTCCGTTAGCTAGACTGGCTCGGCAGCACCAATACTGACCCAGCTGGTCGAGTCCTGAAGGACATAGCTGCCAGACTGGGCTTGTGGCAGGTGGTGAGGGAACCAACGCGAGGGAAAACCCTACTTGACCTCGTACTCACCCATCTACAATTCGCAGATGCATCTGTCCATGACAGCATTGGTAGCAGTGATGAACGCACAGACCTTGTGCAGACATTGTCCCGTCTATCCACTGAGGACCCCATCCATCGTGTTGTGTGGCACTACCACCGTGCTAAATGTGATAGATTCAGAACAGATCAAGCAGCTCAAAACTGGGCATCCATGTGGCGCTGAGGGTCATCAGCAGCAGCAGATTTGCATTCCACCACAATCTGTGACCTCATGGACTGGCATATTCCTCACTCGATCATTACCATCAAGCCAGGGGAATAACCCTGGTTCAATAAGGAGTGTAGAAGATCATGCCAGGAGCAGCACCAGGCGTGCCTACAAATGAGGTGCCAACCTGGGGAAGCTGCAATACAGGACTACATGCGATCTAAAGAGTGGAAGTAACATGCTATAGACAGAGCTAAGCGATTCCACAATCAACGCACCAGCTCAAGCTCTGCAGTCCTGCCACATCCAGTCGTGAATGGTGGTGGAGCATTAAACAACTAACAGGAGGAAGAAGCTCCATGAATATCCCCAACCTCAATGATGATGGAGCCCAGCACGTGAGTGCAAAGACAAGGCTGAAGCGTTTGCAACCATCTTCTACCAGATGTGCTGAGTGGATGATCCATATCT
Organism: Squalus acanthias; assembly: GCA_030390025.1. Lineage (NCBI taxonomy): Eukaryota > Metazoa > Chordata > Chondrichthyes > Squaliformes > Squalidae > Squalus > Squalus acanthias. The sequence continues at coordinate 4,796,893 of JASTWF010000029.1, read as the reverse complement.
GCCTCCTCCTGATGTCCCTACCATCAGAGAAGCCGGTGATATCAAGAAATGGCTGAGCGTACTGGTTACAGCAAAGGCTATGGGCTCTGACAACATCCTGGCTATCGTGCTGAAGACTTGTGCTTCAGAACTAGCCGCACCTCTAACCAAGTTGTTCCAGCACAGCTACAGCACTGGCATTTATCCGACAATGTGGAAAGCTGCCCAGGTATGTCCTGGCCACAAAATGCAGGACAAATCCAATCCGGCCAATTACCGTCCCATCAGTCTACTCTCAATCATCGGCAAAGTGATGGAACGTGTCGTCGACAGTGCTATCAAGCGGCACTTACTCACTAATAACCTGCTGATTGATGCGCAGTTTGGTTTCCGCCAGGACCCCTCGGCTCCAGAACTCATTACAGCCTTGGTCCAAATATGGACAAAAGAGCTGAATTCCTTAGGTGAGGTGAGAGTCGCTGTCCTTGACATCAAGGCAGCATTTGACGGAGTGTGGAATCAAGGAGCCCTAGTAAAATTGAAGTTAATGGGAATTAGGGGGAAAACTCTCCACGGGCTGGAGTCATGCCAAGCACAAAGGTGGATGCTTGTAGTTGTTCGAGGTCAATCATCTCAGCTCAAGGTCGTCGCTGCAGGAGTACCTCAGGGCAGTGTCCTAGGCCCAACGATCTTCTGCTGCTTCATCAATGACCTTTTCTCCATCATCAGTTCAGAAGTTGGAACATTCGCTGATGATTGCACAGTGTTCAGTGCCATTCACAACTGCTCTGATAATGAAGCAGTCCGTGGCCGAATGCAGCAAGACCTGGACGACGTTCAGGCTTGTGCTTATAAGTGGCAAGTAACATTCGAGCCAAAAAAGTGCCAGGCAATGACTATCTCCAACAAACGATAGTCTAATCACCTTCACTTGACATTCAGCGGCATTGCCATCACCAAATCCCCCACCAACAACTACCTGGGGGGGGTCACCATTGACCAGAATCTTAAGTGGACCAGCCACATAAATATTGTGGCTCCAAGAGCTGCTCAGAGACTGCTTATTCTGCGGCGAGTGTCTCAGCTTCTGACTCCCCAAAGCGTTTCCACCATCTAAAAGGCACAAGGCAGGAGCGTGATGGAATACTCTGTGATTGGGAGGGATGGAGCATTGCTAGTGCGGTCACAGAATGCGATCTCTGCATAACATATATTCCCTGAGTGATGCCACCCCTTCTAGTGGTTGAAAACAGGAGATTGTCATCCCTCCCACAAATGGCAGCACGGCCCACCACACAGACCCGCCCACTTAATTGATCGACCATGGGGCAGCTCGGGGTCAAGTCGCTCCAGATTTGAAACCGAATGTATTCGGGAACGGGTTTCCTGAATCGGGGACTCTTCAAGGGATATTGTTTGCCCGGGGACACAGTCCCTCATCTGGGAAAACGAGGATGTATGGTCACCCGATTTTAATCGATTCACCATTGGCGGCCGTGTCTTCAGCTGCGAGGGCCCTCAGCTCTGGAATTCCTTCCCTAAACCTCTCCGCATCGCCGCCTCTCTCTCCTCGTTTAAGATGACCTGAAAACATACCTCTTTGACCAAGCATTTGCTCATCTGCCCTAATATCTCCTTATGTGGCTCGGTGTCCAATTTGGTCTCATTCAGCTCCGGTGAAGCGCCTTGGGATCTTTTAGTACGTTAAAGGTGCTACACAAATGTAAGTTGTTGTTGCAAGTTGCTGGGGTGTAAGGTGAGGACAAGGTGGAACCTATCATGGTTCTGTGAGGGAGGGGAAGTGATGAGGGCAGAATTGCAGGAATGGGACGGACATGGTCGAGGGCCCCGTCAACCACAATGGAGGGGTATCCTTGAATGGTCAGACACATTTTAGTGGCCAGCAGAGCCCGCAGCAGACTCCGGGGTCAGAGCAGTGGCGACAGTCACAGTGATCCACAGATGGAGAACCGAAGGAAATCCATGATTGTACTGTTTGTTATATCGGGGAATTTCATACTGCTGTGGGTGGTGTTCATGGTTTGTTCTATAATGAGACGATTGGATTACTTAGGATATCCTGTTTCTCCACCCAAATTTGTATCAGAAATCGGCTTCATGCTCCAGCTCCTGAGTTGCTGCACGAACACTTTTATTTATGCAGTGACCCAGAGGAAATACAGAGAGGAGTTGAGCAATGGAGTGACATATCCGATTGCAATGATGGTCAAATTAATGAGATGAGAAGATAGAACACTTTCTGTCATTATCATGTATTTGTGTTTGATATTCTGTAGAATCCACTGCCAGGCTCCTTTAAAACTTTGGCCCGGATTTTAAGGTTGTGATGATGGTGAAACTGTCTGAGTTGGAGATCCCCTAAAGATAGCGCGACAACCAATATAATATTGAGAATACTAAAATGTTCTCCACAGAGATTTCAAGATCTTTCTGTGCAGCAATCTTCGCAGTCAGCGGCGATCACCGGTCCATCGCCACTGACTGCAAATTCCAAGCCTTTATATTTTCTAAAACATTTTACCAGCTGATTCCAACTTCAAAGTAAGTTAATGTCTTAGTTCAGGAACGTGTAGCTCTTTTTCCAAGGGTGTGACCTAGACACGAGTTATTTAGTAAGGCGCTTTGAGCAGATACTTGCCCAAGAGCGGTGAGCTGCTTTCGACAGTCTAATGCTGAGCTCACACTCCAGGGGTGTTTTGGGAATGAGCGCTTGTTGTGATTATTTCACCATAATAGGCAAATCGTTCCCAATGTCCCTTCTTTCAGGAGGTGTTTAGTACCTCAGTGCTGACAGCTTTCTCTGATCTCCGCTAGTCTTTGAAGGAGAAGTGTTTTGAAAATCAAGATGGACACCAGAAAAAACTGAAGTCAGCAGGAATTCTGCGAAGGTTATTAATCTCTGCAGCGTCACTGTGACAGATAGAGAAAAGGAATCAATACGTGTACATTAATGCCAATCAAACTCGGGTATTACTCTGATTTTGATCTTTATTTTAGAATTTTCCAGGCCGAGGTTGAACTGAATACATCACACTCGGTGTTTTCGATGTTTTATCAGTTGTTCAATAAAACAAATTGAGAATCGAACTAAAAGTCACTTTTCCCAGTTTGAACTCGATCCACCGTTGGATAGACTGTAATGGGACACATAGAGATCGGACCAGATCAGTTGGGAATGGCATTGCTACACCTCCCGAGTCCTGATATAATACAAAACCGCGTCCCGGTACAGCACCATCACTGGTCCTGTTAGAGCGCACCCCTGACAAAGCTGAGTGATTTAACTGAAACTGAATAGACACCTGCAGCAGCCTCTATTCATCACAGTTTGTAGTTTTGATAAGGGTTATACTTTATAGGAATCCATTGTGGTGTATCGATTAAACTAATGATAAACCATATTATGGAATATTGTTAAATTCTCATCAATATAAACCATAACCGGGGACATTTATTCCGCCATCTGTGTTATTATTTGTGCCGAAGCTGTTGATATCCATTGTCCAGCAAGACTTTACCCTCTGCTAATTTAATCCAGCTCTGGTTTTAAGAGCTGTGTTCAACGCGTTAATACTCGGTATTTAAAATTGGTTAAAAATGGTTTGTTCAATGCTTTAATATCCGTTGTTAAAAATCGGTTAATATCCGGTGTGTTTTCAATGGGTCAATACCCGTCTCACAATAGACTGTGGAATGTTAATCTGACAGTTTCAAGATTCACATAATTATTCCCCAGACAGTCATTCACGGGTTTAGAAGCGTAATATGTCCTTGTATTTTCCATAAACCTGTTCTTCTCAACCGAGTCGTACAACGACAACAATAACACACAATTTCTGATGAAAGTTCATCGACCTGGAACATTATCCCTGTTCCTCTCTCCACAGTTATGACCTGACCTGCTGAGTATTTCCAGCATTTTCTGCTTTTATTTCAGAATTCCAGCACGTGCAATATTTTGCTTTTGAACTGCAATAACGACTTGCATTTATGTAGCGCTTTTAGCACAGTAAAACGAGGCAATGCGCTTCACAGGAGCTTCACCGAGCACAATCAGACACCAGGGAGATATCAGTACAGGTGGCAAATGGATGGTCGAATAGGTGGTATTATGATGTGTCTTGAAGGACGAGAGAGAGGTAGAGAGGCGGAGAGTTTTAGGAAGGGAATACAGAGCTTAGGGCCTAGGCAGCTGAAGGCCCATCCACCACATCTGGAGCGATGAAAATCAGGGACATGCAAAGGCTAGAATTGGAAGAATGCAGAGATCGTGGAGGGTTCACATCTGGCGGAGGTTACAGAGATTGGGCCGGCGAGGACATGGAGCGATTTCAAAAGAGGAATGAGACATTTTAAATCGAGGCATTGCTGGACCGGCAGCTAATGCAGGTCAGCGAACACGGAGGTGATGTGTGAATGAGACTAAATGCGAATTAGGATACAAGGAGCAGAGGTATGGATGAGCTCAAGTTACGAAGGTGCAAGTTGGGAGGCCGACCATGAGCGCATTGGAATAGTCGAGTCTAGAGGTAACAGGGGAACGGATGAGGGTGTCTGCAGCAGATAAGTTGAGGCAGGGTCGGAGATGGGCAATGTTACTGAGGTGGAAGTAGGCAGTCTTGGTGATGGAGAGGATATGGTGTCCGAAATTCATCTCATGGTCAAATAGGGCGCCAAGTTTGCAAATGGTCTGGTAAAGTCTCCTATTATCTCTAAACCATATTTCATGCACCTTTCAGTAATATTCTTGCAAACCTGCTCCACAATCTACATCCCACTCTTTGTTCGCCTATAAAAAACACCCAGCAGCATAATACCTTCTCTCTTGTTCCTTAACTCCAACCCAATGTTCTGCATTTGATCCCTCAAGTGAATTAAAGCACTAAAATACTTTCCTTAATCAAATCTTCAACCACTCATCAATTAGTCCTTGCCTTTCTTTCTTGGATACCCTGTACCCAGGAATATTAAGCATCCAGTACACTTTTCAGGTCTCGTTATCGCCACTACATTATATTCGCATTTTGCTATTTGGGCCTGCAGCTCACCAACCTTATCAAGAAAACTTGGTGCATTTAAACACATGCACTCCAAACCTAACTTAGACCTCTTTATATTTTCTATGATCTCCCCTAATTCTGCATTACTTCTAACTATAACGATCTCTCCTAGCCCTCTGTGCGCTTTGATTCTACATTTTGATACGGCATCTTGGTGCCCAACCCACTGCAGAATTTGTTTAAAACCTCCGCCTCCCACTTGTTAATCTTGCCGCGAGGATATTGTTCCCAGCTCACTTGAGGTGCAAACCGTCCATCTTGAACTGGTCCCTTCTGCAACAGAACTGGTCGCAATGCCCCAGGAATCTGAAGCCCTCCCTGGTGCACCGTGTCTGTAGCCACGCTTTAAACTGCCATATCCCCTATTTCTAATCACACTAGTGCGTGGCACTGCCACTAACCCAGAGATTACGGCCTTTGAGATCCGACTATTTAACATCCTCCCTAGCTCGTTAAGCTCTGATGCAGGACCTCAACCCTTTTCTTCCCTATGCCGTTGGTTCAGACATGGACCACAACTTCCAGCTCTTCCATTACACTCCCCGACCCCCACCCCACACGGAATGTTCTGCACACTCTCCGTGATAACCTTTCCCCTGACACCAGAGAGGCAACGTACCACACGGGTCTCACGCCGTTGGTAGCAGAACTAAATATCTGTCGCCTGACTATCGAATCCCCAATTACTGCTGCAATGACAGTTTGGATGCCCCCGTGTGCAGTCCTTTGCCTCACAGTGTCAGACGCTGGACTGCACGCCTTGGAGGGTTTGTCAATCGCATCGGAATTCAAATTGGGGACAAATATTGGAAATTCCTCTCCGACAAGCCTGGGCGATGAAAACTTATCCATGAGATCACTCTGGTCCTGATAATTTCTTGCAGTACCTCACTTTTGGTAGAGTTGATCTTCGTCCCAGCCACAAACAGGTCAAGTTCACCGCATGAGATGGCTACCTGATCTGGAGCTCCACTATTCTCTGGGAAAAGGATAACCTCCTGACATGTACCCTAGATCTGGCCTTACACAACTTAAAATTGTGAGCCCTGGTCCTCCCTAACCTATTTTATTGCCACAAACTATCAACTGGAAGACAATCTGTTGGCTTTGGCCCAGAAATTCAGCAGAATACGGGAGAGTACGCACTGTGTACTCACCCGCATTCGGTCCCGAAGTGACGGTTTCCTGCACGCACTGCGCATGCGCGGGAAACCGGCACTTCCGATGTGGCGAGGGGGGCGGTTCCTAAGTGAACTGCGTGCGCACTACAGGTTGTGCGCACGCAGCGCACTTAGGTTTTTTTTCAGGTTGAAACGCGAGGGTCAGTATGGAAGATTTTATACATGAAAAAAGGAGGCGTAAGACCTCCATTTAACAAGGTAAGTAGTTAATTAGGTATTATTTTAAAATTTTTTCAACAGGTTTATCTTTTTTAGACACTTTTAAAAAAGGTAAGATTATTTTTATAACTTTTAAAAAGAATTTAAATTTTTTCCAAAATTTAAATTTTTGTTTCAAGTGGTTAATTTATTTAACTATAGTTATTTTATTAATGCGATGGTTTATTTTAAATTTATTTGAGGTTTAGCTGTTCTTTTGGGGGCAAGTTGTATTCATAGATTTGAATGTTCTCCTGTCAAATCTGTGAATGAAAGATGGTGTGCTGCCATTGGCTCTCCATGACCCACGTGACCCAGAGGTCGCATCGCACTAACTGCGCCTCTGGGACACGCACACACTGCGCGCCGGCACCAGGGAGAGGCCAGGACCCGAAGTTCGTGTGGGCCCAAAACACAACCGCCGGCGCAGAGTGTGATATAACGCAGGATCCTTACCCCCGGCGGCAAGCCTCCGAGTCAAATTTCTGGGCCAAGTATTGCCCATGAAACTTTAGAGATCAGGGGCCAGAAATTCGGGTCGGAGGCTTCCCGCGGGTGCAAGCCCCCAACCTGCGCTTACCTAACACGCCTGCCGTTGTGCTGTGGGCCCGCGTGGGATTTCGATCCAGCAGCCGCTGTGCAGATAACTGCTTCCGTATCCTCGGGGCGCAGTTCGTTAGAAGCGGTACCTCGGATCGCGTTGGCCATGGAGAGCCAATCGTAGCAGGGAATCTCCATTCATGGATTTGACAGGAAGACCTGTCAAATCTATGAATAGAGATCGGCCCCAAAAACTAACTAAAACATCAAATAAATTAAAAAAAAACATCACATTTTAAAATAACTATAAATTACATAAATTAACTATATTAAACAAAAATGTCAATTTTTGAAAAAATTAATTACACTTTTTAACGGGGCTAAAAATAAAGTTATCTTTTTTGAAGTATTTAAAAAAGATAAACCTGTGGAAAAAATGTTTATATATTACTTAATTCACCACTTACCTTGTTAAAAGCAGGCCTTGTACCTGCTTTTTCCCGCGCAGGTGCTCGGGACTTACCATCACAGAGAAACATGAAAAAAAGCGGAAGTTCGATGCGTACGCGCTGCCTCTCCGGCGCACGCGTATGACCACCGAACCCCTTCCTTCAAGGGATCGGAAGTTCCGGTTTTCCGCGCATGCGCAGTGCATGCACGAAACCGGCACTTTCGTTGGGTCGACGGGTGAGTGCACAGCGCGTACTCACCCGTGGAGACCAGAATTTCTGGCCCCAGAAGTTCTCGACTGTAGTGATCGGGGCAGGTCTCATAGTCAATAATCCTGTGAATGCCCTCTTGGCACTCGCAATCGATTCATAGCATTGCACATGAACCTGAAGAGAGGCATTCCCTGGAACACCCAGATCTCTTGCTTGCTCCAATTGCTTTATTGCTTTTTCCTGAAGGGTGAATGTGTGTTAAGCATTCGCCCTGCCCACGTGAACAACACTGCACTTTTCCAAATTATACAACATTTCCCAGTCATTAACCTCTCCCCCAACAATTCAAGAGCCACCTGAAGCTGTATCAAATCATCTATTGTACGGAAACTCATAAGATCTTCGTATCATCTGCAAACTTGCAGATTGGGCCCCAACACCTACATATAGATCTCAAGTAAAAATAGTAAAAGGCAACAAGGCCGCCACTGAACCCTGTGTGACACCACTGGTGACTGGTTTCCAAACAGATCCAAATTCATCGTTAACATATTTCTGCCTGCATCTTTCTAGGCAGTCCTCAATCTAGTTCAATATGTTACCTCTAATAACAGAGGGGCAGTGATGGAGAATGAGGAATGGGGGCTCGGGAAGAAATGGAGAGCGTGGAATGGGGGATCGGGGGAGATGGAGACTGAAAAATGCGGGTTTGGGGAGAGAGATGGAGGCTGCGAATGGGGGCTCGGGGAGAGATGGAGATTGTGGAATGGGAGATTCGGTGTGAAGGTGATTCTTGATTGGAGGTCAGGGGAGAGAAGTGACCATAATTCGGTGAGATTTAAGGTAGTCATGGAATAAAGGTTCTAAATTGGGAGAAGGCTGATTTTAATATGAGAAGGCAGGATCTAGCCAAAGTGGATTGGGATAAGCTCCTTGTAGGAAAATCCACTTCAGAGCAGTGGAGTCTTTCAGAAAGGAAATAGAGAGAGTACAACGCAAACATGTTCCCGTTAAGGTCAAGGGTGTGACCAACAAGCCCAGGGAACCCTGGATGTTAAGAGATATACAAGAATGGATTATGAAAAAAGGAAGGCTTTTCGCAGATACAAAGGACGAAAAAAGGTGGAAGCCCGTGAGGAGCATTGAAAAAGAAATTAGGAGAGCGAAGAGGGTGCATGAAAAAACACTGGCGGGCAAAATGAAGGAAAATCTCAAGGTGATTTATAAGTATATTAAGGGCAAGTGGATAACCAGCGAACGAGTAGGGCCCATTAGGGACCAAAGTGGGAATCTGTGTGTAGCGCGGGAAGATGTGTGTGAGGTTTTAAATGAATATTTTGCATCTGCATTCACATTGGAGAAGGAAGATGTAGACTTAGAAATCAGGCAGGAGGATTGTGTTATACTTGAACAAATGAGCATTGAGAGGGAGGAGGTACTAGCGGTTTTAGCGGGCTTAAAAGTGGATAAATACCCAGGACCAGATGAGATGTATCCCAAGCTGCTGTGTGAGGCAAGCGAGGAGATTGCAGGGGCTATTACACAAATTTTCAGAACCTCTCTGGCCACAGGTTAGGTCATGATGCGGAGATGCCGGTGTTGGACTGGGGTGGACAAAATTGAGAGGTCGCACAACACCAGGTTATAGTCCAACAGTTTTATTTGAAATCACAAGCTTTCGGAACTTGTTCGGAACAAAGTTCCGAAAGCTTGTGATTTCAAATAAAACTGTTGGACTATAACCTGGTGTTGTGCGACCTCACAGGTTAGGTGCCAGAGGACTGGAGGACAGCTAACGTAATACTATTATTCAAGAAGGGTAGTAGGGATAAACCAGGGAATTACAGGCCAGTGAGCCTAGTATCAGTGGTAGGGAAATTATAGGAAAAATTCTGAGGGACAGAATTAGTCTGCACTTGGCGAGGCAAGGATTGATCAAGGATAGTCAGCATGGCTTTGTCAGCGGGAGATCATGTCTAACCAATTTTATTGAATTTTTCGAGGGGCTGACTCGGTGTGTGGATGAGGGTAGTGCAGCTGATGTAGTCTACATGGACTTCAGTAAGGCTTTTAACAAAGTCCCGCATGGGAGACTGGTCAAGAAGGTAAGAGCCCATGGGATCCAGGGCAATTTGGCACATTGGATTCAAAATTGCCTTAGTGGCAGGAGGCATACGGTGATGTTCGAAGTTTGTTTTTGTGACTGGAAGCCTGTGTCCAGTGGTGTACCGCACGGATAGATGCTGGGTCCTTTGCTGTTTGTAGTGCACATTAATGATTTAGATATGAATGTAGGAGGTATGATCGGTAAGTTCGCAGACGACACGTAAATTGGTGGAGTGGTAAATAGCGAGGAGGGAAGCCTCAGGCTACAGGACGATATAGACGGATTGGTTAGATGGGCAGAACAGTGGCAAATGGAATTTAACCCTGAAAAGTGTGAGATGATGCATTTTCGGAGGACTAACAAGGCAAGGGAATACACAATGAATGGTAGGACCCTAGGATGGGCAGAGGATCAGAGGAACCTTGGTGTGCATGTACATAGTTCCTTGAAGGCAGCAGGGCAGATAGATAAGTGGTTAAAAAGGCATATGGGATACTTGCCTTCATTAGCCGAGCATAGAATATAAGAGCAATGAGTTTATGATGGAGCTGTGCAAAACGGTAGTTAGCCCACAGCTGGATACTGTGTGAAGTTCTGGTCGCTACACTATAGGAAGGATGTGATTGCATTGGAGAGTGTGCAGAGGAGATTCATCAGGACGTTACCTGAACTGAAGCGCTTCAGCTATTAAGAGAGACTGGACAGGCTGGGGTTGTTTTCCTTAGAGCAGAGGGGCTGAAAGGGGGACCTGAATTAGGTGCACAAAATTATGAGGGGCATAGATACGGTAGATAGAAAGGAACTTTTCCCCTTAGTAGAGGGGTCAATAACCAGGGGGCTATAAGACCATGGGACCATTCACCATATGTGGCTATTGAGATAGCGACTAAAAATTCATTTCAATTTGAAAATTAGAAAGATTTGAAAAGGAGGAATAGGAAAAAAAGGGGGAGTGCGTTAATGAGGTTACATTAGCGAGCGCTCGCCCCAGGGCCGAATGGCCTCCTCCTGTGCTGTAATTCCTGCCATTCTATGAAAACTCCCCTTTTTTGTGTCCGAGCTCAGGAGGTGGTTTAGGAATGTTTACGATGAGCTGATTTTCGGACGATGTGCACTATGAGCACGCGGCCATCTGCACCCACTCTCAGGTTGGTTTCAGTCGCTCTGTGCCACCCAGTTTTGGCGTGTGAAGAATAAGAACAGATCAGCTCTGACAAAAGCTCCTGTTTCAGAATTGTCAGCAATGAGTGCACCTTCAGTGAGATAGCATTATTTATTGGTGGAATCAAAATTCCTCTTTCCTCTGGTTTCAAGTCTGTGCATCGCTCTCCCCACTTCGGTTTTCCTCTTCCCCACCCTCGGTTTCCCTCCACCACACGTTCGGTTCCACTCTGACACACTCGGTTTCCCCTATGTTTTCACTCCCGGCGGCGGCGCATCAAGAGAGAGGCAGCAAGAGGAAACTTCACAATAGAAGAAAATCCAGCAGTGACATCACAGGGCAGCAGGTAGGTGATTGGTTGTTGAGTATGACAGTTTTTTTTAGCCTCCAGGCTGTGGAAGTGTGTTAAACGCAGAGCTAGGAAACTGTAACTTGCTGTTACTTTAATTTTCTGAATTAGTAAATTAAACTAGAGTAACCAATCAATTAATAAAACTGAAATAATTGACTGAAAAAATAATTAAAATAATTAATTAACTAACAAAATAAATAAAGAAGGTTAGCTGGGCATGGCAGTGCAGGGGTGTGCTGTAACTGCAGCGTGTGGGAGTTTTTGGAGATCAGCGAGATCCCAAGCAACCACATCTGCGGTAAATGTCTGCAGCTCGAGGAACTTCGGCTCAGAATTGTTGAGCTGGAGTACGAGGTGCAGACATTGCGGGGCATCAATGAGGGGGAGAGTAACCTGGACACTTTGTTCCAGGAGGCAGACACATTCCTCAGATTAAGTAGGACTTCAGAGTTCGTCAATGGTCAGGGACATTAGGGTGTGACCGCAAGTCAGGAAGGTATAGGGACCGAGGATGTGGTGATGGAGGAGCCTCGGCCCTTGACTTTGAGCAACACGTATGAGATACTAGGACTGCAGGGTAGATGAGCAAACTGACCATGGCACCATAGTTCAGGAGGCCATTCTAGTGGGGGGAGAGAAAAGGAAAGTGTTAGTGGTAGGGGACAGCATAGTCAGCGGGATAGATACAGTTCCCTGCAGCCGTGACCGGCAGCTCTGAAGGTGGTGTTGCCTGCCTGGAGCCAAGGCAAACGTTTTCTCCTCGTGGGTGCATACGAATTTGAAGTGGGAGGGGGAAGATCCAGTTGTAGTTTTCCATGTAGGAACTAACGACATAGATAGAACAAGGAATGAAGTTCTCCTGAGAGAGTTTGAGCTGCTAGGGTCGAAACTAAAATGCAGAACCTCACAGGTAATAATCTTTGGATTTTTAACTGAGCCACGCTCAAATTGGCATAGGGACAAACAGTTTAGAAGGTAAAATTCCTAACTCCAAGATTGATGTGGGAGGCAGGGATTTCATTTCATGGGGCACTGGCACCAGTACTGGGGAAAGAGGGAGCAATTCCGTGAGGACGGGATCCTCTTAAACCGGGCAGGGACCATTATCCTGGCAAATCGAAAACTAGGGCAGAAGATAGGGCTTTAAACGAATGAAGAGGGGTGAGTGCGGGTGGAATGCGGAAGTGGCAAATTCAAAAGCAGTAAGAGAAATGTCAAGATTGTAGGGCAGAGTAAATCTGGGTAAAGATAAGCAGAGCGGGTTAGGAAGGGACAGAAAGATTTATAAAGGTAATCGGGCATTAGTGGCTGAAGTGACGTCAGGGGAAAATAGAGAAAAAATTTAAGCTAAAAGTATTATAGCTGAATAAACGAAGCAGTCACAACAAAATAGAGGAATTAATAGCGCAGATAGAAATAAATGTGTTTGTTTTAATAGCCAATACAGAGACGTGGTTGCAGAGTGACCAAGGTTGGGAACTAAATATTCCAGGATATTTGAACTTTAGAATAAACAGTCGCAATGGGAAAAGAGGAGGGGTAGCCCTGATAATAAAGGAGGGAATAAAGACAGCAGAGAGAAAGGATCTTGGATCCGAAAAACACAATCGGCCAGAAATTCGACTCTCCACGGGTTAGTACGCGTTGTGTACTCACCCGTAAGTCCACCTGAAGTGCCGGTTTCACGCATGCACTGCGCATGCGAGGGAACCCGGAACTTCCGTTTCTCTGAAGGAAGGGTTCAGAAGTCGAACACGTGCGCGGGAGAGGCAGCGCACACGCAGCGAACTTCCGTTTTTTTTCAGGTTTCTCCCTGAGGGTAAGTATGGCAAAGCTGCAATTAAGAACAATTTAAACATTTTTTCAACAGGTTTATGTTTTTTACGTATTTTATAGAAAGGTAAGTTTATTTTTGGCACCGTTAAAATGTTTAATTAATTTTTTCAAAAATTTAAATTTTTGTTTAACGTAGTTAATTTACGTAATGTATAATTATTTTTAAAAAGTGATTTTTTTTTAATGTATTTGAAGTTTTAGTGTGGTTTTGTGGCCGATATCTATTCATAGATTTGACAGATCTTCCTGTCAAATCCATGAATGAAAATTCCCTGCTACGATTGGCGCTCCATGGCCCACGTGATCCCAGGGGACGCTTCGAACTAACTGCGCCTCTGGGATACGCGAGCACTATGTGCCGGCAGCTGCAGGATGCCCAGGACCGATATTCCTCGTGGGCCCGAAGCACAACGGCAGGCGCGATAGCTAAGTACGGGCGCGATGCTTGCACCCGCAGGAAGCCGGAGAGTCGAATTACTGTCCCAATGTAAAATCAGTTTGGCTGGTGCTAAGTAACAACAAGGGGGAGAAAATAGTAGTGGGAGTATTCTATCGGACCCTAACAGTGTCTGTCGTGGCGGGCAGAGTATAAATCAGGAAATTAGAAATGCATGTAACAAGGTTAATAAAGTAATCATGGGAAACTTTAACTTCTATATAGACTGGGAAAAACAAATTTGCAGAAATAGTGCAGAGGAAGAGTTCATGCAATGCATTTAAGACAGTTTTCCAGATCAGTATGTCAAGGAACCTACGAGGGAACTGATCATTTTAGATCTTGTGCAGTGCAATGAGACAGGGTTCATTCATAACCTTGTCGTAAAGAAGCCTCTGGGGAGCAGTGATATTAATATGATAGAATTGTATGTTGAGTTTGAGAGTGATTTAGATAAGACTGAAACTAAGGTCGTAAACCTGAGCAAAGCAAACTACGGCGGTACGAGAGACGTGTTGGCTAAGGTCGGTTAGGAGTCTAGATTAAAAGATACGAAAGTAGAAAATTAATTGCAGACATTTAAAGAAATAATTCATAATTCGCAACAAACTTTCATTGCCTTAAGGAATAAAAACACAACGGGAAAAATGTTCCAGCTATGGTTGACAAGATGAATTAAAGATAGTATTAGATTAAAAGAAGAGTCTTATAATGTTGCCAAAAAGATTAGTAAACCTGAGGATTGGGAGGATTTTAGAAGTCAGCAAAGGAGGACGAAGAAATTGATGAAGAAAGGGAAAATAGAATATGAGAGTAACCTTGCAAAAGACATAAAAACAGACTGTAAAATCTTCTATAGATATGTGAAAAGGAATATATCAGCGAAAGTAAACGTGGGTCACTTACAGGCTGAGAGAGGATAAATTATAATGGGCAATAAGGAAATGGCGGAAAAATTAAACAAATACGTTGTGTCTGTTTTCACACAGGAAGACGCAAAAAAACTCCCGAAAATAATGGAAAACCAAGGGTCGAGCGAGAATCAGGAACTAAAAGAAATTAGTATTAGTAAAAAAAAGTACTGGACAAATTAATGGAACTGAAAGCTTATAAATCCCCTGGACCTGATGGCCCGCATCCTAGCGTTTTAAAAGTGGTGGTTATAGTCATACTGGATGGATTAGTTGTCATCTTCCAAAATTCCATAGATTCTAGAACCGTTCCCATGGATTGGAAGGTAGCAAATAAAACATCACTATTTAAGAAATGAGAGAGAAAGAAAATGGCGAACGACAGATCAGTTAGCCTGACATCAGGAGTAGGACAAATTCCAGAATCTATTATTAAGGACGTGGAAACAGGGCACTTACAAATAATAACAGCATTGGGTAGAGTCAATACGGATTTATGGCAGGGAAATCATGTTTGACGATTCTTTTAGAGTTTTTTGAGGTTATAACTAGCAGCAGAGATAAGGGGAACCAGTGTATTTGGATTTTCAGCAGACATTCGATAATGTGACACTCAAAATGTTATTAAACAAAATTAGGGCTCATGGGATGTTGACTAACATAATAGCATGGATTGAGGATTGGTTAACGGACTGAAAACAGAGAGTACGAATAAACGGGTCATTTTCTGGTTGGCAGGCTGTAACTAGTGGGGAACCACAAGGATCAGCGCTTGGGCCACACATATTCCCAATCTATATCAAAGATTTGGATGAGGGGACCAAATGTAATAAATCCAAGTTTGCCGATGACACAAATCTCGGTGGGAATGTAATTGTGAGGATGATGCATAGAGACTTCAATGGAATATAGACAGGTTAAGTGATTGGGCAGGGACCGGACGAATGGAATATAATGTGGAGAAATGTGAAGTTATCCTATTTGGTCGGGAAAATTTTGAAAATATATTATTGAATGGTAAGAGATTGGGAAATGTTGGTATGCAGAGGGACCTGCGTGTCCTTGTACACGAATCACTGAAAATTAAAATGCAGCTACAGCAAGAAATTAAGAATGCCAATGGTATGTTGGCGTTTATTGGAAGAGGATTTGAGTATACGAGTAAAGGCGTCTTAATGCAATTATATAGGGCCCTGGTGCGACCACACTTGGCGTATTGTGCACAGTTTTGGTCTCCTTAGCTAAGGAAGGATATACATGCATTAGAGGGAGTGCAACGAAGGTTCAGCAGACGGATCCTGGGATGGTGGGATTGATCAATGAGGAGAGATTGAATAGACTCGGCCTATATTCTGCAGCGTTTAGAAGAATGAGAGGTGATCTCATTGAAATATATAAAATTCTTACAGGGCTTGACAGGGGAGAAGCAGGAATGATATTTCCGCTGTCTGGCGAGTCTGGAACCAAGGGTCACAGTCTCAGAATAAGGGGTCGGCCATTTGGGACTGAGATGAGGAGAAATTTGTTCACTCAAATGGTCGTGAATCTTTTGAATTCTTTACCCCAGAGGGCTGTGTAGGCTCAGTCGTTCATTATATGCAAGACAGAGATGGATAGATTTTTGTATATTAAGGGAATCAAGGGATCTGCGGATAGTGCTGAAAAGTGAAGATGAGTTAGATGATCAGCCATGATCTTATTGAATGGCGAAGCGGGCTCGAGAGGCCAATTGGCCTACACCTGCTCCAACTACTTCTGTTCTTATATTCTTATGAAAGCGGTAGTACTGGGGTCTATCGGTAAATCAGTGCTGGTTCGTGAG
Source organism: Squalus acanthias (assembly GCA_030390025.1). NCBI lineage: Eukaryota > Metazoa > Chordata > Chondrichthyes > Squaliformes > Squalidae > Squalus > Squalus acanthias. The sequence goes on along the minus strand of JASTWF010000029.1, from coordinate 4,780,626 downwards.
ATGGAGGGGTAGGGGAATGGACAGCACTAGGTTCGGTAGGTGAATTGATGTATCTTATTGAGGTGAACGCATGTAAAGGAAATAATGTTAGGCGAGTCACTGCTGTTCAGAATTTTGAAGATATGTTGAAGTGACTTGTACTGTACCCGCAGGTACTTGCAGAGGATTACATAGGATATACAGCACAGAAACAGGCCATTCGGCCCAAACAGTCTATGTCAGCGTGGCCACTCGACCCTTCTTCCGTCTTTCCTCATCTAACTCTATCAGCACAACCCTCCATTCCCTACTCCCTCATATGCTTGTTTAGTCTCCCCTTAAATGCATCTATAGTATTAGCTTCAACCACTGCCTGTGGTAGCGAATTCAATATTATTACCAATCTCTGGGTAAAGATGTTTTTTGCTGAATTCTCTATTTGATTTCTTGGTGCGCTTCTTAAATCTTATATCTTATATCTGATATTGATGGCCACTAGTTTTGCTCATCCCCGCAAGTGGAAGCTCTCTGAAAACCTTTCACAAACTTAAATACCTGTTTTAGGTCACCCCTCAGCCTTCTCTTTTCAAGAGAAAAGAGATCCAGCCTGTTCATCCTTTCCTCAAAGGTGTGACCTCGCATTTCTGGTATCATCCTTGTAAATATGTTTTGCACCTTCCCTGGTTCCTCCATATCATTTTTATAATATGGCGACCATTATTGTACACACTTCTCCAAGTGTGGTCTAACCAAGGCTCGATACAGGTTTACAATAACCTCTCTATTTTTCGACTCTGTACTTCTAGAAATAAACCTAAGTGCTTGGTTATTTATGGACTTACTAATCTGCATCACTTCTTTTAGTGATTTGTATATTTCTACTCCGAGATCCCGTTGCTCTTCCAGCACATTCAGATACATATTTTACAAGTAACAGTAGAGCTCCTTATTTTTCTTACCGAAATGTGGTACCTCATATTTATCTGTGTTGAAATTAATCTGCCACCACCTCAGTGCTCAGTGACGCGGTCAAGTTGTGGTCATACAATTAATCAAAGAACTGATTCACCACGGCCAATGTAAGAAATGTACGAGCAGCATGGGAAAGGCGAGTGTTGGTCGTTCAGGGTAAGAGCTGAGAAGACAGACAGAGCGGTAGAGCGTGGAATCAGCAACTAGGCAATATCACTAGTTAGGAATTGACTAAAGGTGAGTCACGTTTCTTGAGATCATCTCTATCGAATATCGATAAAGCCCCGAAATTTGGCGGTGGGATGGTGGAATACAAAGATTTGATGTGCTGGTCTCAATTCCCTCTCCCTTTAAAATGAACAGAAATATTAACCTTTTATTTAAAATTGTAGTAGTGCCTACACTACAACAGTGACTAGATTTTCTTTATTTCATGCTTTTTACTTGCCTTTCTTTCTTTTTCTATTTCTCTCCCCCTTTCCTTCTTTCTGCTTAATGTAAAGATTCTGACTGGTATCAGTAACTGGAATAGAAGTGTCCGGTGGACTATTGATTTTATTAAACAGGCACGCCAAGAATTAATGGTCAGACTATGGGTTATGAAATCCTAAAAAAAATGCAAATAACTGCAGATGCTGGAAATCTGGACGAAAAGCAGAACATGCTGGAAACACTCAGCAGATCAGAGAACATCGGTGGTAATTGCACAGCATGGACTGGAAGGAGTGGTGAATATAGGGAACAATATAATTTAAATTCATATGTTCTGTATTAATTGTGCCCCTCTAAAAGCGGGCATGTTTGATAGGCTTTTTGATTGATGACACTGGAGCATACCATTGTCTCCGTATACATTTGTTAATGAAAATTCAACTGTGGAAATTCTTGTTAGGATTGTGAGACTTGCCTCATTGTATGAAGGTGCAGCTTTTATCCTGGTCTTCGGGGCTTTATCTAAATGGAATTTCCGCTGTTGTTGTTAAAAGTCATGGAGTGAAAATTGTTGACATCATCTATTTGTTCAGTGGCTGCAATTAAACCCAGTCAGCAGAGGAACCGAATTTCTGACCGGATGGATACTCTCTCCTATAAATAAGTGGAATATTCTCAATGTTTCAATCGGAGAATTGCTCCCAGCATCACCACCAACCAGCGAATCATCGATGCTAACAGAAAGGCGTAAAATGTCTCTTGGTTATCTAATCAAGCTCAAGATTTTGTCGGCGATTAATGATATACAAAAGATTTACTATCCCATCCTGGCTGCGGTCGGAGTCCCGGGTAAGTTACTACCTGCAGCTATTACTTCAGGAACAGGAGATTAACAGAATGTGGCATCTCAGTCCGTGTGTCCAGCTCTTTATTTTATTAATTTCTACACATTGCAACAGTGAATAAACTTCAATAATACATTGTTGGCTGTAAAGCACTTTGTGGTGTCCTGACGTGGAGAAAGTTCCTTTACGGATGCAAGTTCTTTCTTTCATTCTCTCTTATGCTCTTTTTCTCTTGTGTGTGTTTATATATATCAATGACTTAGACTTCAATGTAAGGGACATGATTAAGAGGATTTCAGATGATACAAAAATTGGCCCTGTGGTTGATAGTGAGGAAGAAAGCAGTAGACTCCTGCAAGATGTCAACGGCCATTCAGGTGGGCAGAAATTGGCAAATTCAATTCAATCCGGAGATGTACGTGGTAGTGGATCTGGGGAGAGCTCACAAGGCAAGGGGATGCGCAATGAATGGCAGGATACTGAGCATTGTAGAGGAACAGAAGAACATTGGACTGCATGTCCACAGATCCCTGAAGGTAGCAGAAGAGGTCGATAAGCTAGTTAAGAAGTCATACGGGATACTTTCCAGTATTAGACAAGACACAGAATATAAGAGCAGGGAGATTCTGCTTGAACTGTATAAAACATTAGTTCAGACATAGCTCAACTACTACGTTTAGTTCAGGTCAGCACATTACAGGAAAGATTTGATAACACAAGACAGGCTACAGAGGAGATTTGTGAGGTTGTTTCCAGGCCTGGAGAATTTTAGCAATGAGTAAAGATTTCAAAGGTTGGGGTTGTTTTCTTTGGAACAGAGGAGGCTGAGGTGAGACTTAATTGAGTTGTATATAATTAGGAGGGGCCTAGATAGAGTGGATAGGAAGGATCTTTTTTTACCTTACAACAGTATCTAGCGCCCTCAATATACTGTCCCCTACCACAAAACTTTATTTTTCACTCCCGTCCACTTGGAAGGCCTCCTGTACAACGGTGACGTGGTCATTTTGCTATTCCACCCTGCAGACTTTGCCCTCATTTAAATAGGCAACAAGAACCTCCTACATGTTGGATAAGTGTGAGAAGTCGCACAACACCAGGTTATAGTCCAACAGTTTTATTTGAAATCACAAGCTTTCGGAGCGCTGCTTCTTCGTCAGGTGAAGTGAAGAGATGTATATAGGCACAGCATATATGGTCAGAGAACACTGCCAGATGTTTATAGTTAATCTTTCTAACTGCCCTTTATCACAACGCGCCAGAGAGATAATCACGGCAATCAAAGGTGTGGATGGTGTCCAAACAGGTCAGTCAGGAAAACATTACATCAAAGTCAATGAGGTGGGGTCACAAGGGGTCAAATGTGGCAGATGCTGGTGTCTGTATGGAAAACAAAAAACTTTTTTGCTGGAAATTACAGCAGGTCCGGCCGCTTCTGTGTAGAGAGAACAAGCCAACGACGACTCGAGTCTGGATGACTCTACGTCATGTGGGGGTACATGTAGCATGACATGAACCCAAGATCCCGGTTGAGGCCGTCCTCATGGGTGCATAACTTGGCTATCAGTTTCTGCTCGATGATTTTGCGTTGTCGTGTGTCTCGAAGGCTGCCTTGGAGAACGCTTACCCGAAGATCGGAGGCAGACTGTCCTTGACTGCTGAAGTGTTCCCCGACTGGGAGAGAACACTCCTGCCTGGCGATAATTGCGCGGTGTCCGTTCATACGTTGTCGCAGTGTCTGCATGGTCTCGCCGATGTACCATGCTCCGGGGCATCCATTGCTGCAACGTATGAAGTAGACAACGTTGGCCCAGTCACATGTGTATGTACCAAGTACCTGGTGGGTGGTGTCCTCACGTGTGATGATGGTATCTGTGTTGATGATCTGGCATGTCTTGCAGAGGTTGCCGTGGCAGGGTTGTGTGGTGTCGTGGTCGCTGTTCTCCTGAAAGCTGGGTAATTTGCTGCGAACGATGGTCTGTTTGAGTTTAGGTCGCTGCTTGAAGGCGAGTAGTGGGGGCGTGGGGATGGCCTTAGCGAGGTGTTCATCGTCATCGATGACATGTTGAAGTCTGCAAAGAACATGGCGTAGTTTCTCCGCTCCGGGGAAGTACTGGACGACGTAGGGTACTCTGTTGGTTGTGTCCCGCGTTTGTCTTCTGAGGAGGTCTATGCGATTTTTCGCTGTAGCCCGTTGGAACTGTCGATCGACGAGTCGGGCGTCACATCCCGTTCTTACGAGGGCGTCTTTCAGCGTCTGTAGGTGTCCATCGCGTTCCTCCTCGTCTAAGCAGATCCTGTATAATCGCAGAGCTTGTCCATAGGGGATGGCTTCTTTAACGTGGTTAGGGTGGAAGCTGGAGAAGTGGAGCATCGTGAGGTTGTCCGTGGGCTTGCGGTAGAGTGAAGTGCTGAGGTGTCCGTCTTTGTTGGAGATTCGTGTGTCCAAGAATGAAAACGATTCTGAGGAGTAGTGCATGGTGAGTTTGATGGTGGGATGGAAGCTGTTGATGTTATCGTGTTCTCTTTTCAGTGATTCTTTGCAGTGGGTTCATAGTAAGAAAATTTCGTCGATGTATCTGGTGAATAGCGTTGGTTGGAGGTCCGGTGCAGCGAAGAAGTCTTGCTCGAGCTTGTGCATGAAGATGTTGGCGTATTGGGGTGCGAACTTGGTCCCCATGGCTGGTCTGTGTGATTGGGTAAAAAACTGTTTGTCGTAGGTGAAGACATTGTGGTCAAGGATGAAGCGGATGAGTTGTAGGATGGCATCTGGAGATTGGCTGTTGTTGGTGTTGAGTACTGACGCTGTCGCAGCGATGCCGTCATAGTGGGGATACTGGTGTGGTGTGCCGAGACATCCATCGTGGCGAGGAGTGCTCCTGGTTCAACTGGTCCGTGGGTGCTGAGTTTCTGTAAGAAGTCTGTAGTGCCGCGACAGAAGCTGTGGGTTGCCTGTACGATGGGTTTCAGGATGCCCTCGATGTATCCAGACAGGTTCTCACACAGGGTTCCATTGCCCGATACGATAGGACGTCCGGGTGTGTTGGCTTTGTGTATCTTTGGGATGCAGTAGAAGTCTCCTACGCTTGAAATAGGTGGGATGAGAGCGCGTAGGATGCTTTGTAGGTCTGGATCGAAGGTCTTGATCAGTGAAATTTAACATGCTGTTTAGAAGCACTCTGTTTCAACCCATTCCGTCCAGACCATCGGTACACCTACTCCGTTACATTACTTGAAACAAATCAAAGTAATCTATGTGTCCGGTGTTCGGTGAATATTTTCTGATTTTCTCCGATTGCTCACAGTTAACGTGGTGACGATTGCGATCCTGTCTCGGGGAAAGTGCGGTCTCTCGAAATGTGTCACTCACTACCTGGTGGCCATGGCAGCGGCAGATCTACTGGTTGTGATCATCGATCTGATACTCAGGCAGATTCCTATTGTTTATCGGGAACTATTCCTGTTTGTATGGTACATTAGAGTATGTAATATTCATGCCATTCTACTTCATTCCGCTGCAGACTGTTCTGTCTGGTTCACCGTAACTTTCACCTTCGATCGATTTGTGGCCATTTGTTGTCAGAAGCTGAAATCCAAATATTGCAATGAGAAAACGGCGGCTGTTGTTTTAGGAACAGTGACTGGGCTGAGCTGTTTGAAGAATATTTTCTGGTATTTTCTGTATAAAGGCAAATACATGCTTTCTAACAATCCCTGGTTTTGCCAAGTGCCATTCAGTGCATCTAACTCGCTGGCCTGGGCTATCGTTGAATGAATGCATTATATTTTAACGCCATTTGTTCCATTTCTTTTGATTCTACTGTTCAATGTATTGACGGTCAGACACATTTTAGTGGCCAGCAGAGCCCGCAGCAGACTCCGGGGTCAGAGCAGTGGCGACAGTCCCAGTGACCCAGAGATGGAGAGCCGCAGGAAATCCATGATTGTACTCTTTGTTATATCGGCGAATTTTATACTACTGTGGGTGGTGTTCATGGTTTGTTCTATTATGAGACGATTGGATTACTTGGGATATCCTGTTTTTCCACCCAGATTTGTATCAGAAATCGGCTTCATGCTCCAGCTGCTGAGTTGCTGCACGAAAACTTTTATTTATGCAGTGACCCAGAGGAAATACAGAGAGGAGTTGTGCAATGGAGTGAAATATCCTATTGCAATGATGGTCAAATTAATGAGATGAGAAGTCCGAACACTTTCTGTCATTATCATGTATTTTTGTTTGATAATCTGTAGAATCCACTTTCGGGCTGCTTTAATTCTTTGGCCCGGATTTAGCGGTGGTGATTAATGTGAAACTGTCTGAGTTGGAGATCCCCTAAAGACAGCGCGACAATCAATTTAATATTGAGAAAACTAAACTGTTCTCCACAGAGATTGCAAGATCTTTCAGTGCAGCAATCTTCGCAGTCAGCGGCGATCACCAGTCCATCGCCACTGACTGCAAATTACAGGCCTTTATATTTTCTAAAACATTTCACCAGCTGATTCCAACTTCAAAGTAAGTTAATGTCTTAGTTCAGGAACGTGCAGCTCTTTTTCCAAGGGTGTGACCTGGAAACGAGTTATTTAGTTAGGCGCCTTGAGCAGATACTTGCCCAAGAGCGGTGAGCTGCTTTAGACAGTCTAATGCTGAGCTCACACTTCAGGGGTGTTTTGGGAATGACCGCTTGTTGTGATTATTTCACCATAATAGGCAAATCGTTCCCAATGTCCCATCTTTAAGGGGGTGTTTAGTACTTCAGTGCTGACAGCTTTCTCTGATCTCTGCTAGTCTTTGAAGGAAGATTGTTTTGAAAATCAAGATGGACACCAGAAAAAGCTCAAGGCAGCAGGAAGTCTGCGAAGGGTATTGGTCTCTGCAGCGTCATTGGGACAGATAGAGAAAATGAATCAATATTAGTACATTAATTCCAATCAAACCCGGGTGTTAGTTAATTGTGCTCTTTATTTGAGAATTTTCCGGGCCGATGTTGAACTGAATACATCACACTCAGTGTTTTTGATGTTTTATCTGTTGCTCAATAAAAGAAATTGAGATACGAACTAAAATTCACATTTCCCAGTGATTTGGGTAGACTGTAAGAGGACACATAGAGATCGGAACAGATCAGAGGGGGAAGGCATTGCTACAATCCCGAGTCCTGATAATACACACCCGGTTCCCGGTACAGCACCATCCAGGGTCATGTTAAACCGCACCCCTGGACAAATTCCAGCACATTGCCAGGTCCCGGTGCAGCACATTCCCGGCTCCTGTTAGAGCACACACCTGGTTCCAGTACAGCTCACTCCTGGTTCCAGTACAGCACACTCCTGGTTCCAGTACAGCACACTCCTGTTTCCAGTACAGCACACTCCCGGGGTCCAGTACAGAACATTCCTGTTTCCAGTACAGCACACTCCTGGTTCCAGTACAGCACACTCCCGGGGTCCAGTACAGCACACTCTTGGTTCCAGTACAGCACACTCCCGGGTTCCAGGACAGCACACTCCTGGTTCCAGTACAGCACACTCCTGGTTCCAGTAAAGCACACTCCTGGTTCCAGTAAAGCACACTCCTGGGTTCCAGTACAGCACACTCCTGGTTCCAGTACAGCACACTCCTGGTTCCAGTACAGCACACTCCCGTTGTCCAGTACAGCACACTCCTGGTTCCAGTACAGCACACTCCCGGGATCCAGTACAGCACACTCCTGATTCCAGCACAGCACACTCCCGGGTTCCAGTACAGCACACTCCCGGGTTCCAGTATAGCACACTCCCGGGTTCCAGTACAGCACACTCCCGGGTTCCAGTACAGTACACTCCTGGTTCCATAACAGCACACTCCCGGGTTCCAGTACAGCACACTCCTGGTTCCAGTACAGCACACTCCTGGTTCCAGTACAGCACACTCCCGCGTTCCAGTACAGCACACTCCTGGTTCCAGTACAGCACACTCCTGGTTCCAGTACAGCACACTCCTGGTTTCAGTACAGCACACTCCCGGGTTCCAGACCAGCACAGTCCTGGTTCCAGTACAGCACACTCCTGGTTCCAATACAGCACACTCCCGGCTGCTCGGAGTCCATATGTAGAAAAAGCATGTGACGAGACACTTAACGGGCTAAGTGATTTACTGAAATGGAATAGACACCTGCAGCATTCCCAGTTCATCACTGCTTGCAGTTTTTATAAGGGTTATACTTTATTAAAAAATCATTGTGGTGTATCGATTAAACAAATGTTACACTATATCATGGGATCTTGTTAAATTCTCATCAATATAAACCACCCCGGAGACAATCATTACAACATCGATGTAGTTACTTGTGCCGAAGCTCAAATATTGCTGATGGCATCAATAGTCCAGCAAGACATGAGCCTCTGTTAAGTCAATCCAGCTGTTGTTTTAAGCGGTATGTTCAATGGGTTAACACTCGGTATTTTAAATAGGTTAACACATTGTGTGGTCAATGCATTAATATCCATTGTTATTAATGGCTTAATATCCGGGGTGTTAAATGGATTAATAGCTACCTCACAACAGACTGTGGAATGTTAATCTGACAGCTTCACGATTCACATAATAATTCCCCAGAAAGTCATTCACGGGGTTAGAACCATATCCTGTCCTTGTATTTTCAATAATCCTGTTCTTCTCGTCCGAGTCATACAACGACAACAATAACAGACAATTTCTGATGAAAGGTCATCGACCTGAAACGTTAACACTGTTTCTCTCTCCACAGATGCTGCCTGCCCTGGTGAGTATTTCCAGCATTTTCTGCTTTTATTTGAGATTTCCAGCATCCGCAGTATTTTGCTTTTGAACAACTGTAACTACTTGCATTTATATAGCGCCTTTAGCACAGTAAAACGTCGCACGGCGCTTCACAGGAGCGTCATCAGACACAATCAGACACTAGGGAGATATTAGTACAGGGGGCGAATGGATGGTCGACCAGATAGGTTATAAGGACAGCCTTGCAGGAGGAGAGAGATGTAAAGAGGTGGAGATGTTTTGGAAGGGAACTCCAGAGTTTAGGGCTTAGGAAGCTCAAGGCACATCCACCAGTGCTTGAGCGATGAAAATCAGACATGCAATTGGCCAGAATTGGAGGAGTTCAGAGTTCCTGGAGGGTTGATGGTCTTGAGGGGGTCACAGCGATAGGGAAGGGCGAGGGCATGGATCGATTTCAAGAGAGGAATGATCATTTTTAAATCGAAGCATTGCTGGACCGGGAGCTAATCTAGGTGAGCGAACACGGAGGCGAAGTGTCAATGTGTCTTGATACGAATTAGGATACAACCAGCAGAGCTATGGATGAGCTCAAGTTTATGAAGATGCAATTAGGGAGGCTGGCCAAGACGGCATTGGAACAGTCGATTCTAGAGGTACCAAAGGCACGGATGAGGGTGTCAGCAGCAGATAAGCTGAGGCAGAGGTGAAGATGTGCAATGTTACTGAGGTGGAAGTAGGCAGTCTCGGTGATGGAGAGGGTATGGGCTCTGAAAATCATCTCAGGTTCAAATAGGACGCCAGGTCTGAAATATGTCTGGTAATGTCTCCCATTATCTCTATTCTATATGTAATGCACCTCTCAGTAATTTCCTTGCAAATCTGTTCCTCAATCTCCATCCCATTCTTTGTTGGCCTATAAAATACACCAAGCAGCGTTATAGCTTTTCTATTGCTCCTTAACTCCAACCAAATGTTCTGTCTTTGAACCGTCAAGGTCATTCAATCTTTCTCGCACTGAAATGTTTACCTTAATCAAAACTGCCACCACTCCTCCTTTTTTCTTGAACTTTCTTTCCTGAATAACTTATACCCAGGAATATGAAGCATCCAAGCACCCACTTTGTTGAGCCAGGTCTCGTTATCGCCACTACAGTATATTCCCACGTGGCGATTTGAGCCTGCAGCTCGCCAGCATTATGAAGGCAAACTTCACGCATTTAAACACATGCGCTCCAAATCAATCTTAGATCACTTTGTATTTTTTATCATCTCACCTAATTATGTATTACTTCTAACTATAACGATCTCCCCCAGCCCTCAGTGCACTTTGATTCTATAGTATAATACTACATTTTGGTGCCCAACTCACTGCCGAATTAGTTTAAACCCTCCGCCTCGCACTAGTTAACCTTCCTGCGAGGATATTGGTCAAAGTTCACTTGTGGTGCAAGCCGTCCATCTGGAGCTGATCCCTTTTTCCACAGAACTGGTCCCAATGCCCCAGGAATCTAAAGCCCTCGCTGTTGCACAGTGTCTGTAGCCACGCTTTACACTGCAATATCCCCTATTTCTACTCTCACCAGCGGTTGGCACTGGGAGTAATCCAGAGATTACGACCTTTGAGGTCCTGCTATTTAACTTCCTCCCTCGCTTGTTAAACTCTGACTGCAGGACTTCAACCATCTTCTTCCCTATGCCGTTGGTTCAGACATGGACCATAACTTCTGGCTCTTCCATTCCACGCAGCCGCACCCACCCCCACACCCCGCCACTGAATGTTCTGCACCCTCTCCGTGATATCACTTACCCTGGCACCAGAGAGGCAGCGTACCACATGGTCGCAGAACTATCTATTTGCCTCCCTGACTATCGAATCCCAAATTACTGGTGCAATTACACTTTGGATATCCACATGTGCAGTACTTTGCCTCACGATGCCAGACTCTGGACTGTACACCTTCCAGGGTTCTTCAACCTCACTGCAATTCGAATTGGGGGAAAAATATGTGCAATTACTGTCCGAGCTCAGGGGGTGGTTTAGAAATGTTGGTGATGAGCTGAGCTCCGAACGATATGCTCTGTGAGCCCACGGCCCTCTGTGCCAACACTCGGATTGGTTTTAGTCGTTCTGTGCTGCCCAGTTTTGACGTGTGAAGAATAAGAACAGATCAGCTCTGACAGAAGCTCCTGGTTCAGAATTGTCAGCAATGAATGCAGCTTCAGTGAGACAGCATTATTTATTAAATAACAACAGAAAACGCTGGAAAAACTGAGCAGGCCCGGCAGCATCCGTGGAGAGAGACACAGAGTTAACGTTTCAGTTGGAAGACCTTTCGTCAGAACTGGAAAAAAGCAGGAAATGGAACAGATTTTAAAGCAAGTTTAGGGGCTTGGAAATGGGGGAGGGGATGATAGAACAAAAGGGAAGGTCAGTGATAGGATGGAAGGCAGGAGAAGTAAAGAGGCATTTAGAGATATTCAAGGCAAGAGGATATGGTAATGGAACATGTTAAGGAACAAAGGCTGACTCCAGATGAAGTGTGAATTGCGCTGGAAGAATGAAGGGCAGCTGCCATGTGGGAGGGAGGAAAAAAACAGGCACAACATTTTTTTTTGCTTAGATAAAAAATATATATATTTGATAGGGGCCGAGGTTGTGATCTGAAACTGTTGAACTCCATGTTTAGTCCAGAGGGCTGTAAAGTGCCTAAGCGAAATTTGAGGTGCTGTTCCTCGAGCTTACGCTGAGCTTCCGTGCAACAATGCAAGAGGCCAAGGATGGTGAGGTCTGAGTGGGAATGGAGCGGTGAATTAAAGTGACAGGCGACCAGAAGCTCGGGGTCTCTCTTACGGACTGAATGGAGGTGTTCCGCAAAGCGGTCGCCCAATCTGAATTTGGTCTCCCCAATGTAGAGGAGACCGCATCGTGAGCAGCAAATACAGTATACTAAAGTGCAAGAAGTAAAGTAAATCGCTGTTTCAGCTGAAAAAATTAAAATACTTTTTAAAAGTTATAAAAATAAACTTACCTTTCTTTAAAGTCTCTAAAAAAGATAAAACTGTTGAAAAAAAATTAAAATAATACTTAATTAACTACTTTCCTTGTTCAAAAGGGTCTTACACCTCCTTTTTACCAGCGTACAATCTTCAATACTGACCCTCGCGTTGAAATCTGAAAAAAAAACCTAAGTGTGCTGCGTGCGCGCAGCCTCGAGTGCGAACGCGGTTCACCTCAGAACCGCCACCTCCGCCACACCGGAAGTGCCGGTTTGCCGCGCATGCGCAGTGCATGCAAGAAACCGGCACTTCGGGAATGACGAAAGGTCATCGACCTGAAACGTTAACTCTCTTTCTCTCTCCACGGATGCTGCCTGGCCTGCTGAGTTTTTCCAGCGTTTTCTGTTGTTACTTCGGGAATGAATTCGGGTGAGTGCACTGTCCGTACTCACCCGATAACGGCCGAATTTTTGGGCCATTATTTATTGGTGGAATCAAAGTTCCTCCTTCCTCTGGTTTCACATCTGTGAATCGCTCCCCGCCTTCGGTTTTCCCTCTTCCCCAAATTCGGTTGCACTCTGCCACCCTCGGTTTCCCCTCTTTTTTCACTCCGGGCGGCGGCGCTTTCAAGAGAGAGTCAGCGGGAGGAACATTCACAACAGAAAAAAAATCAAGGAGTGACATCACATGGCAGCCGGTAGGTGATTGGTTGGCGAGTATGACAGTTTTTTTCAGCCTCGATGCAAGGGAAGTGAGTTAAACTCAGAGCTAGGAAACTGTAACTTGCTATTACTTTACTTTACTGAATTAGTAACTTAAACTAGATAAACAAATTAATTAATACAACTAAAATAATTGATTGAAAAAGTAACAATAATAATTAATTAACTGATCAAATAAATAACGAAGGCTAGATAGACATGGCAGGGCAGGTGGTGGGTCGTAACTGCAGCATGTGCGAGTTTGTGGAGACCAGCGAGATCCCAAGAAACCACATTTGTGGTAGGTGTCTGCAGCTCGTAGAACTTTTGGCTCAGTGTTATTGAGCTGGAGTACGAAAGGCAGACATTGCGGGGCGTCAGGGAGGGGGAGAGATAGTTGGACATTTTGCTCCAGGAGACAGTCACATACCTTACATTAAGTAGTACTTTAGAGTTCGTCAGTGGCCAGGGACAGAAGGTTGTGACGACGAGTCAGGAAGGTATAGGGGCCCAGGATGTAGTGATGGAGGTGCCTCGGACCTTCACTTTGACAATCTTGCTACCTGTGGGGATGAGAACAAGGACTGCAGGGTGGATGAGCAAACTGACTATGGCACCATGGTGCAGGAGGCCATTCATGTCGGGGGAGTGAAACGGAATATGGTAGTGGTAGGGGACCGCAAAGTCAGGGGGATAGATACTTTTCTCTACAGCCACGACCGGGACTTCCGAAGGTTGTGTTGCCTGCCTGGTGCCAGGGTAAAGGGTGGCTATTCGCGGATGCATAAGAACTTGAAGTGGGAGGGGGAGGATGCAGTTGTAGTGGTCCATGTAGGAACCAACAACATCGGTAGAGCAATGAGGTTCTGCTGAGAGAGTTGGAAGGCGAGGGTTGAAATTAAAGGACAGACACTCACAGGTAATAATCTCAGAATTGTTACCTGAGCCACGCACATACTGGCATAGGGACAAACAAATTAGAATGATAAATGCGTGGCTGAAAGCATGACATGGGAGGCAGGGGGTTCATTTCATTGGACACTGGCATCAGTACGGGGGAAAGAGGGAGCTATTACTTGTGAATGGGCTCCACTTAAACCGGGCTGGGACCAGTGTCCTGGAAAATCGAATAACTAGGGCAGAAATATGGCTTTAAACTAATGAAGGGGGTGGGGTGTGGGAGGATTCTGGAAAGGGTAAACTCAAAAGAAGTAAGAGAAATGTCAAGACTGGAGAGCAGAGCAATGATCTGGGTTAAGATAACCAGAGTGGGTCAGGAGGGGGCAGACAGATTAATAAAAATAAAAGGGCATTAGTGACAAAAGGGACATCAGGGAAAATAGAACAAAGTTAATGCTAAAGGTATTATGTCTGAATGTATGAAGCAGTCACAACAAAATAGATGAATTAATAGCGCTGATTGAAATAAATGGGTTTGTTTTAATAGACATCACCGAAATGTGGTTGCAGGGTGACCAAGGTTGGGAACTAAGTATTCCAAGATATTTGACTTTTCGAAGACACAGGCAGAATGGAAAAGAAGGAGGGGTAGCCTGATAAAAAAGGAGAGAATAAAGACAGTAGAGAGAAAGGATCTTGGCTCAGAAAAACAAGATGCAGAATCAGTTTGGGTTGAGCTAACAAACAAGGGGCAGAAAACATTAGTGGGAGTAGTCTATAGGCCCCCTACCAGTGGTTGTAGTAGCGGGCAGAGTATAAATCAGGAAATTAGAGATGGATGTAACAAGGCTAATACAGTAATCCGGGGGGACTTTAGCTTTCATATAGACTGGGGAAAACAAATTTGCAGAAATAGTGCAGAGGAAGAGTTCATGGAATGCATTCAAGATCGTTTTCTAGATCAGTATGTCAAGGAAACTACGAGGGAATTGGTTATTTTAGATCTAGCATTGTGCAATGAGTCAGGGTTAACTTACAACCTTGTAGTGAAGGAGCCTCTGGGGAGCAGTGATCATAATATGATAGAAAGTTATGTTGAGTTTAAGAGTGATTTAGTTAAGCCCGAAACTAACGTCCGAAACCTGAACAAAGCAAACTACAAAGGTATGAGAGACGAGTTGGCTGAGGTAGATTGGAAAACTAGTTTAAAAGATATGACACTAGAAAAGCAATTGAAAACATTTAAAGAAATAATTCATAATTTGCAACGAATATACATTCCCTTAAAGTATAAATACAACACGGGAAAAATGGTGCAACGTTGGCTAATAAGAAAAATTGAAGACAGTTTTGGTTTAAAGTAAGAGGCTTATAATGTTGCCAAAAAGAGTAGTAGGCATAAGGATTGGGAGGATTTTAGAATTCTGCAAAGGAGGACCACAAAATTAGTAAAGAAAGGGAAAATAGGATATGAGAGTAAACTAGCGAGTGATATGAAAACAGACTGCAAACGCTTCTATATTTATGTAAAAAGGAAAAGTTTCGCGAAAGTAAACGTGGGTCCCTTACAGGCTGAGACAGAAGAGTTTATAATGGCTAATAAGGAAATGGCAGAGAAATTAAACAAATCATTTGTGTCTGTCTTCACGTATGAAGACGCAGAAAACCTCCCAGAAATAATGGAGAACCAAGGGTCTTGCGTGAATGAGGAACTGAAACAGATTAGTATTAGTAAAAAAAAACTGGAGAAATTAATGCGACAGAAAGCTGATAAAACTCCTGGACCTGATGGCCTGCATCCTACGGTTTTATAAGTGGCGGCTATAGAGGTAGAGAATGCATTGTTTGTCATCTTCCAAAATTCCATAGATTTTAGAACGGATCCTGCGCATTGGAAGGTAGCAAATATAATCCCACTATTTAAGAAAGGAGGGAGAGAGAAAACGGAGGACTACAGACCAGTTAGCCTAACATCAGTAGTATGGAAAATGTTAGAACCTATTATTAAGGACGTGGTAACAGGACACTTAGAAAATAATAATAGGATTGGGCAGTGTCAACACGGATTTCTGAAAGGGAATTCATATTTGGCGCATCTGTTAGAGTTTTTTTGAGGCTGTAAGTAGCAGAATAGATAATGAATAAACAGTGGATGTGGTGTATTTAGATTTTCAGCAGGCATTCGATAAGGTGCCACACAAGAGTTTATTAAACGAAATTAGGGGTCATGGGATTGGAGGCAATATACTTGCATAGATTGAGGATCGGTTAACGGACAGAAAATGGAGAATAGGAATAAACGGGTCATTTTTGGGTTGGCAGGCTGTAACTAGTGGGGGACCGCAAGGATCAGTGCTTGGGCCTCAACTATTCACAATCTATATCAATGATTTGGATGAGGGGACCAAATGTAATACATCCAAGTTTGCTGATGGTACAAAGCTATGAGGGCATGTAAGTTGTGAGGAGAATCTAAAGGGGCTTCAAGGGGATATAGTCAGGCTAAGTGAGAGGGCAAGAACATGGCAAATTAAATATAATGCGGAGAAATGTGAAGTTATCCACTTCGGTAGGAAACATGCAAAAGCAGTGTAGTTTTTGAATGGTGAGAGATTGGGAAAGGTTGGTATTCAGAGGAGCCTGGCTGTCCTTGTACACGAAATACTGAAAGTTAACATGCAGGTACAGCAAACAGTTAGCATTGCAAATGGTATGTTGGGTTTTATTGTAAGAGGCTTTGAGTATAAGAGTACAGATGTCGTACTGCAATTATATAGGGCCCTAGTGAGACCACACCTGTAGTATTGTGTACAATTTTGGTCTCCTTACCTAAGGAAGGAAATACTTGCAATAGAGGGAGTGCAATGAAGGTACACCAGACTGATCCTGGGATTGGGAGAATTGTCCTATGAGGGGAGATTGAGTAGTCTAGACTTATAATCTCTACAGTTCAGCAGAATGAGAGGTGATCTCATTGAAACATACAATATTCTTACAGGGCTTAACAGGGTAGATGCAGGGAGGATGTTTCCCCTGTCTGGGGAGTCTAGAAGTAGTGTCACAGTCTCAGAATAAGGGGTCGGCCAATTAGAACAGAGATGAGGAGAACTTTCTTCACTCAGAGGGTGGTGAAAATTTGGAATTCTCTACCCCAGAGGGCTGTGGAGGCTCAGTCGTTCAGTATATTCAAGACAGAGATCGATAGATTATTTTATATTAAGGGAATCAAGGATATGGGGATAGTGCAGGTAAGTCGTGTTGAGGTAAAAGATCAACCAAGATCTTATTGAATAGCGGAGCAGGCTCGAGGGCAGACTGGCCTACTCCTGCTCCTATTTCTCATGTTCATATCTTCTTATGTGCTTATGAAACCGGTAGTACTTGGGTCTGTAGGTAAATCAGTGCTGGTTAGTGAGAAGGAGGGGTGGTGGAGCGGGTAATACTAGGGTCTAGAAGTAAATAAGTGCTCGTTAGTGAGATGGAGGGGTGGGGGAACGGATATCACTGGGGTCATAGAAACATAGAAACATAGAATCTAGGAGCAGGAGTAGGCCATTCGGCCCGTCGAGCCTGCTCCGCCATTCAATACGATCATGGCTGATCATCCAAATCCAGTACCCTGTCCCTGCTTTAATCCCCACAGTACACATATCCCACCCTACCCCCGTAACCCCACGTATTTAATTCCCCCTAACATATCCCATCCTATCCCCATAACCCCACATATTTAATCCCCCCTAACACTAAGGGTCAATTTATCATAGCCAAATCAACCTAACCCACACATTTTTGGGTCGATAGGTGAATTGATGCAGCTCATTGAGGTCAACTCAGAGTAAAGGAAATAATGTTAGGCGAGGCACTGCTGTTCAGAATATTGAAGGTACATTGAAGTGAATTGTACTGTACCCGCAGGTACTTGCATAGGATTACATAGGATATACAGCAGAGACACAGGCCATTCGGGCCAACCAGTCCATGCTGGCGTTTGTGTTCCACTCGACACTTTTCCCGACTTTCTTCATCTAAGTCTATCAGCATAGCCCTCTACTTTCTTCTCCCTCATTTGCTTACCCAGACTCCCCTTAAATGCATCTATACTATTCGCTTCAACCACTCCCTGTGGTAGCGAGTTCCACATTCTCGCCACTCTCTGGTTAAAGACGTTTTTTTCTGAACTCTCTATTTGATTCAGTGGTGACTATCTTATATTGCTGATCTCTAGTTTTCTCTTCCGCACAAGTGGAAACATTTTCTCTGTAACCACTCTCTGAAAAGCTTTCATAACTTTAAATACATCTGTTAGGTCACCCCTCAGCCTTCTCTTTTCAAGAGAAAAGAGACGCAGCCTGTTCATCCTTCACTAAAACTTATACCCTCGCATTTCTGGTATCATCCTTGTAAATCTTTTTTTGCACCTTCTCTAGTGCTTCAGTATCCTTTTTTTAAAATGGCGACCAGAATTGTACACAGTACTCCAAGTGCGATCTAACCAAGTTTCGATACAAGTTTACCATAATTTCTCGACTTTTCAATTCTATCCCTCCAGGAATAAACAAGAGTCCTTGTTTTTAATGGCCGTAATAACCTGCGTCGCTTCTTCTTCTGAGTTGTGTATTTGTACTCCGAGATCCCTTTGCTCTTCTACCACATTTAGATGATTATTTTACAAGTGATATATGAGCTCCTTACTTTTCTTATCAAAATGTAATGCCTCACATTTATCTGCCAATATCATTTGCGAATATCTCAGTGCTCAGTGAAGGGGTCAAGTTGTGGGCATAGATTCAGTCAAAGAACTGATTCATCACAGGCCAAAGTAACAAATGCACGAGCAGACAGGGAAAGGCGAGTGTTGGTCGTTCAGCATAAGAAGTGGATAAAATACGGAGCGATCAGTGTGAAGACAGAGAGAGGCAGAGTGTGGAATCAGCAACTCGGCAATATCACCCGTTAGGAATTGGCTAAAGGTGATTCACGCTTGTTGAGATAATCTCCGTCGAATATCGATAAAGTCCCGAAATTTGTCGCTGGGATGGTGGTAAATAAAGATTAAATGTGCGTGTCTCAATTCCCACTCCCTGTTATTTAAACAGAAATAGTGACACTTTGTTCTAAATTGGAGAAATGCCTACACTACAACAATGATTACATTTTCTTTATTTCATTCTTTTTTCTGTTCTTCTTTCTTTCCTCCTGTTTCTTTCTCCCTTTCCTTCTTTCTGCATAATATAAAGATTCTGACTGGTATCAGCAACTGGAATAGATGTGTCCAGCGGTGTATTTATTTTATAAAACTGGGAGCCCAGTGATAATCATCGGCATATGGGTTATGAAAGCATAGAAAAAGGAAAATACTGCGGATGCTGGAAATCTAAACTAAAAACAAAACATGCTGGAAACACTCAGCGGGTCAGGCAGCCTCTGTGGTAATTCCACCGCAGGGACTGGAAACGTAAATTAAGAACATAAGAACATAGGAAATAGGAGCAGGAGTCGGCCATTTGGCCCTTCGAGTCTGCTCCTCCATTCACTAAGATCATGACTGATCTTCTACCTCAACTCCACTTTCCTGAACTATCCCCATATCCCATGATACCATTAATATTCAAAAAAAATATCGATCTCTATCTTGAATATACTCAATGACTGATCCTCCACAGTCCTCTGGGGTAGAGAATTCCAAAGATTCACCACCCTTTGAGGGAAGAAATTTCTCCTCATCTCAGTCCTAAGTAGCCGACGCCTTGTTTTGAGACTGTGACCCTTGTTTCTAGACTCCCCAGGCAGGGGAAAAACCCTGCCTGTATCTACCCTGTCAGGCCCTGTAAGAACTTTGTGTGTTTCGATTAGATCAGCTCTCATTCTTCTGAACTCTAGAGAATATAGGCCTAATCTAGTCAAACTGTCCTCATTTGACAATCCCCCATCCCAGGAAGCAGTCTGGTGAACCTTCGTTGCACTCCCTCTAAGGCAAGTATATATTTCCTTAGGTAAGGAGACCAAAACTGTACACAATACTCCAGATTTGGTCTCACCAGGGCCCTTTATAATTGCAGTAAGACGTTTTTACTCTTATACTCAAATCCTCTTGTAATAAAGGCCTACATACCATTTTTTTAACCTAATTGCTTGCCGTACCTGTATGTTAACTTTCAGTGATTCGGGTACAGGGACACCCAGGCCCCTCTAACAACAACATTTCCCAATCTCTCACCATTTAAAAAAGACTCTGCTTTTCTATTTGTCTTACCAAAGTAGATAACTTCACATATCACCACATTATATTCCATTTACCATGTTCTTGCCCACTCACTTAGCCTGTCTATATCCCCTTGAAGCGCCCTTGGATCCTATTAAACAGCTTACTTTCTCGCCCAGCTGTGTATCATCAGCAAACTTGGATATAGTACATTTGGTCGATTCACCCAAATCAGTGACATAGATTGTGAATCGCTGGGGCCCAAGCACTGATCCTTGCTGTACGCATTAGTTACAGCCTGCCAACCCGAAAATGATCCGTTTATTCCTGCTCTCTGTTTTGTGTCTGTTAACACATCCACAATCCATTCTAGTATATTACCCCCAATCCCATGCGCCCTAATTTTGTTCAATAACCTCTTGTGTGGCACCTTATCGAATGCCTTCTGAAAATCCAAAACCATCACATCCACTGGTTCCCCTTATCAATTCTGCTAGTTACAACCTCAAAAATCTCTATCAGGTTTGTCGAACACGATTTCCCTTTTATAAATAAAAACACACAATGCTGGAAATATTAAGCAGTTCAGGCAACATCTGTGGAGAGAGACCAGAGTTAACTTTTCAGGTCGATGACCATTCGCCAGAACTGGAAAAAGTTGGAGATGTAAAAATGTTTTAAGCAAGTGTAGGGGCAGGGAGAGGGGGGAGGGGTGGAAAGAACAAAAGTGATGGTCTGTGATAGGATGGAAGGCAGGAGAAATTTACAGATAAAAGAGATGATGGTGCAAGGCAAATTAAAATGGTAATGCGACAAGTTAAGAAACAAAAGATAAGCCTAGATGAAGTGTAAATGGCAATGGCAGAATCATCTACAGCTGCCATGAGAAAAAAATAGGGGCAGAGGTTATGGTCTGAAATTGTTGAACTCGATGTTGCGTGTCGAAGGCTTAGTGCCTAATCGAAAGATGAGGTGCTGTTCCTCAAGCTTACGTTGAGCTTCATTGGAACATTTTAAGAGGCCGAGGATGGCCCACTACTGAACATCAAGCCACTGTTTCCAAGACTGTCACTGACCTTATCTCCTCTGGAGATCTTCCCTCCACGGCCGCCAACCTCATAGTTCCCCAACCCCGCACAGCCCGCTTCTGCCTCCTTCCCAAGATCCACAAACAGTCTGGCTCTGTTGTAGTCTAATTAATAGAGATTGATTTCTATGTTTAGTCAACAACTGCTTTATTGTTTGATCATGTGACTTCCAGGAAGTTAGGAGCTGAACTCTGTAAAGTGCGGTCTTTTTACATGCAGCAGTTTCTATATTCCTATATTCCTGTTTCTCATATAGATTACAAAATTTGGAAGTGCCATTGTGCAGAAGCGGTAAATGCCTTGATCAGGTGACCATAGTCAATGAAACAGCACAAACAGTGGGTGTTGTCAGGTTACGAACCTTTCAGAGAGCGCCATCGACTCGCCCATTCTCCTTACTCCCAGGGCTCTTTTCTTACCATCCCAACTTGGGGACTGTAAACGACCCAGCCTTTTTTCTCCCGCGGGCTCAGGTGTAAGTGAGGCTTCCACTTCTCGGTTGGATACTTTTGCATTCATTCTCAATTCGGTTCCTGTTTTTAACCCTGTTTCATCTGATCCATCACGTAACTTATTTGACTATTCATTACTGATTACTCTGATTACAAATTCCATCTCCAGGACGCCCTGTCACAGCTAAAATAATCAGGTTCCATCACTGGAAGCAAAGCCAAGCTGGAAAATTGTTGGAGTATTTCTGGTTATTGCGAAAGACGTTAATATCCCTGTTATATAATAAGATAAGAATTAGGAGCAGACGTAGGCCAAACTGCCCTGCGAGCCTGATCCAAAATTCTATAAGAACACGGCTGATCTTCCACCTCAACTCCACTTTCCCGCCTGTTTCACCATTCCCTTGATTCCCCTCGAGTTGAAAAATGTATCTATCTCAGCCTTGAATATACTCAACGATTCAGCATCCACAGCTCTTTAGGGCACAGAATTCGAGAGATTCACAACAGTCTGAGTGAAGAAACTCCTCCTCACCTCGCTTTTAAATGGCCGATCCCTTATCCTGAGTCTAGGCCCCCTTGCTCTAGACTCTCTAGCCCGGCAAACAACCTCTCAGCATCTACCCTGTTAATGCCCCTCAGAATATTGGGCCGAAAATTCATCCCGCGACGCGAGAGTACGCACTGCGTACTCTCGCGTATTCCCACTCCAATTGCCGGTTTTCTGCATGCCCTGCGCATGCGCTGAAAACCGGCAATTGCTCCTTTGAAAAGGGGGCGGTTCCTCGGTGCATCGCGTGCGCGCTACAGGCTGTGCGCACGCTGTGCACTTCATGCTTTGGACGCGCAGGTAAGTACGGAAGATTTTAGAAATGGAAAAAGGAGGAGTAAGACCCACTTTTAACAAGGTAAGTAGTGAATTAAGTATTTTTTTGATTTTTTTTTAACAGGTATATCTTTTTTAGAGACTTTAAAGACAGGTAAGTTTATTTTTATAACTTTTTAAAAGATTTTAAATTTTTTCAAAAATTTAATTTTTTATTTAAAATGTTTAATTTATTTAACTATGGCCCAGAAATTGATCTCGCTCTGTTCCCGCGGGGGTAAGGCTTCCCCGCGCTCTCTCACCTCGCTTGTGCTTTTTCAGATCCAGCTCGCACGAACTTGATGTTCCAGACATCAGCTGGGCAGTGCTTCCGTATCCCAGCGGCGTAGTGAATTCGTGCGAGCTGTGGGATCACGTGACTCAGTTAGAGCCAATGGCAGCACACCATCTTCCATGCATAAGTTTCACTTCCGTGCTGTGAAATCTATGAATCTTACACCCCCCCAAAATAACAGCTAAACCTCAATTAAATTAAAAAAAAACCATCACATTAATAAAATAAGTCTGTTTTTCTATTCTTCGTACCAAAGTGAATAACCTCACATTTCCTCACGTTATACTCCATAGGCCACCTTTATGCCCACTCACTTAATCTGTCTATATCCCTTTGCAGGCTCTTTGTGTCCTCCTCACAACTTACTTTCCCACCTAACTTTGTATTTTCAGCAAATTTGGATACATTGCAGTCGGTCCCTTCATGTAAGTCATTAATATAGATTGTAAACAGCTGAGGCCCCAAGCACTGATCATTGCGACACCCCACTAGTTACAGCCAGCCAACCAGCAAATGACTTATTTATCCCTACTCTGTTTTCTGTCCGTTAACCAATCTTCTATTTATTCTAATATATTACATCCAACCCCATGAGACCTCACCTTGTGTAGCAACCATTTATGTGGCACCTTATTGAATGCCTTTTGTAAATCGAAATATACCCTGCTAGTTACATCCTCAACAAAATCTAATAAATCTGTTAAACACGATTTCCCTTTCATTAAAGCACGTTGACTCTACCTAATGATATTATGATTTTCTAAGTGCCCAGTTACCACTTTATTTATAATGGATTCCATTATTTTCCCGACGACTGAGCTGTAGTTCCCTGTTTTCACTCTCCCTCCTTTATGCATAGCGATGTTACATTTTTTAACTTCCAAATCAGCTGGGACGGTTCTAGAATCTATGGAATTTCGGAAGATCACAAACAATGCATCCACTATCTCTGCAGCCACATCTTTTAGAACCCGAGGATGTAAGCCGCCATGTCCAGGGCATTTGTCGGCTTTGAGTTCCACAGTTTCTCAAGTACCTTTTCTCTACTGATATTAATTACTTAAGTTCCTCACCCTCAGTAGCGCCTTGGTTTCTCACTATTTTTAGTATGCCTTTTGTGTCTTCTACTGTGAAGACAGATACAAAATATTTGTTTAAAATCTCTGCCATTTCTTTATTTCAGATTAAATTTACATCTGTCTCAGCCTCTAAGTGACCATCGTTTACTTCTGCTGCTCTCTTCCGTTTTACATTCTAAAAGAAGCACCTACATTGTGTTTTTATATTTCTTGCTAGTTTAATCTCATATTCTATTTTCTTCCTTTTTAACAATGTTTTGTTCATCCTTTGCTGGTTTCTAAAGCTCTCCCAATCCTATGGTCACTACTATTCTTCGCAACAGTATAAACTACTTCTTTTAATGTAATACTTTCCCTTAACTTCTTTATTTAGCCACTGATGGATCACTTTTCCCGTAGAGTTTATATTTCTCAATGGAATGTATATTTGGAGGGAAATTTGGAATATTTCTTTAAATGTTTGCCACTGCTTATCTACCATCATACTTTTTAATTTAATTTCCCAATCTACCTGACCTAACTCGCCCCCATACCTATGTAATTCACTCTACTAATATTTTAAGATTCTCGCTTCCAAATGACGTATGTCACTCTGAAACTTTACGTGAAATTCTATCATATTATGATCACTCTGCCCCAGAGGATCCTTTACTATGAGATTACCAATTAACCCTGTCTCATTACACAATACAAGATCTAAAATAGCCTGTTTCCTATTTGGTTACAGGACCTATTGTTCTAGGAAACTGCCTCGAATGCATTCCATGAACCCGTCCTCCAGACTACGCTTGCTAATTTGATTTGGTCAGTTTATATGAAGATTAAAGCCCCCAATGATTATTGTATTACCTTTGTTACAAGCTCCGATTAGTTGTTGAATACTACTCTTCCCGACAGTATAGCTACGGTTTGGGGGCCTGTAAACTATTCTCACCACTGTTTTCTGCCCCTTGCTTTTTCTTATCTCCACTCATATTGAATCTAATTCCGGATCTTCCGAGCCAAGTTCCTTTCTCACTGCTGATATTATGTCATCCTTTATTATCAGGGCTATCCCCGCCACTCTTTTTCCACCCTGCCTGTCTTTTCGAAACGTAAAGTGCACTGAAATATATAGTTCCAAACATTGGACACCTTGCAACCAGGCCTCTGTAATTGCTTTTAGATCAAAACCATTTATTACTATTTCTGCCACTAATTCGTCTAACTTGTTATGAATGCTTCTAGCATTCAGATAACGAGCCTTTAATTTTAAAATTTTCTCATTATTCCTTGCTTTCACTTTATTTGCTGATACACTTTTTCCGTTAAACTTTCTATTCCTTCCTGTCACACGATACTTTTCTTTCATATAATCGTTACTCTGCGCCACTGCCTAGACCTTTCTCTTCAGATTTCTAAATTTTCCCTCACCTGAGACCTTCCCCCCTTCTCAGTTTAAACCCTATGTACAGCCCTAGTTATTCGATTCGCCAGGTCCCGTTTAAGTGGAGCCCGTCCCAATGAAATAGCTCCGTCTTTCCCCAGTACTGGTGCCAATGCCCCACCAATCAAAAACACTTCCTCCCACATCACCCGTTGAGATATGCATTTAAATCTCTGATCTGCTTGTCCCTATACCGATTCGCACTTGACTCACGCAACAATCCAGAGATAATTTGCTGTGATGTTCTTCTTTTTAATTTGAACCCTAGCTCCTCAAAACCTCTCAGAAGAACCTGATTCCATGATCTACTTATGGCGTCGTTCCTACGTGACCACAGCAACTGAATTCCCCCCCCCCCCCCCCCGCCAATTCCAATTCTTCTCCAGCCACAAGGGTATATCCTTGACCCTGGCAACGGGCCGGCTACACAGCCTTCGGAACTCCCGGTCGCGGCTGCAGTGAATACTATTAACACTCTCACGATACTGACCCCTACCACTACAACAGTCCATTTCACTCCCTCGACTTGAGTGGCCTCCTGTACCCTGGTGTCGTGCACAGTTTTCTTATACACACTGCAGATTTTGCCCTCATCCACACAGGTAACAAGAACCTTGATCATGTTGGATAATGGCAAAGTCTGAGGCTCCCCCAACAATGCACCTGAGTCGCAGTCATACGTTCCTGTCCTTGACCACTAATCAGACATGAACCACTATCTCAACTAACGGGTGTGACTGCCTACTGGACCAAAGTGTCCAAGTAATTCTCCCCCTCACTGATGCCCCGCAATGTCTGCACCACGGACTCCAGCTCAACAGCTCTGAGCTGTAGTTCCTCGAGATGCAGACACTTACTGCAGACATGCTCGTCCAGAATCGCGATGCTCTCCACAAACTTGCAAATGTTGAAGTTGCAGCACACCACCTGCACAGCCATCCCTATATAACCTTGTCTTATTTATTCAATTAATTAAAGTTTATGCATTTAATTAAATTAGCTGAGTGTTTAATTTTTAACTAATTGATAGATCTAGTTTAAGTTATAGGTAGATTAACTTAAATAGTTTCCTGTAACACAAAGCCCTACAAGTACTGAAGGCAAAAACCTGCAACCCCATCCCCCTCCACACCTAATTCCCATTCTCTCCAAATTCCCTACTTTAATACGCTGTTTAGAAACACTACGTTTAAGATCATTCTCTCCAGACCACTCTGCGGGCGGAGGACTAACATTTCCCGCGGAGCTGGGCTCAGCAGCAGCAACTTGGTGAGTGGGAGCGGCAGCCAGTAATTGGGAGAAACCTGGGGGCCTTACTGTGTGGAAATAGTGAAAGATTGGTTCCACTGGTGGGGGAATGGAGAACTAGGGAACGGTAAACAAGGATGCTCATTGGAAGAAGCAGGTGGGAAGGGAGGAGGAAGGTTCTTGAACTGAGGGCTAGTAGCCCGTGGGATCCTTCACCACGTGGAGCGATTGAAGTAGAGACGAAAACTTCATTTCAAAGGGGAGAGGAAAAATATTTGAAAAGGGGAAATATGAAAAGACCTGGCAGATTAATGGGGTTATAGTAGAGAGCGCTAGCACCGGGGCCGAATCGCCTCATCCTGTGCTGTAATTCCTATCATTCTATGAAAACTCCCCTTTATTGAGTCCGAGCTCAGGGAGTGGTTTAGAAATGTTGGAGCTGAGCTGAGCTCCTGACGATGTGCTCTGTGAGCCCCCGGCCCTCTGTGCCATCTCTCGGGTTGGGTTAAGTCGCTAAGTGCTGCCCAGTTTTGACGTGTGAAGAATAAGAACAGATCAGTTCTGACAGAAGCTCTTAGATCAGAGTTGTCAGCACTGAGTGCAATTTCAGTCAGTTACCATTATTTACTGGTGCAATCAAAGATCCTCCCACCTCTGGTTTCCCCTCTGTGAATCTCTCCCCCAACTTCGGTTTTCCATCGACCCCGCTCTCGGTTTCCCCTCCTCCCCCACCTTCGGTTCTCCCTCTTCACCTTCTCGCTGGTGGCCTCCTGGTTCTAGGAACTTGTACCACAACAGCTGCAGGTGTAAACTACGAGCAATACACTCAACCACTGGGGACACAACATTTATACGGCAAATGCAATAGCCTGTGTAGAAATCATGTGTTCAGATGTCATGTCATCAGCATCTCACATGATCAAACCTCCAAGAATTCAGCGAACCGAGTTGGCTACACAACTGGCTCACCATTACTCCATGGAACCCATATGCGCTCCTCTGAGACAACTCGGCTTTCTCCAGCTCTTCTACCATTTGCAGCCACTTGAATATTTCATAGAATCATAGAAAGTTACAGCACGGAAGGAGGCCATTTCAGCCCATCGTGTCCGAGCCGACCAGCAAAGAGCTATCCAGCCTAATCCCACTTCCCAGCTCTTGCTCCGTTCCCCTGCAGGTTACAGCATAGCAATTGCAAGTGCTTTTTAAATGTGATTAGGCTTTCTGCCTCTACCACCCTTTCAGGCATTGAGTTCTAGACCCCCACAATCCTCTGGATGAAGACATTTCCCCTCATATCCCTCGAAAACATCCAGCAATTACTTTAAATCTGTGCCCCCTGGTTTTTGACTCCTCTGCTCAGGGCAATAGATCCTTTCTATCCACTTGATCTAGGCCCCTTATCATTTTATACACCTAAATAAGGCCACCCCTCAGCCTCCTCTGTTCCAAGGAAAACAAACACAGCCTATCCTCAGTCTTTCCTCATAGCGAAGATTCTCTACTCCCGGCAACAGCCTTGTAATTCTCCTCTGTACCCTCTCTAGTGCAATCACATATTTCCCGTAATGTGGGGACCAGAACTTCACGCAGTGCTCTAGCTGTTTCCTGACTCCAGTTCTGTGGGACTTGTGCTCTGACGCAAAGACATTCCTCGTTTCAACTTCAGAAAGATCTATCTCATCCAAGAACAACATTCTGCCCTTGTCCAATGAGCTGGATTAAGAACTCTAATAACTTGGATTTCAGGAGCAGCACCAGGCAGCTGGAGACTTTTGAACGTTATAGTCCAGAACTGATCTGTCTACAGATTTTAAAATGTGTCGCCGTTTACATGTGAAACACAGAGACTGACACAAGACAGGTTCCGCCGACATTTGAACCAGGATGACTGGATTCAGAGCCATGAGCGCTCACCATTACACGGTGGAACCCACAAATCAGGAGCAACAGCAACTTGCATCTCAGCACCTTTAGCATCACAAAACGTTCTAAGGCGTTTGACAGGAGCGTTACCAAACAAAATGTGATACTGATCCACATAAGGAGATATTAGCACAGATGACTAAATGATTGGTTAGTGAGATAGGCTTGAAGGAGCGCCTTAAGTAGGAAAAAGATGTCGACAAAATAAGTATCAACTCTGCTCAGGTGCAATAACACAACACATGCGATGCCTCCATTTCAAGAAGCACTGCTTTCAATTCCAAGAACTATGCCTCCTTAATTCAGATTGCAAAGAAAAGTTGAGTAAACAGCAATCTGCTGTGCAGTCAAACGCAGCACCGGACATCAAACATCTTTCTTTTACGCTCATTTGGACAAGGGAATGACAGGTTTAGCCTATGATTTATCTTCTAGACAAGGAATCAATCCTCATTGTTTCAGGCAGCAAACTACCCAGTAACCGCGGTTGTCTTCTCAGTGCCTTTCGCTAGTTTGTCCCACATTTCCAACAGCTGGGACAACAAGAAATCCAGTTTCACCGAGATTTGAAGTCGAATCACTGGATTAAAAGTTCAAGAGTGCTCACCATTACACCATGGAACCCACATCCACTTTACTGAGCGGACTCTGATTTCTCCAGCTCTCCCACTGTGGAAAGCCACGGGAATCTTTCTTGAAAATGCTGAAAATACTCAGCAGGTCAGGTCGCATTTGGGGAGACCGAACAGAAACTTTAACAGACCTGAAACTTTAATTCTGTTTCTTCCTCCACAGATACTGCTTGACCTGCTGAGTATTTCCAGCATCTTCTGCTTGTATTTCAAATTTCCAGCATCCGCAGTTTTTGGCATTTTGTCTGACTCCAGTTCAGTGGGATGTGTGTTCTGACGCAAAGAGGTGCATCGTTTCAAATTCAGAAAGAACTATCTCAGCCAAAAACAAATATTTGATCCGGCAAAGAGCTGGAATATGAACTCCAGTAAAATGGATTGCAGCAACAGATCAGGGGGCAGGAGGATTTTGGAATAACATACTGTAAAAACGAGCTGTGCACACATTTTAAAATGTGTGTCGATTTACTCGGGAAACAGAGGGATTGACACAAATCAGGTTCCACCGAGATTTGAACTCGGATCGCTGGATTCAAAGTCCAGAGTGCTCACCATTACACCATGGAACCGACGATATCGAGCGCCTTAGTTACTTTCTCAAAAACTGCAACATTAGAGTCTCCACCACTCAACTTTGCTCGGCCTGAACTCTTCCGTTACTTCAGCTTCCCCACTTGCCCCTCTGCTAAGTATAGATGCTGAGTAAATCAGACATCTGCCGTGAAGGCTATAGGTTCTCATATCTTTGCTTCTTTTTCACACTGCTCAGAGCAGCTTGTATTACAGTCTTGCCAGGTAAAAAGTGTAAAAGCATTGCACGGCACTGATACACAAAGCTTAGAGTGAAAATATCATATAAACTTTGTTCGCGTGCAAGACATGCTATGCTTGCATTTGAAGAAGCACTGCTTTCAATTTCAACAACTATGCCTGCTGAATGCAGATTGCAAAGAAGAGTTGAGTAAACACCAATCTGTTGTGCAGTCAAACGCAGCACCGGACAACATCATTTTTCTTTTCCGCATATTTGGAACAGGGAATGAGAGGTTGAACCAAAGATCTGATATCTCCTTCTCTCCTAAAATTCACAGCCACTGGACTTTTTTCTGAAAATGCTTCAAGTACTCAGCAGGTCAGGGACAGAGGTCTGACCGCAGGGCATCGATCTGAAACGTTAACTCTGTTTCACTCTCCACAGTTGCTGCCTGACCTGCTGAATATTTCCAGAATTCTCTGTTTTTATTTCAGAATTCCAGCATTCGCAGTATTTTGTTTTTGGCATTTTGTCTGACTCAAGTACAGTGGGACGTGTGTTGTGACGCAAAGAGGTGCATCGTTTCAACTTCAGAACGAACTATCTCAGCCAAAAACAAACACTTGATCCGGGAAACAGCTGGAATATGAACTCCAGCAATATGGATTGCAGCAACAGATCAGGCTGCAGGAGGATTTTAGAATGTCATAGTCTAAAATGGAGCTGTGGACACATTTTAAAATGTGTCTCCATTTACTCGGGCACAGAGGGATTGACACAAAACAGGTTCCACCGAGATTTGAACAGAGATCGCTGGATTCAGAGTTCGCTGGATTCAGAATTCAGGGTGCTCACCATTACGTGGCAAATATAAACCCACTATTTAAGAAAGGAGGGAGAGAGAAAACGGGGAACTACAGACCAGTTAGCCTGACATCAGTAGTAGGGAAAATGCGAGACTATTATTGAGGACGTGGTAACAGCGCACTTAGAAAATAATAATTGGATTGGGCAGAGTCAACACGGATTTATGAAAGGGAAATCGTGTTTGACGAATCTGTTAGAGTTTCTGAGGTTGTAACTAGCAGAATAGATAAGGGGGAGCCAGTGGGCGTGTTGTATTTGGATTTTCAGAAGGCATTCGATGAGATGCCACACAAGAGATTATTAAACAAAATTAGGGCTCATTGGATTTGGGGTAAATTATTAGCTTTGATTGAGGATTCGTTAAAGGATAGAAAACAGAGTTAGGAATAAACTGGTCATTTTCGGGTTGGCAGACTGTAACAAGTGGGATACCGCAAGGATCACTGTTTGGGCCTCAGCTATTCACAATCTACATCCATGATTTGGATGAGTGAACCAAATGTAATGGGCCAGAAATTAGGCTCCCTGGCTTCCCGCGGGTGCAATGATCGTGCGCGCACCTGCCTACCGCGGCTGCCGTTGAACTCTGGGACCACGGGGACTTCAGCTCCTGGGCCTCCTGCAGCTGCCAGCGTGCAGTGCTTGTGTATCCCAGGGGCGTAGTTGGTGCGAGGCGTCCCCTGGGATCACGTGGGCCATGGAGAGCCAATGGCAGCAGACGATCTTTCATTCATAGATTTGACAGGAAGACCTGAAATCGGCCCCAAAACAACACCTAAACTTCAAATAAAGTAAAAAAAACATCACATTTTTAAAATAACTATAAGTTAAATAAGTTAACTACTTTAAACAAAAATTAAAATTTTTGACAAAATTAAAATACTTTTTAACAGGGCTTAAAATAAATTTACCTTTCTTTAAAGTATCTAAAAAAGATAAAGCTGTTGAAAAAATATTAAAATTGTAATTAATTAACCACTTACTGTGTTAAAAACACATCTTACGCCTCCTTTTTAAAAGCGCAGCTTCTTCCAAACTTATCTTCCCGGAGAAACCTGAAAAAAACCTAAGTCCGCTGCCTGCGCGCAGCCTCTCCCACGAACGCGGTTCACCTCTGAACCACTCCCTTCACGAAACCGGAAGTTCCGTTTTCCCGCGCATCCGCAGTGCATGCAGGAAACCGACACTTCAGGTCGCCTTATGGGTGAGTACACAGCGCGTACTCACCCGGCAAGGGCCGAATTTTTGGCCCATTATATCCAAGTTTGCTGATGATACAAAGCTGGGTGGTAATGTAATTTGTGAGGAAGATGCAATGCGGCTTCAAGGGGATATGGACAGGCTAATTGAGTGTGCAAAAACATGGCAAATGGAATATAATGTGGAGAAATGTGATGTTATTCACTTTTGTAGGAAAAGTACAAAAACAGAGTATTTTTTAAATGGTGAGAGATTGGGAAATGTTGGTGTTCAGAGAGACGTGGGTGTTCTTGTATGCGAATCATTGAAAGTTAACATGCAGGTACAGTAAGCAATTAGGAAAACAAATGATATGTTGGCCCTTATTACAAGAGGATTTGAGCATAAGAGTAAAGACGTCCTACTGCAATTATATAGGGCCCTGTTGAGACAACACCTGGAGTATTGTGTACAGTTTTGGTCTCCTTGCCTAAGGAAGGTTATACTTGCCACAGATGGAGTGCAATGAAGGTTCATCAGACTGGTTCCTAGGATGGAGGGATTATCCTATGAGGAGAGATTGAGCAGACTAGGTTCATATTCTCTAGAGTTTAGTAGAATGAAAGGTGATATCATTGAAACATACCAAATTCTTACTGGACTTGACAGGGTAGATGCAGGGAGGATGTTTCCTCTGGCTGTTGAGTCAAGAAGCAGCTGTCACAGTCTCAGAATAAGGTTCGGCCATTTTGGATTGAGATGAGGAGAAATTTCTTCACTCAGAGGGTGGAGAATCTTTGGAATTCTCTACTCAAGAGGGCTGTGGAGGCTCAGTCGTTTAGTAAATTCAAGATGCGGAGGTGCCGGCGTTGGACTGGGGTGGACAAAAATGAGAAGTCGCACAACACCAGGTTATAGTCCAACAGATTTATTTAAAATTACAAGCTTTCTGAGCTGTCGATCGCCCCTTCTTCAGGTAAAGTTACTATGAGTGAATCTACAAAAATTCACAGAATATAAACACAGAGAAAATGCAGAGATACAATCTTTCCTTACATCAAAGACACACCAAGAGCACAGCCAAGACAATGAGATGTGTCCCAGGGTGTCCAACGTGTCAAAACCTGCTGTCTGCATATCCTTTCCATTTGTGTTTGTTTTTTGTGTTTGTTTTTTGTGTTTGTTTTTTTTTAAAACTGGAAAGACAGACAACGATGTCAAGTCACGTTCTGTAGCGTGACATGAACCCGATATCCCTATTGAGGCCGTCCTCATGAGTGCGGAACTTGGCTATCAGTTTCTGCTCGATGATTTTGCGTTGTCGTGTATCTCGAAGGCCGCCTTGGAGAACGCTAAACCGCAGATCTGAGGCTGAATGCCCTT
This sequence comes from Squalus acanthias, assembly GCA_030390025.1. NCBI lineage: Eukaryota > Metazoa > Chordata > Chondrichthyes > Squaliformes > Squalidae > Squalus > Squalus acanthias. Next base: position 4,747,659 of record JASTWF010000029.1, on the reverse strand, counting down.
GACTGCTGAAGTGTTCCCCGAGTGGGAGGCAACCATCCTGCCTGGCGATTGTTGCACAAACACAAAAAACAAACACAGAAAACAAACCCAAATGGAGAGGATATGCAGACAACAGGTTTTGACACATTGGACCACCTGGGACACATCTCATTGTCTTGGCTGTGCTCTTGGTGTGTCTTTGATGGAAGGAAATATTGTATCTCTGCATTTTCTCTGTGTTTATATTCTGTGAATTTTTGCAGATTCACTCATAGTAACTTTACCTGAAGAAGGGGCGATCGATACCTCCGAAACCAGAATCAGCATGCTATAGACAGAGCTTAGCGATCCCACAATCAACACATCAGATCAAAGTTCTGCAGTCCTGCTACAACCAATCGTGAATGGTGGTGGACCATTAAACAACTAACAGGAGGAGAAGGCTCCATGAATATCCTCATCCAAAATGATGATGGAGCCCAGCACCTGAGTGCAAAGACAAGGCTGAAGCGTTTGCAACCATCTTCAGCCGGAAGTGCCGAGTGGATGATCAATATCGGCCTCCTCCTGATGTCCCCAACATCACAGAAGCCAGTCTTAAGCCAATTCGATTCACACCACGTGATATCAATATATAATGGCTGAGCGCACTGGATACAGCAAAGGCTATGGGCTCTGACAAAATCCCGGCTATCGCGCTGAAGACTTGTGCTACAGAACTAGCCGCGCCTCTAGTCAAGTTATTCCAGCACAGCTACAGCACTGGCATCTATCCGACAATGTGGAAAACTGCCCAGGTATGTCCTGTCCACAAAAAGCAGCACAAATCCAATTCAGCCAATTACCGCCCCATCAGTCTACTCTAAATCAACAGCTCAGTGATGCAAGGTGTCGTCGACAGTGCTATCAAGCAGCACCTACTCACCAATAATCTGCTCACTTATGCCCAGTTTGGTTTCCGCCAGGACCACTCGGCTCCAGACCTCATTACAACCTTGGTCCAAACATGGAAAAAAGAGCTGAATTCCAGAGATAAGGTGAGAGTGACTGCCCTTGACATCAAGGCAGCATTTGACCGAGTGTGGAATCAAGGAGGCCTAGTAAAATTGAAGTCAATGGGAATTGGGAGTAAACTCACCACTGGCTGGAGTCATGCCCAGCACAAAGGTAGATGGTTGAAGTTGTTGGAGGTCAATCATCTCTGCCCCAGGACATTGCTGCAGGAGTTCCTCAGGGCAGTGTCCTAGGACCACCCATCTTCAGCTTTTTCATCAATAGTTTAGAACTGGGAACATTCGCTGATGATTGCAAAGTGTTCAGTTCCATTCGCAACTCCTCAGATATTGGCCCAGAAATTGATCTCGCTCTGTTCCCGCGGGGGTAAGCCTTGCCCGCGATCTCTCACCTCGCTTGTGCTTTTTCAGATCCAGCTCGCACGAACTTGATGTTCCAGACATCAGCCGGGCAGTGCTTGCGTATCCCACTGGCGTAGTGAATTCGTGCGAGCTGTGGGATCACGTGACTCAGTTAGAGCCAATGGCAGCACACCATCTTCCATTCATAAGTTTCACAGCACGGCTGTGAAATCTATGAATCTTACACCCCCCCAAAATAACAGCTAAACCTCAATTAAATTTAAAAAAAAAACATCACATTAATAAAATAAGTATAGTTAAATAAATTAACCATTTTCAATAAAAAATTAAATTTTTGAAAAAATTTAAAATCTTTTAAAAAGTTATAAAAATAAACTTACCTGTCTTTAAAGGCTCTAAAAAGATATACCTGTAAAAAAAAATTCAAAAAAATACTTAATTCACTACTTACCCTGTTAAAAGTGGGTCTTACTCCTCCTTTTTACATTTCTAAAATCTTCAGTACTTACCTGCGCGTCCAAAGCATGAAGTGCACAGCGTGCGCGCAGCCTGTAGCGCGCACGCGATGCACCGAGGAACCGCCCCCTTTTCGAAAGAGCAATTGCCGGTTTTCAGGGCATGCGCAGGGCATGCAGAAAACCGGCAATTGCAGAGGGAATACGCGAGAGTACGCAGTGCGTACTCTCGCGCACCGGGATGAATTTTTGGGCAAATGAAGCACTCCATGCCCGAATGCAGCAAGACCTGGACGACGTTCAGGCTTGGGCTGATAAGTGGCAGGTAACATTCACATCACAAAAGTGGCAGTCAATGACTATCTCCAACAACTGAGAGTCTAACCACCGCCCCTTGACATTCAACGGCATTACCATCGCCGAATCCCCCACCATCAATATCCTGGGGGTCAACATTGACAAGAAACTTAACTGGACCAGCCACATAAATAACGTGGCTACAAGAGCAGTTCAGAGGCTGGGTATACTGCGGCGAGTGTCTCAGCTCTTGAGTCCCCAAAGCCTTTCCACCATCTACAAGGCACAAGGCAGGAGTGTGATGGAAGACTCTGGGGTTGGGAGGGATGGAGCATTACTACTTCGGTTACAGAACGCGATCTCCGCAGAACTTAATGAGTCCACCCCTTCGACTGGTTGAAAACAGGAGATTGGCATACCTCCCACCAATGGGTGGCCGCCACACCACACAGACCCGCCCACTTAATTGATCGAGCGCGTGGCATCTCTGGGACACGTCGCTCCTGTTTTGAACCCGGAAGTATCGGGGACGGGTTTCCTGAACCGGTGACTCTTTACGGGATATTGCTTGCCCGGGGACACAGTCCCTCATCCGGGAAAACGGGGATGTATGGTCACCCGATTTTAAGCGGTCCATCATTGGCGGTTGTGTCTTCAGCTGCCAGGCCCCTCAGCTCTGGAATTCCCTCTATAAATCTCTCCGCCTCGCCGCTTCTCTCTCCTCCTTTAAGATGACCTTAAAACCTACCTCGTTCACCAAGCTTTTGCTCATCAGCCCTCATAGCTCCTTATGTGGCTCGGTGTCAAATTTCGTTTCATTCAGCTCCCGTGAAGTGCCTTGGGACGTTTTAATACGTTAAAGGCGCTACACAAATGCAAGCTGTTGTTGCAAGTTGATGGGGTGGAAGATAAGGACAAGTTGGAACCTATCATGGCTCTGTGAGGGAGGGGAAGGGATGAGGGCAGAAGTGCAGGAATGGGACGGACATGGTCGTGGGTTCTGTCAACTGCAATGTAGGGGTATCCTTGGGTGAGGAATAAGGAAGACATTTCGGAAGCACTGGTGTGCAAGGTTGCATCGTCAGAACAGATGCGACGGAGAAAGTGGGAGAAAGCAATAAAGTCCTTTCAGGAAGTGGGGTGGGAGGAAGTGTAATTAAATTAATTGAGGGAGCCGGTAGGCATAAAGGAGACATTGGCGCACATCCTATAGCCAGAAATGCAGATAGAGAAGTTGAGGAAGGGAAGGGAAGGGAACAGTTGTAAATGTGAAGACGGGGAAGGGTAGAAATTGTAAGCAAAGTTGATGAACTGTTCCAGTTTGGGGCGAGAGCAGAAAGCAGCAATGGCACAGTCCTCAATGTACCAGAAAAAGAGGCGAGGGAGGGGACATGAGATGCACTGGAACAAAGAATGCTCTACATTTCCCACGAAAGGCAGGCATAACAAGAACCCATACGGGTTCCATAAGAGGCACATTGTATTTGGAGGAAGTAGGTCAAGTAAAAGGAAATGTTGCTCAACGTGAGAACAAGTTCAGGCACAGATGGAAGATGGCGGTGGTGTATCGGGACTAGTTGAGTCGCCGGTCAAGGAAGATGCGAAAGGCCCTGGGGCCAACCTGGTGGGGGATGGAGGTATAGAGGGTCTGAATGTCCCGGTGAGCAATGGAGGTATTGAGGGAGTGGATGTGCTGCTGAGGGTTGGAGGTATTGAGGGATTGGATATCCTCCAAATGGATGAAGGTAAATGTACTCTAGGGGAATCAAGGGATACGGAGATCGGGCGGGAAAGTGGAGTTGAGGTCGATGATCAGTAATGATCTTATTGAATGGCGGAACAGGCTCGAGGGGCCGTATGGCCTACTCCTGATCCTATTTCTCACGTATGTATGTTCTTGTGACTGAAAGTCCAGGTGAGGGATGGAGGTGTAGAGAGCCAGTACAGCAATGCTGAAAAGGAGACTCTTCGGATCAGGAAACTTGACATGGTTAAAGTAGAAGAGGATGACGGAAGAGCCACGAATGTACGTCGGAAGAGAATGGAAAAGGGAGAAAGAATAGACTCGAGATAAGAGCAATAAAGGGGAAGGAAAAGGTAGAAATGATGGGCCCTCCAGGGCTGTCCTGTCCATCTTAGGAAGCAGGTAGCAGCGGGCTGTGTGGAGTTGGGGGACTATAAGGTTCGAGGCGATGGGTGGAAGATCTCTAGAGGAGATGAGATCAGTGATGGTCTGGGAAACGATGGGTTGATGTTCGACGGTGGGGCCACGGTCCAGAAGGAGGTGGAGGAAGTATCTGAGAGTTGGTGTTCATCCTCCGCAAGGCCTCCCTTGTCAATGGGTTTAATGACAATATCAGGTTTGGGCATCAGAGAACAGAATGCTGCAAGTTCAGAGGGAGATCGATTAGAGTGAGTGAGGGGAACTGAACAATTGGGATGCTTGATGTAATGGAAAGAGCTCCCAATGAAATGATCAAGAAAGGTTAAGAGGCCAGAGGGAAGGGATCAGGGTTAACGAGAATTCTGAAGATGTTCAGCGGGAAGACTCCCAGCCTAAGAGGTGGGTGCAGAGACACAGATGCCGGAGGATGTGTTCAGCATTGTGTCGAGCTCGAAATTCTTTGAGGTGTGGGTGTAAGGGCATAAGCTGACGATTGATCATTCGGGAACAGAGAGGGGAATGTCACGGGGGACATTTAGAGCCGGGGAGTTCAGAGTGAAAGATCAGAAGGAAAGTTCAGAGGGGAATGTCAGAGGGGAAAGTCAGTGAGGGGAAGGTCAGAGGGTAAACTCAGAGAGTGGAAGGTCAGAGGGGGATGACAGAGCGGGGAAGGTCAGAGAGCGGAGGTCGGAGAGGATAGTGATAACACGACAAGGGGTGAGATTGGAAGGAGGGATGGGGTCAGTAGAAAGGGAACATCCCCTTGTGAGAATTTTCCGAGTTTTCACCGCGTCAGACATCAAGTCCCACTGAACTGGAGTCAGGAAATATTCCAATGGCAGTGGATGGCAGGAGAGCTAGAGAAAACAGAGTTGGCTGACAACAGCAGCTGTCGGTTCCACGGTGTAATGTTGAGCACTCTGGACTCTGAATCCAGTGATCTGGGCTCAAATCTTGTGAATTGAACCATTTTGTGTCAATCACTATGTTTCTCCATTTTACATTGTGTACAAAGTTCGATTCTTCAATGTAACATTGAAAAATCCTCCAGCCACGTGAGCTGCTACTGCAATCCGTGTTCCTGGGTTAATACGACACTGGGGCTCTTGGTCCCACAAGATCTGCTATACGTTGAATTAATATATAACACGTTAACCCATTAAATGATCTTGTAAATTATATCTCTCTCCTCAGTGAATCTCTGCGAGGCAATCGAGTCTTTGTCCATTGTTGATTTCACGGTATTTACCTCACTAACTGATCTTCTCTGATACCTGATTTATTAATCTCTTGTATTTAGTCAGTCTTCTGATAATCTGGCTCAGTGTCTAGAACATACCATGGCTGTCCTTCCAGGTTAGAGATCTAGTTGGGGACAGATTCTAATCTTCTCTTGAATAGGAACTCTTAGGAGCTGATTATATTGCCGATTCTTATTTTAGTGTGTGGAAGTATCTTAAGTTATTTAAATTATGAGAGTCCTCACCTGGCGTACATCTGGCCACATTGCTTTAGTCTTTTTCTAACCAGTGCTGTATCTGCCCTGGGAGTATTTGAGGGACAGTGCAGAGAGAGCTTTACTCTGTATCGTAACCGTGCTGTATCTGCCATGAGAGTGTTTGATGGGACAGTGTAGAGGGAGCTATGCTTTGTATCTAACCCGTGTTGTACTTGCTCTGGGAGTGTTTGATGGGACAGTGTAGAGGGAGCTTCACTCTCTATCTAATCCGTGCTGTACCTGCCCTGGGAGTGTTTGACGGGATAGTGTAGAGGGTGCTTTTCTCTACTATTGCCCCTGATGTCCAAACCAACTAATGCTCCGATATTCCCACCCCTTGATAACCCTGATGATCACTCCACTTATTTCATCTGACGCCCCTTCCTGTTACAGAGAACATATTGTCCATGGAACACAGAGGATGTTGTAATATCCTTACCTCATCCCAACATTATTCGTCAACCTGCCAGAGCAGGAGGGAGACACACTGCCTGATATAAAGAGAGTGATACTTTGGTGTGTATAAAGAAAGAGGTGGACATGGGACCATTGAATAGTGGAACGTCACATTATGTGGATGGGAGGAAGTATCAGTGAGGGGTAATTTTGAGAGGCTGTGCTCGCTGCCTGGGGTCTCAGTGCATGGGAGCGTGGTTGAAGACTGGTCTGATTGTACAACCCGTGATCATGTCCAGTGAGACAGCAAACCAGGGGCAGAGCCTGGTCATGTGACCCTGTAATCCCTCGAGAGGGAGTGGCTAGGGTTGCTTTGTGACATCGTTCCTGGCTGCTGTGTGATTTGATACTGGCTCCATTTGTGATGTCACCTGGAGACAGCTTTCCGCCCCTGCTTACTCACCATCAGCGGGATGTCAGTGTGGGCGGAGCTGGAGTGACAGCTGACATTTGAAGTGAGTTTACACCCAATCAATAGTGCGAAGGACAGAAAAGAGCAATTGAAGATTCTCACTGCGTGCCCTGTTAGTTAGACATTTGTACTGCACCCTTCAGCTCAATAATTGTTTGCCCTGTAAGTTGCAGGAAGTGCGAGCTGATAACGGTGCTGCGGGGGCAACAGAGCATCTGGAACCTTGGTGAACGACGGGACAAGCGTGCGTCATTCACACATCGTTATAATTCGGCAAATTCAGTCACATTATCTGGCAAGACTGTAATACAAGCTGCACTGAGCAGTGAGAAACAGAAGCAGAGATTTGAGAGACGAAAGTCCTGACAACAGCTGTGTGATTTGCTCAGCACCGATACTTAGCAGAGGTGCAATTGGGGAAGCTGAAGGAATGGATGAGAACAGGCCGAGCCAAAGCGGAATGTTGAATTAAAAAAATTCTTGTGCTTGAAATTTTGCTGGTGGGAGAGGTTTACAAGTAGCCTTGAGGGCACAGCGATGCAGCGCCATTGCATTGCGGAGATAAAGGACACGTTTATTTGAGTGCTCGGTGCTCAAATCAATTTCTGTGGTGTAATGTTGAGCACTCTAAACTTTGAATCCAGTGATCCGAATTCAAATCTCGGTGCAAACCTGAGTTAATCTTGTCCCAGCTAGTGAAAAATTTGGGACAAACAAGTGACAGACACCTGCAAGCCAACGAATGAGGATTGATCTCCTTGTCGAGATTTCAAACCATAAGCTCAGCCTGTCTGATACAAATAGCGGAAGAGAAAGTTATTTTTTAACCAGTGTTGCATTTGACTGCACAGCAGATTGGTGTTTGCTGAACTTCTCTTTGCAATCTGCACTCAGCAGGCATACTTGTAGAAGTTCAAAGTAGTGCTTCTTGAAATGCAGGCATCGAATGTATTGTGTTCTCGCATTCGAGCAAAGTTGTCACCAGATTTCTGAAAGGCAGACTTCATAAGAACAGAAGAACATAAAAAATAGCAGCCATACGGCCTCTCGAGCCTGCTCCGCCATTCAGTAAGATAATGGCTGATCTTCTCCCTCAACTCCACCTCCCCGCACTATCCCCATGTCTCTTGATTCACTTAATATGCAAAAATCGGTCGATCTCAATGACTGAGCATTCACAGCCCTCTAGTATAGAGAATTCTAAAGATTCACCACCCTCTGTGTGAAGATATTTCTCCTCATCTCAGTCCTAAATGGTCGACCCCTTCTTCTTTGACTGTGACCCCTGCTTCTGGAATCTCCAACCAGGGGAAACATCCTGCCTGCATCTACCCTGTCAAGCCCTTTAAGAATTTTATATGTTTCAATGAGCTCACCTCTCATTCTTCTAATGAGAATATAGGCCTAGCTTCCTCACTCTCTCCTAATACGACAATCCCCCCATCCCAGGAATCAATCTGGTGAATATTCGTAGCACTCCCTCTATGGCAGGTATATCCTTCCATATGTAAGGAGATCAAAACCGTACACAATACTCCCGGTGTAATCTCACCAAAGCCCTATAAGATTGCAGTAAGACGTCTTTGCTATTATACTCCAATCTTTTTGTAATAAAGGGCAACATACCATTTGCTTTTCTAATTGTTTGCTGTACCTGCATGCTAATTTAAATGTTTTGTGTACAAGGACACCCAGATCCCTCTGAATGCCAACATTTCCAAATTTCTCACCATTTAAAAACTGTTTTCCTTTTCTATTCTTCCTCACAAAGTGGATAACTTCACATTTCTCCACATTATACTCCATATGCCATGTTCTTGCCCAATCACTTAACCTGTCTATATCCCTTTGCAAACTCTTTGAATCCTCCTCACAAGTTATTTTTCAACTTGGTTTGTACAATCAGCAAACTTGGATACATTACACTCGGGCCGCTCTTTTAAGTCATTGATATAGATTGTAAGTAGCTGAGGCCAAGTTGAAATGGCTGACGCTGTGGAACGGGTTAATTGTCTAAACATACTGGATGATGATGAGACCGATGTAGAATATAAACTGATAAGTTTTTAAGAACAAGATAACAGATGTGGAAGACAAATCTGTATGCAAAGTGAAAAGAAGCGAGTCCTGTTAAAAAAAATCAAGGTGACTGACTACTCAGGACTACTAATCATCAAACATGAGGTCAATTCCCACAACAGGCAGCTGGGGCATTTAAATAAAGTTAATTAAATAAATCTGGAATAAAAAAAGCTAGTATCAGTAATGGTGAACATGAAACTACCGGATTGTCATTAAAAACCATCTGGTTCATTACTGTCCTTTAGGGAAGGACACCAGCCATCCTTGCCCGGTCTGGCCTATATGTGACTCCAGACCCACAGCAATGTGGTTGACTCTCAACTGCCCTCTGAAATGGCCTATAAAGCCATTCAGTTGTATCAAAGCGCTAAGAAAAACATTAATAAGAATTAAACCAGACGGACCACCCGGCATCGACTAAGGCACCGGCTTCAGACATGAAAATGCACACCCAGCCCAGTAGATCCTGCAAAGTCCTCCTCACTAAGATCTGGAGACTTGTGCCAAAATTGGTAGAGCTGTTTCACGATGAGAGATTTTTGTTGTTGGCTGCAACAGTTAATTCTTAAGTCATGGGAGTCCATATAATTAACTCTGGGCCCCATAACGTCTTACGGAATCAGGTCAAACAAGTGCAAAGAAACCTGCTGCTGATTACCAGATACCGCCCTCCCTCAGCTGATGAATAAGTTCTCCTTCATATTGAACACCACTTGAAAGAAGCACTGAGGGTAGTAAAGGCACACAAGTTACTCTGGGTGGGGGACTTCAATGTCCATCACGAAGAGTGGATCGGTAGCACCAATACTGACTGACCTGGCTAAGTCCTGAAGGACATGGCTGCCAGATTAGGCCTGTGGCAGGTGTTTAGAGAAGCAACACGAGGGAAATATCTTTTTGACCTCATCCTCACCAATCAATCTGTCGAAGATGTATCTGTCCATGACAGCATTGGTAGCAGTGACCACCGCACAGTTCTTGAGGAGAGGAGGTCCCTTCTTCACAATGAGGACACCCTCCATCATATTGTGTGGCACTACCACCGTGCTAATTGGGATAGATTCAGAACAGATCTATCATTTCAACACTGGGCATCCATGAGGCGCTGTGGGCCATCAGCACCAGAAGAATTGTATTCCAACACATTCTGTAATATCATGGCCCAACATATCCCTCACTCTAACATTACCGTCAAACCAGGGGACAAACCCCGGTCAATGAGGAGTGTAAAATCATACCAGCAGCAAAATCAGGCGTAGCTTAAAATAAGCGGTTAAACTGGTGAAGCTACAACACAGGACTACTTGCATGGAAAACAGCAGAAGCAGCATGTTATAGGCAGAGCTAAGCAATCCCACAACAAATGGATCAGATCAAAGCTCTGCAGTCATGCCACATCCAGTCGTTAATGGTGGTGGACCATTAAACAACTACCGGGAGGAGGAGAGTCCATGAACATCCCCATTATCAATGATCGTTGAGCCCAGCACATGAGTGCAAAAGAAAAAGCTGAAGCATTTACAACCACCTTCAGCCAATAGTGCCGAGTTGATGATGCATCTCGGTCTCCTCCTGAGGTCACTACCATCACAGAAGCCAGGCTTCAGCCAATTCAATTCAGTCCACCTGATATCAAGAAACTGGTGAGACCACTGGATACAGCAAAGGCTATGAGCCCGTCAACATACCGGCTGTAGTACTGAAGACTTGTGCTCTAGAACAAGCCGCACATCTAGCCAAGCAGTTCCAGTACAGCTACAATACTGGCATCTACACAACAATGAGTCAACCTGCCCAGCTATGCCCTGTTACAAAAAGCAGGACAAATACAATCCGGCCAATTACCACCCCATCAGGCTACTCTCAATCATCAGCAAAGTGAAGGTGTTGCCGACAGTGCTATACTCACCAACATCCTGCTCACCCTTGTTCAGTTTGTGTTCTGCCAGGACTACTCAGCTCCAGACCTCATTACAGCCTTGGTCCAAATATGGACAAAACAGCTGAATTCCTGAGGTGAGGTGAGATTGACTGCCCTTGACATCAAGGCAGCATTTAACTGAGTGTGTCATCAAGGACCCCTAGTAAAATAGAAATCAATGGGGATCAGGGGGGAAACACTCCACTGGTTGGAGAATTAGCTAGCACAAAGGAAGATGGTTGTGGTTGTTGGAGGCCAATCATCTCAGTGCCAGGATATCGCTGCAGGAGATCCTCAGGGCAGTGTCCTCGTCCCAACCATCGTCAGCTGCTTCATTAATGACTTTCCCTCCAACATATGGTCAGAAGTGAGGATGATTACACAGTGTTCAGTTCCATCTGTAAATCCTCAGATAATGAAGCAGTCTGTGCCTGCATGCAGCGAGACCTGGACAACATTCAGTCTTGGGCTGCTAAGTAGCAAGTAACTTTCGCGTCATACAAATGCCAGGCAATTAACATCTCCAACCAGCGAAAGTCAAATCACCTTCCCTTGATATTCCATGGCATTACTATCGCCGGATCCCCCACCATCAATATCTGGGTGTCCTCATTGACGAGAAATTTAACTGGACCAGCCATATAAATACTGCGGCTACAAGAGCTGATCAGAGGCTATGTATTCTGCGGGGAATGAATCATCTCCTGAATCCAGAAATCCTTTCTACAATCTACAAGGCACAAGTCAGGAGTGTGATGGAATACTCTCCACTTGGCTGCATGAGTGCAGCTCGAACAACATTCGAGAAGCTCGACACCATCCATGACAAAGCAGCCCGCTTGATCGGCACCCCATCCACCACTGTAAACATTCTCTCCCTCCACCACCGGTGCAACGTGGCTGCAGTGTGTATCATCCACAAGATGTACTGCAGCAACACGCCAAAGCTTCTTCGACAGCACATCTCAAACCCCTGACCTCTAGAACCTGGAAGGACAAGGACAGCAGGTGCATGGGAACACCACCACCTTCAAGTTCCCCTCCAATCACATATCATCCTAACTTTAATAGATTATGACAATTCGAAACTGTCAAATCAAAAAACACAGTTGCAGCGTAATCCTTCAATTTTATAAGACAAAGTCCAGACACACACAATTTATTTAAGAAGTAGGCATGCAGAGAAATGAATACAATTACCCCGTTTATCTCGGGAAGAAATGTAACACTAGTTCTACCCTTCATAAACTTGAGGTCATCCAAAACTCTGCTGCCCGTGTCCTAACTCGCACCAAGTCCCGCTCCCCCATCTCCCCTGTGCTCGCTGATCTACATTGGCTCCCAGTTAAGCAATGCATTCATTTTCAATTCTCATCCTTATTTTCAATCCCTCCATTGCTTATAATCCCCGAGATCTCTGCACAGTTTTTATTACAGACTTGCTCGTTACTGGAATGGAATTTACCTGAAACATAACGGTGAGTGAATGACGCAGGCGATTAATAATGTTCCAATCGGCCAGCAACTTCTGGCGAGGAAGAGATACCTTGTGAATGGTGAGTTGCTGGACGGTTTGTGGCGCTCCGCCATTAATTTCGCGAAAATGACATCTCGCCATTAACCTCCCTGTGAGTTTTATAAAGTTTCTGCATTTGCACATTAATCACACATTAAACTCACCACTGAAAGTTAATCTAGAAATTAAAAGTACAAAAATCATCTTAGCAACGTCATAATTGTTAAAACTGCAAATCAACCACTCTGGCCCAGGAAGTCAACAATGCAAAGTGTGGAGTTTCATTCTTTCAAGTTGTGAATTGCTGTTGGAGATTTAAAAATGTCAACTTTTAATTTTTCCTATTTTTCTTATATTTCCTTCCTATAGTTTATCTCTCTCTCTCTTAAAACAATCTTTTTCCCGTTTCATTATTTCTCTTTCTGTACCTGATTTGAAATTGAATTAACAAACTCTGATTCACCCTCCTTCTTCGTCCTTCCTCTGATTATGTCTCAAACATTTAATCCCCTTGGTTTACGAGAGAAACTGTTTGTCCCGTTGTTCACCAAGGTTCCAGATGCCCTGTTGCCCACCGTTATCAGCTCACACTTCCAGAAAATTACGGGTAAACAATTTTTGAGCTGAAGGGTGCAGGAAAAAGTCTAACTAACAGGGCATGCCGTGAGAATCTTCAATTGTTCTTTTTTGTCCTTTGCCCTATTAATAGGGACTAAACTCACTCCCAGTGTCAGCTGTCACTCAAGGTCCGCCACGCTGATATCCCACTGATGGTTAGTAAGCAGGGACGTAAACGTATCTCCAGGTAACGTCACAAAGGAGCGAGGAGCCAATTAACCTGCAGCCAGGATCGATGTCACAAAGCAGCCCAAGCCCCTCCCCCTCGAGGTTAATTGGTCACATGACAAGGGTGTGCTCCTGCTGAGCACTCTCCCTTGTCATGAACACATGTTGTACATTAAGTCCTGTCTCCAATAAAATCCTAGTAAAAATAAGTTAAACTGTCTGTGCAGCAATGCACACAGTTTCAGTAATAAAACAATGGAGCCGGAGGCAATCATGCATTGCAAGGAACCAGATAGTATGGATTACTGAGTAATGGCTACAGAAAACTCAGGACTAGGAATTAAACATTGCAGGGTATAAGATATTTAGAAAAGATGGGGGGGGAGGGGAGGTGGAGTAGCTGTACTTATTAGGGATAACATAATGGCAGTAGAAAAAAGTGACGCAGATATCAACGAAACAAAAATAGAATCATATGGATAGAGATAAAAGATAATAAAGGATCATTCACACTAATAGGCGTAGGCTACAGACCAACTAATAGTGGAAGAGAGGTGGAGGAAGAAATATGCTGACAAATTAGGGAAGTGAGTAATAAAACATAGAATAATAATCATGGGGGATTTCAACTACTCCGATATTAATTGGACAGAAGAGGTATGTAAAGGGAATAAGGGAATGGAGTTCCTACATTGTGAACAGGAGTCCTTTCTCACCCAATATGTAAAAAGCCCAAAAAAGGGAGGATTCGCTATTGGATCTAGTAATGGGAAATGAACCACAACAGCTAAGAGAAGTAAAGGTCGGGGAACATATAGGCAGTAGTGACCATAATATAATACGGTTTAAGATGCTAATTGAGAAGGTCATAAGTATGATGAAAACCAGGTTAATAGATTTGAGAAAATATGATTTTGAAGTGCTGAGAGGAGATCTTGGGGGAAAAAATGGGCAAAAATATTGGCAAACAATGATGTAGAACAGCAATGGGAATTATTTAAAACGGTGTTCAACAGAGTGCAGGAAAAATATATTCCGCTAAAAGGAAAGAATAAACTAAACAATAATGAGACTCCATGCATTCCAATAGGGAAAAATTGAGGGTAAGAAAAGAGGCATACATTAAGTACATCGACAGCGGGGGAGTGCATGATAAGAGAGAATACGAAAAGATTAGGAGATAATTCAAAAAAATTAGGAAGGCAAAGAGGAACTATGAAATTAAATTATCAAGGAACATAAAACAAAATAAAACAAAATAGTAAAATATTTTATCGGCACATCAATAAAAAAAGGAATGCTGAGATGTGAATAGGCCCATATAATTCCGGATAATTCCACAGGTAACGATAGAGAGATGGCAGAAATATAAAATAATTATTTTGCTTCATTATTTACCAGGGAGACAGAACAGGTGGACCTGGCATTGGATGATGAGATTAGTAAGGAGATAAGGGCATTTAAAATAAAAAAAGGAGATATATTAAACAAATTAATCAAACTCAAAGTGGAGGAAACCTCTGTTCCGGATGGATTGCATCCACGCATTTTAAAAGAATCTAGGGAAGAGGTAGTAGAGGCATTACTACGCATATTTAATAATTCATTAGAAAAATGTATAGTGCCAGAGGACTGGTGGATAGCTAACGTAATACCGATATTTAAGAAGGGGAAAGAACATGTCCAGGGAATTATAGACCAGTCCGCTTAACATCGGTGGTAGGAAAATTAATGGAATCCCTACTGAAGGAGATAATAGAAGAACATCTAGAAACAAAAAATAAAACAAGGAATATTCAACACGGATTTCAAAAGCAGTTGTCTTGCTTGATCAAACTTATTGAATTTTTTGAAGAGGTAACAGAGAGAGTAGTCAATGAAATGCAGTAGATGTAATTTATCTAGATTTTCAAAAGTCCTTGATAAGGTGCCCCATAATCGACTGATGTACAAGGTCAGAGAATGCGGAGTCAGGTCACAAGTAGAAGAATGGATTGCCGCCTAGGCTTCAGGACAGATATCAGAGAGTAGGAGTAAATGGTAGCTATTCATAGTGGCAGAAGGTGGGTTGTGGTGTTCCACAAGCTCAGTGCTGGGACCACTGCTGTTCACAATTTACATTAACGATTTAGATTTAGCAATCAAAAACACAATTTCTAAATTTGCGGATGATACCAAATTGGGCGGGATATTCAATACTGAGGACTGCAAAAAATTACAGGAGGACATTAATAAACTTGCTGAATGGGCATATAGTTTTCAAATGAAGTTCACACAGATAAATGTGAAGTATTACATTTTGGTAAGAGTAATAGGGAGGTCACTTATCACTTGGAGAGTGCGAGTCTAGGTGGGGTACAGGAACAAAGGGATCTAGGAGTACAAATGCACAAATCACTAAAAGTTGTGCCACAGGTTAGCAAGGCCATAAAAAGTCTAATTAATCCCTCGTGTTTATTTCTAGAGGGACAGAATTGAAAAGTAGGGAAGTTATGCTGAAGCTGTATCGAACCTTGGTTAGACCACACTTAGAGTACTGCATACAGTTCTGGTCGCCATATTATAAAAAGGATATAGAGGCACTGGAGAGGGTGCAGAGAAGATTTACAAGGATGATACCAGAAATGCGAGGGTGTACATATCAGGAAAGGATGAGCAGGCTGGGTCTCTTTTCTTTTGAAAACAGAAGGCTGAGGGGTGACCTAATAGTGGTCTTTAAAATTATGAAAACAATTGATAAAGTGGATACAGAGAGAATGTTTCCACTTGTGGGGAAGAGCATAACTAGAGGCCATCAATATAAGATAGTCGCCAAGAAATCCAATTGGGAATTCAGAAGAAACTTCTTTACCCAAAGACCGATGAGAATGTGGAACTCGATGCCACGGGGAGTGGATGAAGCGAATAGTATAGATGCATTTAAGGGGAGTCTAGACAAGCATATGAGGGAAAAGGAAATAGAGGTTTAAGCTGATAGATTTAGATGAGGAAACACGGGAGGAGGATCGTGTGGAGCATACACGCTGGCATGGACTGGTTGTGTCGAATGACCTATTTCAGCACCGCATATCCCATATAATCCTATGTAAACTCCACTCCCATGTACCGAGACTCCAGGCAGGGAGAACAGCCTGCCACAATTACCCCTCACAGATTTTCCATCTCAACCACATAATGTGAGATCCCGCTATTCAATTGTCCCCATGTCCATCTCTTGCTCAAAAAAGTCCAAAGACTCCCTCTGTTTATCTCAGGCAGTTTGTCTCCCTCCTGCTCTGGCAGTTTGAGAATGATGTTGGGGTGAAGCTCGAATATTTCAGCATCCTCTGTGTTCTGAAACCAGCTTGTTCCCTGTAACAGGAAACAACATCACAGGCGCTATCAAATGATGGGCCAATCGGAGCATTAATTGGCGAGGGCATCATGGGTAATATTGAGTAAGCTCCCTCTGCACTGTTCCATCAAACACTCCCAGGTCAGTTACAGCACGGGTTAGATATAGAATAAAGCGCCCTCTCCACTGTTCTATCAAACACTCCCAGGTCAGGTATAGCACAGGTTAGATACAGAATAAAGCTACCTCTGCACTGTCCTTTCAAAAACTCCCAGGTCAGATACAGTACAGGTTAGAGTAAAGCTCCCTCTAAGTTGTCCCATCAGTTACTCCCAGGTCAGATACAGTACGGGTTAGATACAGAGAGTAATGTTCCGTCTACACTGTCCCTTCAATTACTTCCAGGTCAGATGCAGAACAGTGCAAAGCTCTCTCTAAATTGATTCACTAAGCATGGCCAACTCAGATAAAGAAGGCGTTCAATGCAGCGTACAGCTCCCTTGACACTATCCAATGACGCACGCCGGCTCAGCTACAACATGGGATGAAAATAGAATAAAAATCCCTCTACATTGACGTATAAAGCACCCCAGGGGAGCTATTGGCAACAATTACATAGAAGTTAAACACCGGTCAACTCACCGCTTCAAAGGCCGATCCTTATTGCAGCAGCCGATTAGTTCCCAGTAGCTGGTTAGACTCTTACCACGGCCAAATCCTGAACCGAACAGGTACTTTAGTACAGTTCCTCACCTTTACAATCATTGTTTAAGCTTCCTGTTTTATCCCGTCTTCGATACTGGAAGTCTTTTTCCCACCCGATCTGCTCTGTGAACCAGCCACAGTTTTGCTGTCTCAGATAATGTGGTGATCCTTCGACTTCTCTCTCTCCACCTTCCTGAGATATTGCTCACTCCAGGAAACTATCAATAGAAAAATGATTCATATTAATTCTACAATCTATAACTGGATAACAATCGAACCATTTTTTGTCATTATCATTATATTTAATTTGAATATATTTGTAATTAATGACATTTAATTGAATCGCTTACTTTGGTATTAAATTGTTCTTTTCTGTCCTTTGCCCTATTTATAGGGACTAAACTCAGTCCCAGTGTCAGCTGTCACTCCAGCTCCGCCAACACTGGCATCCCACTGATGGTGTGTAACCAGGGGCGGAAACCTGTCTCCAGGCGACGTCACAAAGGAGCCAGGAGCCAGTCACACAGCAGCCAGGAACGATCACACAAAGCAGACCTAGCCCCGCCCATTCGAGGTTTTGCCGTATCAGAAGCCAAGCCTTATAGACACAAAGAATCGCATCATCTTACGGCATAAAAATAAGCTATTCTCCCGTCGTTCCTCTCCCGGCTGCTTGAAAGAGCTGTCCAATTTTTCCCCAGATCCCAACATCTTTCCCAGGACCCTGCAAATTAGTTCTCATCAAATAGACACAAATTTGCGTTTTGAATGTTACTATGGAATCTACTTCCACCACCCTTTCAGGTATTGTATTCCAAATCATAACAAATTGTGTTTGAAAAAAAATTCTGCTCATTTCCCCTCTCGTTCTTTTGTCAATTATTTTAAATCGATGACGTTTGGTTACCAAACATCTTGACCAATGAGAGACAATTTCTCCTTACTTGCTCTATCAATACCCCACCTTATTTTCATTAGCTGTATTGGGTCTCCCCTTAATCTTCTCTGCCCTAAGTAGAAAAATCACAGCTTCTCCAACCTCTCCACATAACTGAAGTCACTCTTAAAAAAAACTTTTATTTACGTAACGCCTTTCATGACCAGATGTCTCAAAGTGCTTTACAGCCAATTATGTACGTTTAGAGTGTAGTCACAGTTGTAATGTGGGCAAGGCAGCAGTCAATTTTCATACAGCAAGCTCGCACGATCAGCAATGTGATAATGATCAGATAATCTGTTCTTGCTATGTTGATTCAGGGATAAACATTGGCCATTATACCAGGGATAACGCCGCTGCTCTTCTTCAAAATAGTGCCAAGGAATCTTTTACGTCCACTGGAGAGAGCAGACGGGGCTCGGTTTAACATCTCATCGCAAAGACGGCACCTCCGACAGTGCAGCACTCCCTCAGCACTGCACAGGAGAGTCAGCCTAGATTTGTGTGATCAAATCCCTGGAGTGGGATTATGAACCAACAATCATCGGACAGAGGCAAGAGTGCTACCCACTGAACCACAGCTAACACTGCGTATCATCCTGGTATCATCATGGTAAAACTCCTCTTTACCCTCTCCAGGGGCTTAACATCCTTTCTAAAGTGTGGTGCCCAGAATTGTACACAATACTAAAGGGATAATTACTAGTCCTAGCTCCTTTAGGGCTACCCCAGATCAGGCGTATTGCTCAGACGTTCACTTTCAACTCAAGTTTAAGGTAGCCGATTCCTAAAGACGCTTAATTGGGTCTAAATGTCTGGACCATCTCTCGCTAAAGGAAAGGAACAACCTGAAAATGTTACCGTCCTCCAGATAGCACTTTTAATAAGTTTAGCTAGACTG
>JASTWF010000029.1:3418840-3456340 GCA_030390025.1 Squalus acanthias | reverse complement strand
GATCCGAGTTCAAATCTCGATGGAACCTATTTTTTGTCAATCCCTCTTTTTCCCGAGTAAATTTAACATTTGTGTACAGCTCGATTTTAGACCATGTCATTCCAAAATCCTCCTGTCGTCTAAGCTGTTGCTGCAATCCATGTTGCTGGAGTTCATATTCCTGCTCTTTGCTCGAAGACATGTTTGTTTTTGTCTGAGATAGTTCGTTCTGAAGTTGAAACGATGCATTACTTTGCGTCACAACACACGTCCCACTGAGCTGGAGTCAGACAAACTGCCAGAAACAAAATACTGCGGATGCTGGAAAATTGAAATACAAACAGAAAATGCTGGAAACTCTCGGCAGCTCAGGCAGCATCTGTGGAGAGAGAAACTGGATTAAACCTACAGGTCTGTTCAATTTCAGTTTCTCTCTCCACAAATGCAAACGGGCATGCTGAGTATTGGCAAGATTGTCACAAAAGATTCCAGTGGCTGTCAACCGTGGGAGAGCTGGAGAAGTCAGAGTGCGCTTCGTGCAGTGGCTGAGGGCTCCATAGTGTAATGGTTAGCACTCTGGACTTTGAATCCAGTGTTCCGAGTTCAAATCTCGGTGGAGCCTGACTTCTTCTTGTCCCGGCTGTCGGAAATTTGGACACACAAACGAAAGGCACCTTGAATCCAACCATGGTGACTGTGCCGTTTGCTGCCTGAATCAATGACGATTGGTTTACTTTTCTCATACATCAAATCACAGGTTCAAACTCTCATTTCCTGTTCCAAATGAGCGCAGAAGAGAGATGTGTGTTGTCCAGTGCTTCGTTTGACTGCACAACAGATTGGTGTTCACTCAACTCTTCTTTGCAATCAGCAGGCACACGTGTTGAATTTGAACGCAGTGCTTCCTGAAATGTAAGCATTGCATTTCTTATTCAAGGTAAAAGTTTACAATTTCTTTTCTATAGTTCATCAATGCCTTGCAATGTTTTTACTATTTTTACCTGGCACGACAGTAATACAAGCTGCTCTGAGCAGTGTGAAAAAGAAGCAGAAATTTGAGAAGCGATAGACTTCACGGTCCGGATGAGTCCAGGCCGAGCCAAAGTTGAATGGTGGAGACGTGAATGTTGTTGATTTTGAGAAAGGAGCTAATGCCTTCTTCATCGTCGGTTCCATGGTGTAATGGTGAGCACTCTGCACTCTGAATCCAGCGATCCGAGTTCAAATCTCGGTGGAGCCTGTTTCTTGTCAATCCCTCTTTTTCCCGAGTAAATTTAACATTTGTGCACTGCTCGATTTTAGACTATGTCATTCCAAAATCCTCCTGTCGTCTAAGCTGTTGCTGCAATCCATGTTGCTGGAGTTCATATTCCTGCTCTTTGCTCGAAGACATGTTTGTTTTTGTCTGAGATAGTTCGTTCTGAAGTTGAAACGATGCATTACTTTGCGTCACAACACACGTCCCACTGAGCTGGAGTCAGACAAACTGCCAGAAACAAAATACTGCGGATGCTGGAAAATTGAAATACAAACAGAAAATGCTGGAAACTCTCGGCAGCTCAGGCAGCATCTGTGGAGAGAGAAACTGATTAACCTACAGGTCTGTTAAATTTCAGTTTCTCTCTCCACAAATGCGAACGGGCATGCTGAGTATTGGCAAGATTGTCACAAAAGATTCCAGTGGCTGTCAACCGTGGGAGAGCTGGAGAAGTCAGAGTGCGCTCCGTGCAGTGGCTGAGGGCTCCATGGTGTAATGGTTAGCACTCTGGACTTTGAATCCAATAATCCGAGTTCAAATCTCGGTGGAGCCTGACTTCTTCTTGTCCCGGCTGTCGGAAATTTGGGACACACAAACGAAAGGCACCTTGAATCCAAACATGGTGACTGTGCCGTTTGCTGCCTGAATCAATGACGATTGGTTTACTTTTCTCATACATCAAATCACAGGTTCAAACTCTCATTTCCTGTTCCAAATGAGCGCAGAAGAGAGATGTGTGTTGTCCAGTGCTTCGTTTGACTGCACAACAGATTGGTGTTCACTCAACTCTTCTTTGCAATCAGCAGGCACACGTGTTGAATTTGAAAGCAGTGCTTCCTGAAATGTAGGCATTGCATTTCTTATTCAAGGTAAAAGTTTACAATTACTTTTCTTTAGTTCATCAATGCCTTGCAATGTTTTTACTATTTTTACCTGGCACGACAGTAATACAAGCTGCTCTGAGCAGTGTGAAATAGAAGCAGAAATTTGAGAAGCGATAGACTTCACGGTCCGGATGAGTCCAGGCCGAGCCAAAGTTGAATGGTGGAGACGTGAATGTTGTTGATTTTGAGAAAGGAGCTAATGTCTTCTTCATCGTCGGTTCCATGGTGTAATGGTGAGCACTCTGGACTCTGAATCCAGCAATCCGAGTTCAAATCTCGGTGGAACCTGTTTTTTGTCAATCCCTCTTTTTCCCGAGTAAATTTAACATTTGTGTACAGCTCGATTTTAGACTATGTCATTCCAAAATCCTCCTGTCGTCTAAGCTGTTGCTGCAATCCATGTTGCTGGAGTTCATATTCCTGCTCTTTGCTCGAAGACATGTTTGTTTTTGTCTGAGATAGTTCGTTCTGAAGTTGAAACGATGCATTACTTTGCGTCACAACACACGTCCCACTGAGCTGGAGTCAGACAAACTGCCAGAAACAAAATACTGCGGATGCTGGAAAATTGAAATACAAACAGAAAATGCTGGAAACTCTCGGCAGCTCAGGCAGCATCTGTGGAGAGAGAAACTGGATTAAACCTACAGGTCTGTTAAATTTCAGTTTCTCTCTCCACAAATGCGAACGGGCATGCTGAGTTTTGGCAAGATTGTCACAAAAGATTCCAGTGGCTGTCAACCGTGGGAGAGCTGGAGAAGTCAGAGTGCGCTCCGTGCACTGGCTGAGGGCTCCATGGTGTAATGGTTAGCACTCTGGAATTTGAATCCAGTGATCCGAGTTCAAATCTCGGTAGAGCCTGACTTCTTCTTGTCCCTGCTGTCTGAAATTTGGGAGACACAAACGAAAGGCACCTTGAATCCAACCATAGTGACTGTGCCGTTTGCTGCCTGAATCAATGACGATTGGTTTACTTTTCTCATACATCAAATCACAGGTTCAAACTCTCATTTCCTGTTCCAAATGAGCGCAGAAGAGAGATGTGTGTTGTCCAGTGCTTCGTTTGACTGCACAACAGATTGGTGTTCACTCAACTCTTCTTTGCAATCAGCAGGCACACGTGTTGAATTTGAACGCAGTGCTTCCTGAAATGTAAGCATTGCATTTCTTATTCAAGGTAAAAGTTTACAATTTCTTTTCTATAGTTCATCAATGCCTTGCAATGTTTTTACTATTTTTACCTGGCACGACAGTAATACAAGCTGCTCTGAGCAGTGTGAAAAAGAAGCAGAAATTTGAGAACCGATAGACTTCACGGTCCGGATGAGTCCAGGCCGAGCCAAAGTTGAATGGTGGAGACGTGAATGTTGTTGATTTTGAGAAAGGAGCTAATGTCTTTTTCATCGTCGGTTCCATGGTGTAATGGTGAGCACTCTGGACTCTGAATCCAGCAATCCGAGTTCAAATCTCGGTGGAACCTGTTTTTTGTCAATCCCTCTTTTTCCCGAGTAAATTTAACATTTGTGTACAGCTCGATTTTAGACTATGTCATTCCAAAATCCTCCTGTCGTCTAAGCTGTTGCTGCAATCCATGTTGCTGGAGTTCATATTCCTGCTCTTTGCTCGAAGACATGTTTGTTTTTGTCTGAGATAGTTCGTTCTGAAGTTGAAACGATGCATTACTTTGCGTCACAACACACGTCCCACTGAGCTGGAGTCAGACAAACTGCCAGAAACAAAATACTGCGGATGCTGGAAAATTGAAATACAAACAGAAAATGCTGGAAACTCTCGGCAGCTCAGGCAGCATCTGTGGAGAGAGAAACTGGATTAAACCTACAGGTCTGTTAAATTTCAGTTCTCTCTCCACAAATGCGAACGGCATGCTGAGTATTGGCAAGATTGTCACAAAAGATTCCAGTGGCTGTCAACCGTGGGAGAGCTGGAGAAGTCAGAGTGCGCTCCGTGCACTGGCTGAGGGCTCCATGGTGTAATGGTTAGCACTCTGGAATTTGAATCCAGTGATCCGAGTTCAAATCTCGGTAGAGCCTGACTTCTTCTTGTCCCTGCTGTCTGAAATTTGGGAGACACAAACGAAAGGCACCTTGAATCCAACCATAGTGACTGTGCCGTTTGCTGCCTGAATCAATGACGATTGGTTTACTTTTCTCAAACATCAAATCACAGGTTCAAACTCTCATTTCCACTTCCAAATGAGCGCAGAAGAGAGATGTGTGTTGTCCAGTGCTTCGTTTGACTGCACAACAGATTGGTGTTCACTCAACTCTTCTTTGCAATCAGCAGGCACACGTGTTGAATTTGAACGCAGTGCTTCCTGAAATGTAGGCATTGCATTTCTTATTCAAGGTAAAAGTTTACAATTTCTTTTCTTTAGTTCATCAATGCCTTGCAATGTTTTTACAATTTTTACCTGATACGACAGTAATACAAGCTGCTCTGAGCAGTGTGAAAAAGAAGCAGAAATTTGAGAACCGATAGACTTCACGGTCCGGATGAGTCCAGGCCGAGCCAAAGTTGAATGGTGGAGACGTGAATGTTGTTGATTTTGAGAAAGGAGCTAATGCCTTCATCATCGTCGGTTCCATGGTGTAATGGTAAGCACTCTGGACTCTGAATCCAGCAATCCGAGTTCAAATCTCGGTGGAACCTGTTTTTTGTCAATCCCTCTTTTTCCCGAGTAAATTTAACATTTGTGTACAGCTCGATTTTAGACTATGTCATTCCAAAATCCTCCTGTCGTCTAAGCTGTTGCTGCAATCCATGTTGCTGGAGTTCATATTCCTGCTCTTTGCTCGAAGACATGTTTGTTTTTGTCTGAGATAGTTCGTTCTGAAGTTGAAACGATGCATTACTTTGCGTCACAACACACGTCCCACTGAGCTGGAGTCAGACAAACTGCCAGAAACAAAATACTGCGGATGCTGGAAAATTGAAATACAAACAGAAAATGATGGAAACTCTCGGCAGCTCAGGCAGCATCTGTGGAGAGAGAAACTGGATTAAACCTACAGGTCTGTTCAATTTCAGTTTCTCTCTCCACAAATGCAAACGGGCATGCTGAGTATTGGCAAGATTGTCACAAAAGATTCCAGTGGCTGTCAACCGTGGGAGAGCTGGAGAAGTCAGAGTGCGCTTCGTGCAGTGGCTGAGGGCTCCATAGTGTAATGGTTAGCACTCTGGACTTTGAATCCAGTGTTCCGAGTTCAAATCTCGGGTGGAGTCTGACTTCTTCTTGTCCCGGCTGTCGGAAATTTGGGACACACAAACCAAAGGCACCTTGAATCCAACCATGGTGACTGTGCCGTTTGCTGCCTGAATCAATGACGATTGGTTTACTTTTCTCATACATCAAATCACAGGTTCAAACTCTCATTTCCTGTTCCAAATGAGCGCAGAAGAGAGATGTGTGTTGTCCAGTGCTTCGTTTGACTGCACAACAGATTGGTGTTCACTCAACTCTTCTTTGCAATCAGCAGGCACACGTGTTGAATTTGAACGCAGTGCTTCCTGAAATGTTAGCATTGCATTTCTTATTCAAGGTAAAAGTTTACAATTTCTTTTTCTTTAGTTCATCAATGCCTTGCAATGTTTTTACTATTTTTACCTGGCACGACAGTAATACAAGCTGCTCTGAGCAGTGTGAAAAAGAAGCAGAAATTTGAGAAGCGATAGACTTCACGGTCCGGATGAGTCCAGGCCGAGCCAAAGTTGAATGGTGGAGACGTGAATGTTGTTGATTTTGAGAAAGGAGCTAATGCCTTCTTCATCGTCGGTTCCATGGTGTAATGGTGAGCACTCTCACTCTGAATCCAGCGATCCGAGTTCAAATCTCGGTGGAATCTGTTTCTTGTCAATCCCTCTTTTTCCCGAGTAAATTTAACATTTGTGCACAGCTCGATTTTAGACTATGTCATTCCAAAATCCTCCTGTCGTCTAAGCTGTTGCTGCAATCCATGTTGCTGGAGTTCATATTCCTGCTCTTTGCTCGAAGACATGTTTGTTTTTGTCTGAGATAGTTCGTTCTGAAGTTGAAACGATGCATTACTTTGCGTCACAACACACGTCCCACTGAGCTGGAGTCAGACAAACTGCCAGAAACAAAATACTGCGGATGCTGGAAAATTGAAATACAAACAGAAAATGCTGGAAACTCTCGGCAGCTCAGGCAGCATCTGTGGAGAGAGAAACTGGATTAAACCTACAGGTCTGTTAAATTTCAGTTTCTCTCTCCACAAATGCGAACGGGCATGCTGAGTATTGGCAAGATTGTCACAAATGATTCCAGTGGCTGTCAACCGTGGGAGAGCTGGAGAAGTCAGAGTGCGCTCCGTGCAGTGGCTGAGGGCTCCATGGTGTAATGGTTAGCACTCTGGACTTTGAATCCAGTAATCCGAGTTCAAATCTCGGTGGAATCTGACTTCTTCTTGTCCCGGCTGTCGGAAATTTGGGACACACAAACCAAAGGCACCTTGAATCCAACCATGGTGATTGTGCCGTTTGCTGCCTGAATCAATGACGATTGGTTTACTTTTCTCAAACATCAAATCACAGGTTCAAACTCTCATTTCCACTTCCAAATGAGCGCAGAAGAGAGATGTGTGTTGTCCAGTGCTTCGTTTGACTGCACAACAGATTGGTGTTCACTCAACTCTTCTTTGCAATCAGCAGGCACACGTGTTGAATTTGAACGCAGTGCTTCCTGAAATGTAGGCATTGCATTTCTTATTCAAGGTAAAAGTTTACAATTTCTTTTCTTTAGTTCATCAATGCCTTGCAATGTTTTTACTATTTTTACCTGGCACGACAGTAATACAAGCTGCTCTGAGCAGTGTGAAAAAGAAGCAGAAATTTGAGAAGCGATAGACTTCACGGTCCGGATGAGTCCAGGCCGAGCCAAAGTTGAATGGTGGAGACGTGAATGTTGTTGATTTTGAGAAAGGAGCTAATGCCTTCTTCATCGTCGGTTCCATGGTGTAATGGTGAGCACTCTGCACTCTGAATCCAGCGATCCGAGTTCAAATCTCGGTGGAGCCTGTTTCTTGTCAATCCCTCTTTTTCCCGAGTAAATTTAACATTTGTGCACTGCTCGATTTTAGACTATGTCATTCCAAAATCCTCCTGTCGTCTAAGCTGTTGCTGCAATCCATGTTGCTGGAGTTCATATTCCTGCTCTTTGCTCGAAGACATGTTTGTTTTTGTCTGAGATAGTTCGTTCTGAAGTTGAAACGATGCATTACTTTGCGTCACAACACACGTCCCACTGAGCTGGAGTCAGACAAACTGCCAGAAGCAAAATACTGCGGATGCTGGAAAATTGAAATACAAACAGAAAATGCTGGAAACTCTCGGCAGCTCAGGCAGCATCTGTGGAGAGAGAAACTGGATTAAACCTACAGGTCTGTTAAATTTCAGTTTCTCTCTCCACAAATGCGAACGGGCATGCTGAGTATTGGCAAGATTGTCACAAAAGATTCCAGTGGCTGTCAACCGTGGGAGAGCTGGAGAAGTCAGAGTGCGCTCCGTGCAGTGGCTGAGGGCTCCATGGTGTAATGGTTAGCACTCTGGACTTTGAATCCAATGATCCGAGTTCAAATCTCGGTGGAGTCTGACTTCTTCTTGTCCCGGCTGTCGGAAATTTGGGACACACAAACGAAAGGCACCTTGAATCCAACCATGGTGACTGTGCCGTTTGCTGCCTGAATCAATGACGATTGGTTTACTTTTCTCAAACATCAAATCACAGGTTCAAACTCTCATTTCCTGTTCCAAATGAGCGCAGAAGAGAGATGTGTGTTGTCCAGTGCTTCGTTTGACTGCACAACAGATTGGTGTTCACTCAACTCTTCTTTGCAATCAGCAGGCACACGTGTTGAATTTGAAAGCAGTGCTTCCTGAAATGAAGGCATTGCATTTCTTATTCAAGGTAAAAGTTTACAATTACTTTTCTTTAGTTCATCAATGCCTTGCAATGTTTTTACTATTTTTACCTGGCACGACAGTAATACAAGCTGCTCTGAGCAGTGTGAAATAGAAGCAGAAATTTGAGAAGCGATAGACTTCACGGACCGGATGAGTCCAGGCCGAGCCAAAGTTGAATGGTGGAGACGAGAATGTTGTTGATTTTGAGAAAGGAGCTAATGTTTTCTTCATCGTCGGTTCCATGGTGTAATGGTGAGCACTCTGGGCTCTGAATCCAGCAATCCGAGTTCAAATCTCGGTGGAACCTGTTTTTTGTCAATCCCTCTTTTTCCCGAGTAAATTTAACATTTGTGTACAGCTCGATTTTAGACTATGTCATTCCAAAATCCTCCTGTCGTCTAAGCTGTTGCTGCAATCCATGTTGCTGGAGTTCATATTCCTGCTCTTTCCTCGAAGACATGTTTGTTTTTGTCTGAGATAGTTCGTTCTGAAGTTGAAACGATGCATTACTTTGCGTCACAACACACGTCCCACTGAGCTGGAGTCAGACAAACTGCCAGAAACAAAATACTGCGGATGCTGGAAAATTGAAATACAAACAGAAAATGCTGGAAACTCTCGGCAGCTCAGGCAGCATCTGTGGAGAGAGAAATTGGATTAAACCTACAGGTCTGTTAAATTTCAGTTTCTCTCTCCACAAATGCGAACGGGCATGCTGAGTTTTGGCAAGATTGTCACAAAAAGATTCCAGTGGCTGTCAACCGTGGGAGAGCTGGAGAAGTCAGAGTGCGCTCCGTGCACTGGCTGAGGGCTCCATGGTGTAATGGTTAGCACTCTGGACTTTGAATCCAGTGATCCGAGTTCAAATCTCGGTGGAGCCTGACTTCTTCTTGTCCCTGCTGTCTGAAATTTGGGAGACACAAACGAAAGGCACCTTGAATCCAACCATAGTGACTGTGCCGTTTGCTGCCTGAATCAATGACGATTGGTTTACTTTTCTCAAACATCAAATCACAGGTTCAAACTCTCATTTCCACTTCCAAATGAGCGCAGAAGAGAGATGTGTGTTGTCCAGTGCTTCGTTTGACTGCACAACAGATTGGTGTTCACTCAACTCTTCTTTGCAATCAGCAGGCACACGTGTTGAATTTGAAAGCAGTGCTTCCTGAAATGAAGGCATTGCATTTCTTATTCAAGGTAAAAGTTTACAATTACTTTTCTTTAGTTCATCAATGCCTTGCAATGTTTTTACTATTTTTACCTGATACGACAGTAATACAAGCTGCTCTGAGCAGTGTGAAAAAGAAGCAGAAATTTGAGAACCGATAGACTTCACGGTCCGGATGAGTCCAGGCCGAGCCAAAGTTGAATGGTGGAGACGTGAATGTTGTTGATTTTGAGAAAGGTGCTAATGCTTTCTTCATCGTCGGTTCCATGGTGTAATGGTGAGCACTCTGGACTCTGAATCCAGCGATCCGAGTTCAAATCTCGGTGGAACCTGTTTTTTGTCAATCCCTCTTTTTCCCGAGTAAATTTAAACATTTGTGCACAGCTCGATTTTAGACTATGTCATTCCAAAATCCTCCTGTCGTCTAAGCTGTTGCTGCAATCCATGTTGCTGGAGTTCATATTCCTGCTCTTTGCTCGAAGACATGTTTGTTTTTGTCTGAGATAGTTCGTTCTGAAGTTGAAACGATGCATTACTTTGCGTCACAACACACGTCCCACTGAGCTGGAGTCAGACAAACTGCCAGAAACAAAATACTGCGGATGCTGGAAAATTGAAATACAAACAGAAAATGCTGGAAACTCTCGGCAGCTCAGGCAGCATCTGTGGAGAGAGAAACTGGATTAAACCTACAGGTCTGTTCAATTTCAGTTTCTCTCTCCACAAATGCGAACGGGCATGCTGAGTTTTGGCAAGATTGTCACAAAAGATTCCAGTGGCTGTCAACCGTGGGAGAGCTGGAGAAGTCAGACTGCGCCCCGTGCAGTGGCTGAGGGCTCCATGGTGTAATGGTTCGCGCTCTGGACTTTGAATCCAGTGATCCGAGTTCAAATCTCGGTGGAGCCTGACTTCTTCTTGTCCCGGCTGTCGGAAATTTGGGAAACACAAACGAAAGGCACCTTGAAACCAACCATGGTGATTGTGCCGTTTGCTGCCTGAATCAATTACGATTGGTTTACCTTTCTCATACATCAAATCACAGGTTCAAACTCTCATTTCCTGTTCCAAATGAGCGCGGAAGAGAGATGTGTGTTGTCCAGTGCTTCGTTTGACTGCACAACAGATTGGTGTTCACTCAACTCTTCTTTGCAATCAGCAGGCACTCGTGTTGAATTTGAACGCAGTCCTTCCTGAAGTGTAGGCATTGCATTTCTTATTCAAGGTAAAAGTTTACAATTTCTTTTCTTTAGTTCATCAATGCCTTGCAATGTTTTTACTATTTTTACCTGATACGACAGTAATACAAGCTGCTCTGAGCAGTGTGAAAAAGAAGCAGAAATTTGAGAACCGATAGACTTCACGGTCCGGATGAGTCCAGGCCGAGCCAAAGTTGAATGGTGGAGACGTGAATGTTGTTGATTTTGAGAAAGGTGCTAATGCTTTCTTCATCGTCGGTTCCATGGTGTAATGGTGAGCACTCTGGACTCTGAATCCAGCGATCCGAGTTCAAATCTCGGTGGAACCTGTTTTTTGTCAATCCCTCTTTTTCCCGAGTAAATTTAACATTTGTGCACAGCTCGATTTTAGACTATGTCATTCCAAAATCCTCCTGTCGTCTAAGCTGTTGCTGCAATCCATGTTGCTGGAGTTCATATTCCTGCTCTTTGCTCGAAGACATGTTTGTTTTTGTCTGAGATAGTTCGTTCTGAAGTTGAAACGATGCATTACTTTGCGTCACAACACACGTCCCACTGAGCTGGAGTCAGACAAACTGCCAGAAACAAAATACTGCGGATGCTGGAAAATTGAAATACAAACAGAAAATGCTGGAAACTCTCGGCAGCTCAGGCAGCATCTGTGGAGAGAGAAACTGGATTAAACCTACAGGTCTGTTCAATTTCAGTTTCTCTCTCCACAAATGCGAACGGGCATGCTGAGTATTGGCAAGATTGTCACAAATGATTCCAGTGGCTGTCAACCGTGGGAGAGCTGGAGAAGTCAGAGTGCGCTCCGTGCAGTGGCTGAGGGCTCCATGGTGTAATGGTTAGCACTCTGGACTTTGAATCCAGTGATCAGAATTCAAATCTCGGTGGAGCCTGACTTCTTCTTGTCCCGGCTGTCGGAAATTTGGGATACACAAACGAAAGGCACCTTGAATCCAACCATGGTGACTGTGCCGTTTGCTGCCTGAATCAATGACGATCTGTTTACCTTTCTCATACATCAAATCACAGGTTCAAACTCTCATTTCCTGTTCCAAATGAGCGCAGAAGAGAGATGTGTGTTGTCCAGTGCTTCGTTTGACTGCACAACAGATTGGTGTTCACTCAACTCTTCTTTGCAATCAGCAGGCACACGTGTTGAATTTGAACGCAGTGCTTCCTGAAATGTTGGCACTGCATTTCTTATTCAAGGTAAAAGTTTACAATTTCTTTTCTTTAGTTCATCAATGCCTTGCAATGTTTTTACTATTTTTACCTGGCACGACAGTAATACAAGCTGCTCTGAGCAGTGTGAAAAAGAAGCAGAAATTTGAGAAGCGATAGACTTCACGGTCCGGATGAGTCCAGGCCGAGCCAAAGTTGAATGGTGGAGACGTGAATGTTGTTGATTTTGAGAAAGGAGCTAATGCCTTCTTCATCGTCGGTTCCATGGTGTAATGGTGAGCACTCTGGACTCTGAATCCAGCGATCCGAGTTCAAATCTCGGTGGAACCTGTTTTTTGTCAATCCTCTTTTCCCGAGTAAATTTAACATTTGTGCACAGCTCGATTTTAGACTATGTCATTCCAAAATCCTCCTGTCGTCTAAGCTGTTGCTGCAATCCATGTTGCTGGAGTTCATATTCCTGCTCTTTGCTCGAAGACATGTTTGTTTTTGTCTGAGATAGTTCGTTCTGAAGTTGAAACGATGCATTACTTTGCGTCACAACACACGTCCCACTGAGCTGGAGTCAGACAAACTGCCAGAAACAAAATACTGCGGATGCTGGAAAATTGAAATACAAACAGAAAATGCTGGAAACTCTCGGCAGCTCAGGCAGCATCTGTGGAGAGAGAAACTGGATTAAACCTACAGGTCTGTTCAATTTCAGTTTCTCTCTCCACAAATGCGAACGGGCATGCTGAGTTTGGCAAGATTGTCACAAAAGATTCCAGTGGCTGTCAACCGTGGAGAGCTGGAGAAGTCAGACTGCGCTCCGTGCAGTGGCTGAGGGCTCCATGGTGTAATGGTTCGCGCTCTGGACTTTGAATCCAGTGATCCGAGTTCAAATCTCGGTGGAGCCTGACTTCTTCTTGTCCCGGCTGTCGGAAATTTGGGAAACACAAACGAAAGGCACCTTGAAACCAACCATGGTGATTGTGCCGTTTGCTGCCTGAATCAATTACGATTGGTTTACCTTTCTCATACATCAAATCACAGGTTCAAACTCTCATTTCCTGTTCCAAATGAGCGCGGAAGAGAGATGTGTGTTGTCCAGTGCTTCGTTTGACTGCACAACAGATTGGTGTTCACTCAACTCTTCTTTGCAATCAGCAGGCACACGTGTTGAATTTGAACGCAGTGCTTCCTGAAATGTTGGCACTGCATTTCTTATTCAAGGTAAAAGTTTACAATTTCTTTTCTTTAGTTCATCAATGCCTTGCAATGTTTTTACTATTTTTACCTGATACGACAGTAATACAAGCTGCTCTGAGCAGTGTGAAAAAGAAGCAGAAATTTGAGAAGCGATAGACTTCACGGTCCGGATGAGTCCAGGCCGAGCCAAAGTTGAATGGTGGAGACGTGAATGTTGTTGATTTTGAGAAAGGAGCTAATGCCTTCTTCATCGTCGGTTCCATGGTGTAATGGTGAGCAATCTGGACTCTGAATCCAGCGATCCGAGTTCAAATCTCGGTGGAATCTGTTTCTTGTCAATCCCTCTTTTTCCCGAGTAAATTTAACATTTGTGCACAGCTCGATTTTAGACTATGTCATTCCAAAATCCTCCTGTCGTCTAAGCTGTTGCTGCAATCCATGTTGCTGGAGTTCATATTCCTGCTCTTTGCTCGAAGACATGTTTGTTTTTGTCTGAGATAGTTCGTTCTGAAGTTGAAACGACGCATTACTTTGCGTCACAATACACGTCCCACTGAGCTGGAGTCAGACAAACTGTCAGAAACAAAATACTGCGGATGCTGGAAAATTGAAATACAAACAGAAAATGCTGGAAACTCTCGGCAGCTCAGGCAGCATCTGTGGAGAGAGAAACTGGATTAAACCTACAGGTCTGTTCAATTTCAGTTTCTCTCTCCACAAATGCAAACGGGCATGCTGAGTATTGGCAAGATTGTCACAAAAGATTCCAGTGGCTGTCAACCGTGGGAGAGCTGGAGAAGTCAGACTGCGCTCCGTGCAGTGGCTGAGGGCTCCATGGTGTAATGGTTCGCGCTCTGGACTTTGAATCCAGTGATCCGAGTTCAAATCTCGGTGGAGCCTGACTTCTTCTTGTCCCGGCTGTCGGAAATTTGGGATACACAAACGAAAGGCACCTTGAATCCAACCATGGTGACTGTGCCGTTTGCTGCCTGAATCAATGACGATCTGTTTACCTTTCTCATACATCAAATCACAGGTTCAAACTCTCATTTCCTGTTCCAAATGAGCGCAGAAGAGAGATGTGTGTTGTCCAGTGCTTCGTTTGACTGCACAACAGATTGGTGTTCACTCAACTCTTCTTTGCAATCAGCAGGCACACGTGTTGAATTTGAACGCAGTGCTTCCTGAAATGTTGGCACTGCATTTCTTATTCAAGGTAAAAGTTTACAATTTCTTTTCTTTAGTTCATCAATGCCTTGCAATGTTTTTACTATTTTTACCTGGCACGACAGTAATACAAGCTGCTCTGAGCAGTGTGAAAAAGAAGCAGAAATTTGAGAAGCGATAGACTTCACGGTCCGGATGAGTCCAGGCCGAGCCAAAGTTGAATGGTGGAGACGTGAATGTTGTTGATTTTGAGAAAGGAGCTAATGCCTTCTTCATCGTCGGTTCCATGGTGTAATGGTGAGCAATCTGGACTCTGAATCCAGCGATCCGAGTTCAAATCTCGGTGGAATCTGTTTCTTGTCAATCCCCTCTTTTTCCCGAGTAAATTTAACATTTGTGCACAGCTCGATTTTAGACTATGTCATTCCAAAATCCTCCTGTCGTCTAAGCTGTTGCTGCAATCCATGTTGCTGGAGTTCATATTCCTGCTCTTTGCTCGAAGACATGTTTGTTTTTGTCTGAGATAGTTCGTTCTGAAGTTGAAACGACGCATTACTTTGCGTCACAATACACGTCCCACTGAGCTGGAGTCAGACAAACTGTCAGAAACAAAATACTGCGGATGCTGGAAAATTGAAATACAAACAGAAAATGCTGGAAACTCTCGGCAGCTCAGGCAGCATCTGTGGAGAGAGAAACTGGATTAAACCTACAGGTCTGTTCAATTTCAGTTTCTCTCTCCACAAATGCAAACGGGCATGCTGAGTATTGGCAAGATTGTCACAAAAGATTCCAGTGGCTGTCAACCGTGGGAGAGCTGGAGAAGTCAGAGTGCGCTCCGTGCAGTGGCTGAGGGCTCCATGGTGTAATGGTTAGCACTCTGGACTTTAAATCCAGTGATCCGAGTTCAAATCTCGGTGAAGCCTGACTTCTTCTTGTCCCGGCTGTCGGAAATTTGGGACACACAAACCAAAGGCACCTTGAATCCAACCATGGTGACTGTGCCGTTTGCTGCCTGAATCAATGACGATTGGTTTACTTTTCTCATACATCAAATCACAGGTTCAAACTCTCATTTCCTCTCAAATGAGCGCAGAAGAGAGATGTGTGTTGTCCAGTGCTTCGTTTGACTGCACAACAGATTGGTGTTCACTCAACTCTTCTTTGCAATCAGCAGGCACACGTGTTGAATTTGAACGCAGTGCTTCCTGAAATGTAGGCATTGCATTTCTTATTCAAGGTAAAAGTTTACAATTACTTTTCTTTAGTTCATCAATGCCTTGCAATGTTTTTACTATTTTTACCTGGCACGACAGTAATACAAGCTGCTCTGAGCAGTGTGAAAAAGAAGCAGAAATTTGAGAAGCGATAGACTTCACGGTCCGGATGAGTCCAGGCCGAGCCAAAGTTGAATGGTGGAGACGAGAATGTTGTTGATTTTGAGAAAGGAGCTAATGTTTTCTTCATCGTCGGTTCCATGGTGTAATGGTGAGCACTCTGGACTCTGAATCCAGCAATCCGAGTTCAAATCTCGGTGGAACCTATTTTTTGTCAATCCCTCTTTTTCCCGAGTAAATTTAACATTTGTGTACAGCTCGATTTTAGACTATGTCATTCCAAAATCCTCCTGTCGGCTAAGCTGTTGCTGCAATCCATGTTGCTGGAGTTCATATTCCTGCTCTTTGCTCGAAGACATGTTTGTTTTTGTCTGAGATAGTTCGTTCTGAAGTTGAAACGACGCATTACTTTGCGTCACAATACACGTCCCACTGAGCTGGAGTCAGACAAACTGTCAGAAACAAAATACTGCGGATGCTGGAAAATTGAAATACAAACAGAAAATGCTGGAAACTCTCGGCAGCTCAGGCAGCATCTGTGGAGAGAGAAACTGGATTAAACCTACAGGTCTGTTCAATTTCAGTTTCTCTCTCCACAAATGCAAACGGGCATGCTGAGTATTGGCAAGATTGTCACAAAAGATTCCAGTGGCTGTCAACCGTGGGAGAGCTGGAGAAGTCAGAGTGCGCTCCGTGCAGTGGCTGAGGGCTCCATGGTGTAATGGTTAGCACTCTGGAGTTTGAATCCAGTGATCCGAGTTCATATCTCGGTGGAGCCTGAGTTATTCTTGTCCCGGCTGTCGGAAATTTGGGACACACAAACCAAAGGCACCTTGAATCCAACCATGGTGACTGTGCCGTTTGCTGCCTGAATCAATGACGATTGGTTTACTTTTCTCATACATCAAATCACAGGTTCAAACTCTCATTTCCTCTCAAATGAGCGCAGAAGAGAGATGTGTGTTGTCCAGTGCTTCGTTTGACTGCACAACAGATTGGTGTTCACTCAACTCTTCTTTGCAATCAGCAGGCACACGTGTTGAATTTGAACGCAGTGCTTCCTGAAATGTAGGCATTGCATTTCTTATTCAAGGTAAAAGTTTACAATTTCTTTTCTTTAGTTCATCAATGCCTTGCAATGTTTTTACTATTTTTACCTGGCACGACAGTAATACAAGCTGCTCTGAGCAGTGTGAAAAAGAAGCAGAAATTTGAGAAGCGATAGACTTCACGGTCCGGATGAGTCCAGGCCGAGCCAAAGTTGAATGGTGGAGACGTGAATGTTGTTGATTTTGAGAAAGGAGCTAATGCCTTCTTCATCGTCGGTTCCATGGTGTAATGGTGAGCACTCTGGACTCTGAATCCAGCGATCCGAGTTCAAATCTCGGTGGAACCTGTTTCTTGTCAATCCCTCTTTTTCCCGAGTAAATTTAACATTTGTGCACAGCTCGATTTTAGACTATGTCATTCCAAAATCCTCCTGTCGTCTAAGCTGTTGCTGCAATCCATGTTGCTGGAGTTCATATTCCTGCTCTTTGCTCGAAGACATGTTTGATTTTGTCTGAGATAGTTCGTTCTGAAGTTGAAACGATGCATTACTTTGCGTCACAACACACGTCACACTGAGCTGGAGTCAGACAAACTGCCAGAAGCAAAATACTGCGGATGCTGGAAAATTGAAATACAAACAGAAAATGCTGGAAACTCTAGGCAGCTCAGGCAGCATCTGTGGAGAGAGAAACTGGATTAAACCTACAGGTCTGTTAAATTTCAGTTTCTCTCTCCACAAATGCGAACGGGCATGCTGAGTATTGGCAAGATTGTCACAAAAGATTCCAGTGGCTGTCAACCGTGGGAGAGCTGGAGAAGTCAGAGTGCGCTCCGTGCAGTGGCTGAGGGCTCCATGGTGTAATGGTTAGCACTCTGGACTTTGAATCCAGTCATCCGAGTTCAAATCTCGGTGAAGCCTGACTTCTTCTTGTCCCGGCTGTCGGAAATTTGGGACACACAAACCAAAGGCACGTTGAATCCAACCATGGTGACTGTGCCGTTTGCTGCCTGAATCAATGACGATTGGTTTACTTTTCTCATACATCAAATCACAGGTTCAAACTCTCATTTCGTGTTCCAAATGAGCGCAGAAGAGAGATGTGTGTTGTCCAGTGCTTCGTTTGACTGCGCAACAGATTGGTGTTCACTCAACTCTTCTTTGCAATCAGCAGGCACACGTGTTGAATTTGAAAGCAGTGCTTCCTGAAATGTCGGCATTGCATTTCTTATTCAAGGTAAAAGTTTACAATTACTTTTCTTTAGTTCATCAATGCCTTGCAATGTTTTTACTATTTTTACCTGGCACGACAGTAATACAAGCTGCTCTGAGCAGTGTGAAAAAGAAGCAGAAATTTGAGAAGCGATAGACTTCACGGTCCGGATGAGTCCAGGCCGAGCCAAAGTTGAATGGTGGAGACGTGAATGTTGTTGATGTTGAGAAAGGAGCTAATGCCTTCTTCATCGTCGGTTCCATGGTGTAATGGTGAGCACTCTGGACTCTGAATCCAGCGATCCGAGTTCAAATCTCGGTGGAACCTGTTTTTTGTCAATCCCTCTTTTTCCCGAGTAAATTTAACATTTGTGCACAGCTCGATTTTAGACTATGTCATTCCAAAATCCTCCTGTCGTCTAAGCTGTTGCTGCAATCCATGTTGCTGGAGTTCATATTCCTGCTCTTTGCTCGAAGACATGTTTGTTTTTGTCTGAGATAGTTCGTTCTGAAGTTGAAACGATGCATTACTTTGCGTCACAACACACGTCACACTGAGCTGGAGTCAGACAAACTGCCAGAAGCAAAATACTGCGGATGCTGGAAAATTGAAATACAAACAGAAAATGCTGGAAACTCTAGGCAGCTCAGGCAGCATCTGTGGAGAGAGAAACTGGATTAAACCTACAGGTCTGTTAAATTTCAG
This sequence comes from Squalus acanthias, assembly GCA_030390025.1. Classification (NCBI taxonomy): domain Eukaryota; kingdom Metazoa; phylum Chordata; class Chondrichthyes; order Squaliformes; family Squalidae; genus Squalus; species Squalus acanthias. Next base: position 3,438,063 of record JASTWF010000029.1, on the reverse strand, counting down.
TTTCTCTCTCCACAAATGCGAACGGGCATGCTGAGTATTGGCAAGATTGTCAAGAAAGATTCCAGTGGCTGTCAACCGTGGGAGAGCTGGAGAAGTCAGAGTGCGCTCCGTGCAGTGGCTGAGGGCTCCATGGTGTAATGGTTAGCACTCTGGACTTTGAATCCAGTGATCAAATCTCGGTGGAGCCTGACTTCTTCTTGTCCAGGCTGTCGGAAATTTGGGACACACAAACGAAAGGCACCTTGAATCCAACCATGGTGATTGTGCCGTTTGCTGCCTGAATCAATTACGATTGGTTTACCTTTCTCATACATCAAATCACAGGTTCAAACTCTCATTTCCTGTTCCAAATGAGCGCAGAAGAGAGATGTGTGTTGTCCAGTGCTTCGTTTGACTGCACAACAGATTGGTGTTCACTCAACTCTTCTTTGCAATCAGCAGGCACTCGTGTTGAATTTGAACGCAGTCCTTCCTGAAGTGTAGGCATTGCATTTCTTATTCAAGGTAAAATTTTACAATTTCTTTTCTTTAGTTCATCAATGCCTTGCAATGTTTTTACTATTTTTACCTGATACGACAGTAATACAAGCTGCTCTGAGCAGTGTGAAAAAGAAGCAGAAATTTGAGAAGCGATAGACTTCACGGTCCGGATGAGTCCAGGCCGAGCCAAAGTTGAATGTGGAGACGTGAATGTTGTTGATTTTGAGAAAGGTGCTAATGCTTTCTTCATCGTCGGTTCCATGGTGTAATGGTGAGCACTCTGGACTCTGAATCCAGCGATCCGAGTTCAAATCTCGGTGGAACCTGTTTTTTGTCAATCCCTCTTTTTCCCGAGTAAATTTAACATTTGTGCACAGCTCGATTTTAGACTACGTAATTCCAAAATCCTCCTGTCGTCTAAGCTGTTGCTGCAATCCATGTTGCTGGAGTTCATATTCCTGCTCTTTGCTCGAAGACATGTTTGTTTTTGTCTGAGATAGTTCGTTCTGAAGTTGAAACGATGCATTACTTTGCGTCACAACACACGTCCCACTGAGCTGGAGTCAGACAAACTGCAGAAACAAAATACTGCGGATGCTGGAAAATTGAAATACAAACAGAAAATGCTGGAAACTCTCGGCAGCTCAGGCAGCATCTGTGGAGAGAGAAACTGGATTAAACCTACAGGTCTGTTCAATTTCAGTTTCTCTCTCCACAAATGCGAACGGGCATGCTGAGTATTGGCAAGATTGTCACAAAAGATTCCAGTGGCTGTCAACCGTGGGAGAGCTGGAGAAGTCAGACTGCGCTCTGTGCAGTGGCTGAGGGCTCCATGGTGTAATGGTTAGCACTCTGGACTTTGAATCCTGTGATCAAATCTCGGTGGAGCCTGACTTCTTCTTGTCCCGGCTGTCGGAATTTGGGACACACAAACGAAAGGCACCTTGAATCCAACCATGGTGATTGTGCCGTTTGCTGCCTGAATCAATTACGATTGGTTTACCTTTCTCATACATCAAATCACAGGTTCAAACTCTGATTTCCTGTTCCAAATGAGCGCAGAAGAGAGATGTGTGTTGTCCAGTGCTTCGTTTGACTGCACAACAGATTGGTGTTCACTCAACTCTTCTTTGCAATCAGCAGGCACACGTGTTGAATTTGAACGCAGTGCTTCCTGAAATGTAGGCATTGCATTTCTTATCAAGGTAAAAGTTTACAATTTCTTTTCTTTAGTTCATCAATGCCTTGCAATGTTTTTACTATTTTTACCTGGCACGAGAGTAATACAAGCTGCTCTGAGCAGTGTGAAAAAGAAGCAGAAATTTGAGAAGCGATAGACTTCACGGTCCGGATGAGTCCAGGCCGAGCCAAAGTTGAATGGTGGAGACGTGAATGTTGTTGATTTTGAGAAAGGAGCTAATGTCTTCTTCATCGTCGGTTCCATGGTGTAATGGTGAGCACTCTGCACTCTGAATCCAGCGATCCGAGTTCAAATCTCGGTGGAACCTGTTTTTTGTCAATCCCTCTTTTTCCCGAGTAAATTTAACATTTGTGCACAGCTCGATTTTGGACTATGTCATGCCAAAATCCTCCTGTCGTCTAAGCTGTTGCTGCAATCCATGTTGCTGGAGTTCATATTCCTGCTCTTTGCTCGAAGACATGTTTGTTTTTGTCTGAGATAGTTCGTTCTGAAGTTGAAACGATGCATTACTTTGCGTCACAACACACGTCCCACTGAGCTGAGTCAGACAAACTGCCAGAAACAAAATACTGCGGATGCTGGAAAATTGAAATACAACAGAAAATGCTGGAAACTCTCGGCAGCTCAGGCAGCATCTGTGGAGAGAGAAACTGGATTAAACCTACAGGTCTGTTAAATTTCAGTTTCTCTCTCCACAAATGCGAACGGGCATGCTGAGTATTGGCAAGATTGTCACAAAAGATTCCAGTGGCTGTCAACTGTGGGAGAGCTGGAGAAGTCAGAGTGCGCTCTGTGCAGTGGCTGAGGGCTCCATGGTGTAAAGGTTAGCACTCTGGACTTTGAATCCAGTGATTCAGAGTTCAAATCTCGGTGGAGTCTGACTTCTTCTTGTCCCGGCTGTCGGAAATTTGGGATACACAAACGAAAGGCACCTTGAATCCAACCATGGTGATTGTGCCGTTTGCTGCCTGAATCAATGACGCTTGGTTTACTTTTCTCATACATCAAATCACAGGTTCAAACTCTCATTTCCTGTTCCAAATGAGCGCAGAAGAGAGATGTGTGTTGTCCAGTGCTTCGTTTGACTGCACAACAGATTGGTGTTCACTCAACTCTTCTTTGCAATCAGCAGGCACACGTGTTGAATTTGAACGCAGTCCTTCCTGAAGTGTAGGCATTGCATTTCTTATTCAAGGTAAAAGTTTACAATTTATTTTCTTTAGTTCATCAATGCCTTGCAATGTTTTTACTATTTTTACCTGATACGACAGTAATACAAGCTCCTCTGAGCAGTGTGAAAAAGAAGCAGAAATTTGAGAACCGATAGACTTCACGGTCCGGTTGAGTCCAGGCCGAGCCAAAGTTGAATGGTGGAGACGTGAATGTTGTTGATTTTGAGAAAGGAGCTAATGCCTTCTTCATCGTCGGTTCCATGGTGTAATGATGAGCACTCTGGACTCTGAATCCAGCGATCCGAGTTCAAATCTCGGTGGAACCTGTTTTTTTGTCAATCCCTCTTTTTCCCGAGTAAATTTAACATTTGTGCACAGCTCGATTTTAGACTATGTCATTCCAAAATCCTCCTGTCGTCTAATCTGTTGCTGCAATCCATGTTGCTGGAGTTCATATTCCTGCCCTTTGCTCGAAGACATGTTTGTTTTTGTCTGAGATAGTTCGTTCTGAAGTTGAAACGATGCATTACTTTGCGTCACAACACACGTCCCACTGAGCTGGAGTCAGACAAACTGCCAGAAACAAAATACTGCGGATGCTGGAAAATTGAAATACAAACAGAAAATGCTGGAAACTCTCGGCAGCTCAGGCAGCATCTGTGGAGAGAGAAACTGGATTAAACCTACAGGTCTGTTAAATTTCAGTTTCTCTCTCCACAAATGCGAACGGGCATGCTGAGTATTGGCAAGATTGTCACAAAAGATTCCAGTGGCTGTCAACCGTGGGAGAGCTGGAGAAGTCAGAGTGCGCTCCCTGCAATGGCTGAGGGCTCCATGGTGTAAAGGTTAGCACTCTGGACTTTGAATCCAGTGATCGAGTTACAAATTTCGGTGGATCCTGACTTCTTCTTGTCCGGCTGTCGGAAATTTGGGATACACAAACGAAAGGCACCTTGAATTCAACCATGGTGATTGTGCCGTTTGCTGCCCGAATCAATGACGATTGGTTTACTTTTCTCATACATCAAATCACAGGTTCAAACTCTCATTTCCTGTTCCAAATGAGCGCAGAAGAGAGATGTGTGTTGTCCAGTGCTTCGTTTGACTGCACAACAGATTGGTGTTCACTCAACTCTTCTTTGCAATCAGCAGGCACACGTGTTGAATTTGAACGCAGTGCTTCCTGAAATGTAGGCATTGCATTTCTTATTCAAGGTAAAAGTTTACAATGTCTTTTCTTTAGTTCATCAATGCCTTGCAATGTTTTTACTATTTTTACCTGATACGACAGTAATACAAGCTGCTCTGAGCAGTGTGAAAAAGAAGCAGAAATTTGAGAACCGATAGACTTCACGGTCCGGATGAGTCCAGGCCGAGCCAAAGTTGAATGGTGGAGACGTGAATGTTGTTGATTTTGAGAAAGGAGCTAATGCCTTCTTCATCGTCGGTTCCATGTTGTAATGGTGAGCACTCTGGACTCTGAATCCAGCGATCCGAGTTCAAATCTCGGTGGAACCTGATTTTTGTCAATCCCTCTTTTTCCCGAGTAAATTTAACATTTGTGCACAGCTCGATTTTAGACTATGTCATTCCAAAATCCTCATGTCGTCTAAGCTGTTGCTGCAATCCATGTTGCTGTTGTTCATATTCCTGCTCTTTGCTCGAAGACATGTTTGTTTCTGTCTGAGATAGTTCGTTCTGAAGTTGAAACGATGCATTACTTTGCGTCACAACACACGTCCCACTGAGCTGGAGTCAGACAAACTGCCAGAAACAAAATACTGCGGATGCTGGAAAATTGAAATACAAACAGAAAATGCTGGAAACTCTCGGCAGCTCAGGCAGCATCTGTGGAGAGAGAAACTGGATTAAACCTACAGGTCTGTTAAATTTCAGTTTCTCTCTCCACAAATGCGAACGGGCATGCTGAGTATTGGCAAGATTGTCACAAAAGATTCCAGTGGCTGTCAACCGTGGGAGAGCTGGAGAAGTCAGAGTGCGCTCCGTGCAGTGGCTGAGGGCTCCATGGTGTAATGGTTAGCACTCTGGACTTTGAATCGAGTGATCCGAATTCAAATCTCGGTGAAGCCTGAGTTCTTCTTGTCCCGGCTGTCGGAAATTTGGGACACACAAACGAAAGACACCTTGAATCCAACCATGGTAACTGTGCCTTTTGCTGCCTGAATCAATGACGATTGGTTTACTTTTCTCATACATCAAATCACAGGTTCAAACTCTCATTTCCTGTTCCAAATGAGCGCAGAAGAGAGATGTGTGTTGTCCAGTGCTTCGTTTGACTGCACAACAGATTGGTGTTCACTCAACTCTTCTTTGCAATCAGCAGGCACACGTGTTGAATTTGAACGCAGTGCTTCCTGAAATGTAGGCATTGCATTTCTTATTCAAGGTAAATGTTTACAATTTATTTTCTTTAGTTCATCAATGCCTTGCTATGTTTTTACTATTTTTACCTGGCACGACAGTAATACAAGCTGCTCTGAGCAGTGTGAAAAAGAAGCAGAAATTTGAGAACCGATAGACTTCACGGTCCGGATGAGTCCAGGCCGAGCCAAAGTTGAATGGTGGTGACGTGAATGTTGTTGATTTTGAGAAAGGAGCTAATGCCTACTTCATCGTCGGTTCCATGGTGTAATGGTGAGCACTCTGGGCTCTGAATCCAGCGATCCGAGTTCAAATCTCGGTGGAACCTGTTTTTTGTCAATCCCTCTTTTTCCCGAGTAAATTTAACATTTGTGCACAGCTCGATTTTAGACTATGTCATTTCAAAATCCTCCTGTCGTCTAAGCTGTTGCTGCAATCCATGTTGCTGGAGTTCATATTCCTGCTCTTTGCTCGAAGACATGTTTGTTTTTGTCTGAGATAGTTCGTTCTGAAGTTGAAACGATGCATTACTTTGCGTCACAACACACGTCCCACTGAGCTGGAGTCAGACAAACTGCCAGAAACAAAATACTGCGGATGCTGGGAAATTGAAATACAAACAGAAAATGCTGGAAACTCTCGGCAGCTCAGGCAGCATCTGTGGAGAGAGAAACTGGATTAAACCTACAGGTCTGTTAAATTTCAGTTTCTCTCTCCACAAATGCGAACGGGCATGCTGAGTATTGGCAAGATTGTCACAAAAGATTCCAGTGGCTGTCAACCGTGGGAGAGCTGGAGAAGTCAGAGTGCGCTCTGTGGAGTGGTTGAGGGCTCCATGGTGTAATGGTTAGCACTCTGGACTTTGAATCCAGTCATCCGAGTTCAAATCTCGGTGAAGTCTGACTTCTTCTTGTCCCGGCTGTCGGAAATTTGGGACACACAAACCAAAGGCACGTTGAATCCAACCATGGTGACTGTGCCGTTTGCTGCCTGAATCAATGACGATTGGTTTACTTTTCTCATACATCAAATCACAGGTTCAAACTCTCATTTCGTGTTCCAAATGAGCGCAGAAGAGAGATGTGTGTTGTCCAGTGCTTCGTTTGACTGCGCAACAGATTGGTGTTCACTCAACTCTTCTTTGCAATCAGCAGGCACACGTGTTGAATTTGATAGCAGTGCTTCCTGAAATGTCGGCATTGCATTTCTTATTCAAGGTAAAAGTTTACAATTACTTTTCTTTAGTTCATCAATGCCTTGCAATGTTTTTACTATTTTTACCTGGCACGACAGTAATACAAGCTGCTCTGAGCAGTGTGAAAAAGAAGCAGAAATTTGAGAAGCGATAGACTTCACGGTCCGGATGAGTCCAGGCCGAGCCAAAGTTGAATGGTGGTGACGTGAATGTTGTTGATTTTGAGAAAGGAGCTAATGCCTACTTCATCGTCGGTTCCATGGTGTAATGGTGAGCACTCTGGGCTCTGAATCCAGCGATCCGAGTTCAAATCTCGGTGGAACCTGTTTTTTGTCAATCCCTCTTTTTCCCGAGTAAATTTAACATTTGTGCACAGCTCGATTTTAGACTATGTCATTTCAAAATCCTCCTGTCGTCTAAGCTGTTGCTGCAATCCATGTTGCTGGAGTTCATATTCCTGCTCTTTGCTCGAAGACATGTTTGTTTTTGTCTGAGATAGTTCGTTCTGAAGTTGAAACGATGCATTACTTTGCGTCACAACACACGTCCCACTGAGCTGGAGTCAGACAAACTGCCAGAAACAAAATACTGCGGATGCTGGAAAATTGAAATACAAACAGAAAATGCTGGAAACTCTCGGCAGCTCAGGCAGCATCTGTGGAGAGAGAAACTGGATTAAACCTACAGGTCTGTTAAATTTCAGTTTCTCTCTCCACAAATGCGAACGGGCATGCTGAGTATTGGCAAGATTGTCACAAATGATTCCAGTGGCTGTCAACCGTGGGAGAGCTGGAGAAGTCAGAGTGCGCTCTGTGGAGTGGTTGAGGGCTCCATGGTGTAATGGTTAGCACTCTGGACTTTGAATCCAGTGATCAAATCTCGGTGGAGCCTGACTTCTTCTTGTCCCGGCTGTCGGAAATTTGGGACACACAAACGAAAGGCACCTTGAATCCAACCATGGTGATTGTGCCGTTTGCTGCCTGAATCAATTACGATTGGTTTACCTTTCTCATGCATCAAATCACAGGTTCAAACTCTCATTTCCTGTTCCAAATGAGCGCAGAAGAGAGATGTGTGTTGTCCAGTGCTTCGTTTGACTGCACAACAGATTGGTGTTCACTCAACTCTTCTTTGCAATCAGCAGGCACTCGTGTTGAATTTAAACGCAGTCCTTCCTGAAGTGTAGGCATTGCATTTCTTATTCAAGGTAAAATTTTACAATTTATTTTCTTTAGTTCATCAATGCCTTGCAATGTTTTTACTATTTTTACCTGATACGACAGTAATACAAGCTGCTCTGAGCAGTGTGAAAAAGAAGCAGAAATTTGAGAAGCGATAGACTTCACGGTCCGGATGAGTCCAGGCCGAGCCAAAGTTGAATGGTGGAGACGTGAATGTTGTTGATTTTGAGAAAGGTGCTAATGCTTTCTTCATCGTCGGTTCCATGGTGTAATGGTGAGCACTCTGGACTCTGAATCCAGCGATCCGAGTTCAAATCTCGGTGGAACCTGTTTTCTGTCAATCCCTCTTTTTCCCGAGTAAATTTAACATTTGTGCACAGCTCGATTTTAGACTACGTAATTCCAAAATCCTCCTGTCGTCTAAGCTGTTGCTGCAATCCATGTTGCTGGAGTTCATATTCCTGCTCTTTGCTCGAAGACATGTTTGTTTTTGTCTGAGATAGTTCGTTCTGAAGTTGAAACGATGCATTACTTTGCGTCACAACACACGTCCCACTGAGCTGGAGTCAGACAAACTGCCAGAAACAAAATACTGCGGATGCTGGAAAATTGAAATACAAACAGAAAATGCTGGAAACTCTCGGCAGCTCAGGCAGCATCTGTGGAGAGAGAAACTGGATTAAACCTACAGGTCTGTTCAATTTCAGTTTCTCTCTCCACAAATGCGAACGGGCATGCTGAGTATTGGCAAGATTGTCACAAAAGATTCCAGTGGCTGTCAACCGTGGGAGAGCTGGAGAAGTCAGACTGCGCTCTGTGCAGTGGCTGAGGGCTCCATGGTGTAATGGTTAGCACTCTGGACTTTGAATCCAGTGATCAAATCTCGGTGGAGCCTGACTTCTTCTTGTCCCGGCTGTCGGAAATTTGGGACACACAAACGAAAGGCACCTTGAATCCAACCATGGTGATTGTGCCGTTTGCTGCCTGAATCAATTACGATTGGTTTACCTTTCTCATACATCAAATCACAGGTTCAAACTCTGATTTCCTGTTCCAAATGAGCGCAGAAGAGAGATGTGTGTTGTCCAGTGCTTCGTTTGACTGCACAACAGATTGGTGTTCACTCAACTCTTCTTTGCAATCAGCAGGCACACGTGTTGAATTTGAACGCAGTGCTTCCTGAAATGTAGGCATTGCATTTCTTATTCAAGGTAAAAGTTTACAATTTCTTTTCTTTAGTTCATCAATGCCTTGCAATGTTTTTACTATTTTTACCTGGCACGAGAGTAATACAAGCTGCTCTGAGCAGTGTGAAAAAGAAGCAGAAATTTGAGAAGCGATAGACTTCACGGTCCGGATGAGTCCAGGCCGAGCCAAAGTTGAATGGTGGAGACGTGAATGTTGTTGATTTTGAGAAAGGAGCTAATGCCTTCTTCATCGTCGGTTCCATGGTGTAATGGTGAGCACTCTGCACTCTGAATCCAGCGATCCGAGTTCAAATCTCGGTGGAACCTGTTTTTTGTCAATCCCTCTTTTTCCCGAGTAAATTTAACATTTGTGCACAGCTCGATTTTGGACTATGTCATGCCAAAATCCTCCTGTCGTCTAAGCTGTTGCTGCAATCCATGTTGCTGGAGTTCATATTCCTGCTCTTTGCTCGAAGACATGTTTGTTTTTGTCTGAGATAGTTCGTTCTGAAGTTGAAACGATGCATTACTTTGCGTCACAACACACGTCCCACTGAGCTGGAGTCAGACAAACTGCCAGAAACAAAATACTGCGGATGCTGGAAAATTGAATACAAACAGAAAATGCTGGAAACTCTCGGCAGCTCAGGCAGCATCTGTGGAGAGAGAAACTGGATTAAACCTACAGGTCTGTTAAATTTCAGTTTCTCTCTCCACAAATGCGAACGGGCATGCTGAGTATTGGCAAGATTGTCACAAAAGATTCCAGTGGCTGTCAACTGTGGGAGAGCTGGAGAAGTCAGAGTGCGCTCTGTGCAGTGGCTGAGGGCTCCATGGTGTAAAGGTTAGCACTCTGGACTTTGAATCCAGTGATTCAGAGTTCAAATCTCGGTGGAGCCTGACTTCTTCTTGTCCCGGCTGTCGGAAATTTGGGATACACAAACGAAAGGCACCTTGAATCCAACCATGGTGATTGTGCCGTTTGTTGCATGAATCAATGACGCTTGGTTTACTTTTCTCATACATCAAATCACAGGTTCAAACTCTCATTTCCTGTTCCAAATGAGCGCAGAAGAGAGATGTGTGTTGTCCAGTGCTTCGTTTGACTGCACAACAGATTGGTGTTCACTCAACTCTTCTTTGCAATCAGCAGGCACACGTGTTGAATTTGAACGCAGTCCTTCCTGAAGTGTAGGCATTGCATTTCTTATTCAAGGTAAAAGTTTACAATTTATTTTCTTTAGTTCATCAATGCCTTGCAATGTTTTTACTATTTTTACCTGATACGACAGTAATACAAGCTCCTCTGAGCAGTGTGAAAAAGAAGCAGAAATTTGAGAACCGATAGACTTCACGGTCCGGTTGAGTCCAGGCCGAGCCAAAGTTGAATGGTGGAGACGTGAATGTTGTTGATTTTGAGAAAGGAGCTAATGCCTTCTCATCGTCGGTTCCATGGTGTAATGATGAGCACTCTGGACTCTGAATCCAGCGATCCGAGTTCAAATCTCGGTGGAACCTGTTTTTTTGTCAATCCCTCTTTTTCCCGAGTAAATTTAACATTTGTGCACAGCTCGATTTTAGACTATGTCATTCCAAAATCCTCCTGTCGTCTAATCTGTTGCTGCAATCCATGTTGCTGGAGTTCATATTCCTGCCCTTTGCTCGAAGACATGTTTGTTTTTGTCTGAGATAGTTCGTTCTGAAGTTGAAACGATGCATTACTTTGCGTCACAACACACGTCCCACTGAGCTGGAGTCAGACAAACTGCCAGAAACAAAATACTGCGGATGCTGGAAAATTGAAATACAAACAGAAAATGCTGGAAACTCTCGGCAGCTCAGGCAGCATCTGTGGAGAGAGAAACTGGATTAAACCTACAGGTCTGTTAAATTTCAGTTTCTCTCTCCACAAATGCGAACGGGCATGCTGAGTATTGGCAAGATTGTCACAAAAGATTCCAGTGGCTGTCAACCGTGGGAGAGCTGGAGAAGTCAGAGTGCGCTCCCTGCAATGGCTGAGGGCTCCATGGTGTAAAGGTTAGCACTCTGGACTTTGAATCCAGTGATCCGAGTTACAAATTTCGGTGGATCCTGACTTCTTCTTGTCCCGGCTGTCGGAAATTTGGGATACACAAACGAAAGGCACCTTGAATTCAACCATGGTGATTGTGCCGTTTGCTGCCCGAATCAATGACGATTGGTTTACTTTTCTCATACATCAAATCACAGGTTCAAACTCTCATTTCCTGTTCCAAATGAGCGCAGAAGAGAGATGTGTGTTGTCCAGTGCTTCGTTTGACTGCACAACAGATTGGTGTTCACTCAACTCTTCTTTGCAATCAGCAGGCACACGTGTTGAATTTGAACGCAGTGCTTCCTGAAATGTAGGCATTGCATTTCTTATTCAAGGTAAAAGTTTACAATGTCTTTTCTTTAGTTCATCAATGCCTTGCAATGTTTTTACTATTTTTACCTGATACGACAGTAATACAAGCTGCTCTGAGCAGTGTGAAAAAGAAGCAGAAATTTGAGAACCGATAGACTTCACGGTCCGGATGAGTCCAGGCCGAGCCAAAGTTGAATGGTGGAGACGTGAATGTTATTGATTTTGAGAAAGGAGCTAATGCCTTCTTCATCGTTGGTTCCATGTTGTAATGGTGAGCACTCTGGACTCTGAATCCAGCGATCCGAGTTCAAATCTCGGTGGAACCTGATTTTTGTCAATCCCTCTTTTTCCCGAGTAAATTTAACATTTGTGCACAGCTCGATTTTAGACTATGTCATTCCAAAATCCTCATGTCGTCTAAGCTGTTGCTGCAATCCATGTTGCTGTTGTTCATATTCCTGCTCTTTGCTCGAAGACATGTTTGTTTCTGTCTGAGATAGTTCGTTCTGAAGTTGAAACGATGCATTACTTTGCGTCACAACACACGTCCCACTGAGCTGGAGTCAGACAAACTGCCAGAACAAATTACTGCGGATGCTGGAAAATTGAAATACAAACAGAAAATGCTGGAAACTCTCGGCAGGTCAGGCAGCATCTGTTGAGAGAGAAACTGGATTAAACCTACAGGTCTGTTAAATTTCAGTTTCTCTCTCCACAAATGCGAACGGGCATGCTGAGTGTTGGCAAGATTGTCACAAAAGATTCCAGTGGCTGTCAACCGTGGGAGAGCTGGAGAAGTCAGAGTGCGCTCCGTGCAGTGGCTGAGGGCTCCATGGTGTAATGGTTAGCACTCTGGACTTTGAATCGAGTGATCCGAATTCAAATCTCGGTGAAGCCTGAGTTCTTCTTGTCCCGGCTGTCGGAAATTTGGGACACACAAACGAAAGACACCTTGAATCCAACCATGGTAACTGTGCCTTTTGCTGCCTGAATCAATGACGATTGGTTTACTTTTCTCATACATCAAATCACAGGTTCAATCTCTCATTTCCTGTTCCAAATGAGCGCAGAAGAGAGATGTGTGTTGTCCAGTGCTTCGTTTGACTGCACAACAGTTGGTGTTCACTCACTCTTCTTTGCAATCAGCAGGCACACGTGTTGAATTTGAACGCAGTGCTTCCTGAAATGTAGGCATTGCATTTCTTATTCAAGGTAAATGTTTACAATTTATTTTCTTAGTTCATCAATGCCTTGCTATGTTTTTACTATTTTTACCTGGCACGACAGTAATACAAGCTGCTCTGAGCAGTGTGAAAAAGAAGCAGAAATTGAGAACCGATAGACTTCACGGTCCGGATGAGTCCAGGCCGAGCCAAAGTTGAATGGTGGTGACGTGAATGTTGTTGATTTTGAGAAAGGAGCTAAAGCCTACTTCATCGTCGGTTCCATGGTGTAATGGTGAGCACTCTGGGCTCTGAATCCAGCGATCCGAGTTCAAATCTCGGTGGAGCCTGTTTTTTGTCAATCCCTCTTTTTCCCGAGTAAATTTAACATTTGTGCACAGCTCGATTTTAGACTATGTCATTCAAAATCCTCCTGTCGTCTAAGCTGTTGCTGCAATCCATGTTGCTGGAGTTCATATTCCTGCTCTTTGCTCGAAGACATGTTTGTTTTTGTCTGAGATAGTTCGTTCTGAAGTTGAAACGATGCATTACTTTGCGTCACAACACACGTCCCACTGAGCTGGAGTCAGACAAACTGCCAGAAACAAAATACTGCGGATGCTGGGAAATTGAAATACAAACAGAAAATGCTGGAAACTCTCGGCAGCTCAGGCAGCATCTGTGGAGAGAGAAACTGGATTAAACCTACAGGTCTGTTAAATTTCAGTTTCTCTCTCCACAAATGCGAACGGGCATGCTGAGTATTGGCAAGATTGTCACAAAAGATTCCAGTGGCTGTCAACCGTGGGAGAGCTGGAGAAGTCAGAGTGCGCTCCGTGGAGTGGCTGAGGGCTCCATGGTGTAATGGTTAGCACTCTGGGCTTTGAATTCAGTGATCCGAGTTCAAATCTCGGTGGAGCCTGACTTCTTCTTGTCCCGGCTGTCGGAAATTTGGGACACACAAACGAAAGGCACCTTGAATCCAAACATGGTGACTGTGCCGTTTGCTGCCTGAATCAATGACGATTGGTTTACTTTTCTCATACATCAAATCACAGGTTCAAACTCTCATTTCCTGTTCCAAATGAGCGCAGAAGAGAGATGTGTGTTGTCCAGTGCTTCGTTTGACTGCACAACAGATTGGTGTTCACTCAACTCTTCTTTGCAATCAGCAGGCACACGTGTTGAATTTGAACGCAGTGCTTCCTGAAATGTAGGCATTGCATTTCTTATTCAAGGTAAAAGTTAAAATTTATTTTCTTTAGTTCATCAATGCCTTGCAATGTTTTTACTATTTTTACCTGGCACGACAGTAATACAAGCTGCTCTGAGCAGTGTGAAAAAGAAGCAGAAATTTGAGAAGCGATAGACTTCACGGTCCGGATGAGTCCAGGCCGAGCCAAAGTTGAATGGTGGAGACGTGAATGTTGTTGATTTTGAGAAAGGAGCTCATGCTTCCTTGATCGTCGGTTCCATGGTGTAATGGTGAGCACTCTGGACTCTGAATCCAGCGATCCGAGTTCAAATCTCGGTGGAACCTGTTTTTTGTCAATTCCTCTTTTTCCCGAGTAAATTTAACATTTGTGCACAGCTCGATTTTAGACTATGTCATTCCAAAATCCTCCTGTCGTCTAAGCTGTTGCTGCAATCCATGTTGCTGGAGTTCATATTCCTGCTCTTTGCTCGAAGACATGTTTGTTTTTGTCTGAGATAGTTCGTTCTGAAGTTGAAACGATGCATTACTTTGCGTCACAACACACGTCCCACTGAGCTGGAGTCAGACAAACTGCCAGAAACAAAATACTGCGGATGCTGGGAAATTGAAATACAAACAGAAAATGCTGGAAACTCTCGGCAGCTCAGGCAGCATCTGTGGAGAGAGAAACTGGATTAAACCTACAGGTCTGTTAAATTTCAGTTTCTCTCTCCACAAATGCGAACGGGCATGCTGAGTATGGCAAGATTGTCACAAAAGATTCCAGTGGCTGTCAACCGTGGGAGAGCTGGGAGAAGTCAGAGTGCGCTCCGTGCAGTGGCTGAGGGCTCCATGGTGTAATGGTTAGCACTCTGGACTTTGAATCGAGTGATCCGAATTCAAATCTCGGTGAAGCCTGAGTTCTTCTTGTCCCGGCTGTCGGAAATTTGGGACACACAAACGAAAGACACCTTGAATCCAACCATGGTAACTGTGCCTTTTGCTGCCTGAATCAATGACGATTGGTTTACTTTTCTCATACATCAAATCACAGGTTCAATCTCTCATTTCCTGTTCCAAATGAGCGCAGAAGAGAGATGTGTGTTGTCCAGTGCTTCGTTTGACTGCACAACAGATTGGTGTTCACTCAACTCTTCTTTGCAATCAGCAGGCACACGTGTTGAATTTGAACGCAGTGCTTCCTGAAATGTAGGCATTGCATTTCTTATTCAAGGTAAATGTTTACAATTTATTTTCTTAGTTCATCAATGCCTTGCTATGTTTTTACTATTTTTACCTGGCACGACAGTAATACAAGCTGCTCTGAGCAGTGTGAAAAAGAAGCAGAAATTTGAGAACCGATAGACTTCACGGTCCGGATGAGTCCAGGCCGAGCCAAAGTTGAATGGTGGTGACGTGAATGTTGTTGATTTTGAGAAAGGAGCTAATGCCTACTTCATCGTCGGTTCCATGGTGTAATGGTGAGCACTCTGGGCTCTGAATCCAGCGATCCGAGTTCAAATCTCGGTGGAACCTGTTTTTTGTCAATCCCTCTTTTTCCCGAGTAAATTTAACATTTGTGCACAGCTCGATTTTAGACTATGTCATTCCAAAATCCTCCTGTCGTCTAAGCTGTTCGCTGCAATCCATGTTGCTGGAGTTCATATTCCTGCTCTTTGCTCGAAGACATGTTTGTTTTTGTCTGAGATAGTTCGTTCTGAAGTTGAAACGATGCATTACTTTGCGTCACAACACACGTCCCACTGAGCTGGAGTCAGACAAACTGCCAGAAACAAAATACTGCGATGCTGGGAAATTGAAATACAAACAGAAAATGCTGGAAAACTCTCGGCAGCTCAGGCAGCATCTGTGGGAGAGAAACTGGATTAAACCTACAGGTCTGTTAAATTTCAGTTTCTCTCTCCACAAATGCGAACGGGCATGCTGAGTATTGGCAAGATTGTCACAAAAGATTCCAGTGGCTGTCAACCGTGGGAGAGCTGGAGAGTCAGAGTGCGCTCCGTGGAGTGGCTGAGGGCTCCATGGTGTAATGGTTAGCACTCTTGGGCTTTGAATTCAGTGATCCGAGTTCAAATCTCGGTGGAGCCTGACTTCTTCTTGTCCCGGCTGTCGGAAATTTGGGACACACAAACGAAAGGCACCTTGAATCCAAACATGGTGACTGTGCCGTTTGCTGCCTGAATCAATGACGATTGGTTTACTTTTCTCATACATCAAATCACAGGTTCAAACTCTCATTTCCTGTTCCAAATGAGCGCAGAAGAGAGATGTGTGTTGTCCAGTGCTTCGTTTGACTGCACAACAGATTGGTGTTCACTCAACTCTTCTTTGCAATCAGCAGGCACACGTGTTGAATTTGAACGCAGTGCTTCCTGAAATGTAGGCATTGCATTTCTTATTCAAGGTAAAAGTTAAAATTTATTTTCTTTAGTTCATCAATGCCTTGCAATGTTTTTACTATTTTTACCTGGCACGACAGTAATACAAGCTGCTCTGAGCAGTGTGAAAAAGAAGCAGAAATTTGAGAAGCGATAGACTTCACGGTCCCGGATGAGTCAGGCCGAGCCAAAGTTGAATGGTGGAGACGTGAATGTTGTTGATTTTGAGAAAGGAGCTCATGCTTCCTTCATCGTCGGTTCCATGGTGTAATGGTGAGCACTCTGGACTCTGAATCCAGCGATCCGAGTTCAAATCTCGGTGGAACCTGTTTTTTGTCAATTCCTCTTTTTCCCGAGTAAATTTAACATTTGTGCACAGCTCGATTTTAGACTTTGTCATTCCAAAATCCTCCTGTCGTCTAAGCTGTTGCTGCAATCCATGTTGCTGGAGTTCATATTCCTGCTCTTTGCTCGAAGACATGTTTGTTTTTGTCTGAGATAGTTCGTTCTGAAGTTGAAACGATGCATTACTTTGCGTCACAACACACGTCCCCCTGAGCTGGAGTCAGACTAAACCGCCAGAAACAAAATACTGCGGATGCTGGAAAATTGAAATACAAACAGAAAATGCTGGAAACTCTCGGCAGCTCAGGCAGCATCTGTGGAGAGAGAAACTGGATTAAACCTACAGGTCTGTTAAATTTCAGTTTCTCTCTCCACAAATGCGAACGGGCATGCTGAGTATTAGCAAGATTGTCTCAAAAGATTCCAGTGGCTGTCAACCGTGGGAGAGCTGGAGAAGTCAGAGTGCACTCCATGCAGTGGCTGAGGGCACCATGGTGTAATGGTTAGCACTCTGGACTTTGAATCCAGTGATCCGAGTTCAAATCTCGGTGGAGCCTGACTTTTTCTTGTACCGCCTGTCGGAAATTTGGGACACACAAACGAAAGGCACCTTGAATCCACCATGGTGACTGTGCCGTTTGACTGCCTGAGATCAATGACTGATTGGGTTTACTTTCTCATACATCAAATCACAGGTTCAAACTCTCATTTCCTGTCCAAATGAGCGCAGAAGAGAGATGTGTGTTGTCCAGTGCTTCGTTTGACTGCACAACAGATTGTTGTTCACTCAACTCTTCTTTGCAATCAGCAGGCACACGTGTTGAATTTGAACGCAGTGCTTCCTGAAATGTAGGCATTGCATTTCTTATTCAAGGTAAAAGTTTACAATTTATTTTCTTTAGTCATCAATGCCTTGCAATGTTTTTACTATTTTTACCTGATACGTACAGTAATACAAGCTGCTCTGAGCAGTGTGAAAAAGAAGCAGAAATTTGAGAACCGATAGACTTCACGGTCCGGATGAGTCCAGGCCGAGCCAAAGTTGAATGGTGGGAGACGTGAATGTTGTTGATTTTGAGAAAGGAGCTAATGCCTTCTTAACGTCGGTTCCATGGTGTAATGGTGAGCACTCTGGACTCTGAATCCAGCGATCCGAGTTCAAATCTCGGTGGAACCTGTTTTTTGTCAATCCCTCTTTTCCCGGATAAATCGAGACACAATTTAACATTTGTGCACAGCTCAATTTTAGACTATGTCATTCCAAAATCCTCCTGTCGTCTAAGCTGTTGCTGCAATCCATGTTGCTGGAGTTCATATTCCTGCTCTTTGCTCGAAGACATGTTTGTTTTTGTCTGAGATAGTTCGTTCTGAAGTTGAAACGATGCCTTACTTTGCGTCACAACACACGTCCCACTGAGCTGGAGTCAGACAAACTGCCAGAAACATAATACTGCGGATGCTGGAAAATTGAAATACAAACAGAAAATGCTGAAACACTCGGCAGCTCAGGCAGCATCGTGTGGAGAGAGAAACTGGATTAAACCTACAGGTCTGTTAAATTTCAGTTTCTCTCTCCACAAATGCGAACGGGCATGCTGAGTATTGGCATGATGTTACAAAAGATTCCAGTGGGCTGTCAACCGTGGGAGAGCTGGGAGAAGTCAGAGTGCGCTCTGTACAGTGGCTGAGGGCTCCATGTTGTAATGGTTAGCAATCTGGATCTTTGAATCCAGTGCTCCGAGTTCAAATTTCGGTAGAGGCCTGAGTTCTTTCTTGTCCCGCTGTCGGAAATTTGGGACACACAAACGAAAGGCCCCTTGAATCCAACCATGGTGACTGTGCCTTTTGCTGCCTGAATCTATGACGATTGGTTTACTTTTCTCATACATCAAATCACAGGTTCAAACTCTCATTTCCTGTCCAAATGAGCGCAGAAGAGAGATGTGTGTTGTCCAGTGCTTCGTTTGACTGCACAACAGATTGGTGTTCACTCTACTCTTCTTTGCAATCAGCAGGCACACCGTGTTGAATTTGAACGCAGTGCTTCCTGAAATGTAGGCATTGCATTTCTTATTCAAGGTAAAAGTTTACAATTTATTTTCTTTAGTTCATCAATGTTGCAATGTTTTTACTATTTTTACCTGGCACGACAGTAATACAAGCTGCTCTGAGCAGTGTGAAAAAGAAGCAGAAATTTGAGAAGCGATAGACTTCACGGTCCGGATGAGTCCAGGCCGAACCAAAGTTGAATGGTATGGCGTGAATGTTGTTGATTTTGAGAAAGGAGCTAAAGCACTCTTCATCGTCGGTTCCATGGTGTAATGGTGAGCACTCTGGATTCTGAATCCAGCGATCCGAGTTCAAATCTCGGTGGAACCTGTTTTTGTCAATCCCTCTTTTTCCGAGTAAATTTAACATTTGTGCACAGGCTCGATTTTAGACTATGTCATTCAAAATCCCTCCTGTCGTCTAAGCTGTTGCTGCAATCCATGTTGCTGGAGTTCATATTCCTGCTCTTTGCTCGAAGACATGGTTGTTTTGTCTGAGATAGTTCGTTCTGAAGTTTGAAACGATGCATTACTTTGCGTCACAACACATGTCCCACTGAGCTGGAGTCAGACAAACTGCCAGAAAACAAAATACTGCGGATGCTGGAAAATTGAAATACAAACAGAAAATGCTGGAAACTCTCGGCAGCTCAGGCAGCAACTGTGGAGAGAGAAACTGGATTAAACCTACAGGTCTGTTAAATTTCAGTTTCTCTCTCCACAAATGCGAACGGGCATGCTGAGTATTGGCAAGATTGTCACAAAAGATTCCAGTGGCTGTCAACCGTGGGAGAGCTGGGGAAGTCAGAGTGCGCTTCCGTGCAGTGGCTGAGGGCTCCATGGTGTATGGTTAGCACTCTGGACTTTGAATCCAGTGATCCGAGTTCAA